>CADCXT010006943.1:0-84817 GCA_902806775.1 Microtus agrestis | reverse complement strand
CATGCGTTACTATGAAATGAGAAGCGTCTGTTTGGGATATATCAAAGTATGGTTAAAAGTGAGAACAGTGTTCCTTTTCTCTGTAGAAGCTTTGCTTTGAAAAATAATCCACGTTCTTTGAAAGTGTATGAATTTCATGAAATGCTTTTGTGAGTTACGCACATGTATTACTCTGAAATGAGAAGCGTCTGTTTGGGATATGTCAAAGTATGGTTAAAAGTGAGAACAGTGTTCCTTTTCTCTGTAGAAGCTTTATTTGAAAGATAATAACGTTCTCTGAAAGTGTATGAATTTCATGAAATGCTTTTGTGAGAAAGCACATGTGTTACTCTGAAATTAGAAGCGTCTGTTTGGGATATGTCAAAGTATGGTTAAAAGTGAGAACAGTGTTTCTTTTCTCTGTAGAAGCTTTACTTTGAAAGATAATCACGTTTTTTGAAAGTGTATGAATTTCATGAAATGCTTTTGTGAGAAATGCACATGTGCTACTCTGAAATGAGAAGCGTCTGTTTTGGATATGTCAAAGTATGGTTAAAAGTGAAAATAGTGTTCCTTTTATCTGTAGAAGCTTTGCTCTAAATATAAAAACGTTGTTTGAAAGCAAAGGAATTTCATGTAATGCTTTTTTGAGAAACGCACATGTGTTACTCTGAAATGAGAAGCGTCTGTTTGGGATATGTCAAAGTATGGTTAAAAGTGAGAACAGTGTTCCTTTTCTCTGTAGAAGCTTTACTTTGAAAGATAATCACGTTTTTGTAAGTGTATGAATTTCAAGAAATGCTTTTGTGAGAAACGCACATGTGTTACTCTGAAATGAGAAGCGTCTGTTTGGGATATGTCAAAGTATGGTTAAAAGTGAGAACAGTGTTCCTTTTCTCTGTAGAAGCTTTACTTTGAAAGATAATCACGTTCTTTGAAAGTGTATGAATTTCATGAAATGCTTTTGTGAGAAACGGACATGTGTTACTCTGAAATGAGAAGCGTCTGTTTGGGATATGTCAAAGTATGGTTAAAAGTGAGAACAGTGTTCCTTTTCTCTGTAGAAGCTTTACTTTGAAATATAATCACGTTCTTTGAAAGTGTATGAATTTCATGATATGCTTTTGTGAGAAACGCACATGTGTTACTCTGAAATGAGAAGCGTCTGTTTGGGATATGTCAAAGTATGGTTAAAAGTGTTAACAGTTTTCCTTTTCTCTGTAGAAGCTTTGCTTTGAAAGATAATCACGTTCTTTGAAAGTGTATGAATTTCATGGAATGCTTTTTTGAGAAACGCACATGTGTTACTCTGAAATGAGAAGCGTCTGTTTGGGATATGTCAAAGTATGGTTAAAAGTGAGAACAGTGTTCCTTTTCTCTGTAGAAGCTTTACATTGAAAGATAATCACGTTCTTTGAAAGTGTAGGAATTTCATGAAATGCTTTTTTGAGAAACGCACATGTGTTACTATGAAATGAGAAGCGTCTGTTTGGGATATATCAAAGTATGGTTAAAAGTGAGAACAGTGTTCCTTTTCTCTGTAGAAGCTTTACATTGAAAGATAATCACGTTCTTTGAAAGTGTATGAATTTCATGAAATGCTTTTGTAAGAAACGCACATGTGCTAACATGAAATGAGAAGTGTCTGTTTTGGATATGTCAAAGTATGGTTAAAAGTGAGAACAGTGTTCCTTTTCTCTGTAGAAGCTTTGCTTTGAAAGATAATCACGTTCTTTGAAAGGAAAAGAATTTCATGTAATGCTTTTGTGTGAAACGCACATGTGTTACTCTGAAATGAGAAGCGTCTGTTTGGAATAATTCAAATTATGTTTAAAAGTGAGAACAGTGTTCCTTTTCTCTGTAGAAGCTTTACTTTGAAAGATAATCACGTTCTTTGAAAGTGTATGAATTTTATGAAATGCTTTTTTGAGAAATGCACATGTGTTACTCTGAAATGTGAAGCGTCTGTTTGGGATATGTCAACGTATTGTTAAAAGTGAGAACAGTGTTCCTTTTCTCTGTAGAAGCTTTACTTTGAAAGATAATCACGTTCTTTGAAAGTGTATGAATTTCATGAAATGCTTTTGTGAGAAACGCACATGTGTTACTCTGAAATGAGAAGCGTCTGTTTGGGATATGTCAAAGTATGGTTAAAAGTGAAAACAGTGTTCCTTTTCTCTGTAGAAGCTTTACTTTGAAAGATAATCACGTTCTTTGAAAGTGTATGAATTTCATGAAATGCTTTTGTGAGAAACGCACATGTGTTACTCTGAAATGAGAAGCGTCTGTTTGGGATATGTCAAAGTATGTTTAAAAGTGAGAACAGTGTTCCTTTTCTCTGTAGAAGCTTTACTTTGAAAGATAATCACGTTCTTTGAAAGTGTATGAATTTCATGAAATGCTTTTGTGAGAAACGCACATGTGTTAATCTGAAATGTGAAGCATCTGTTTGGGATATGTCAAAGTATGTTTAAAAGTGAGACAGTGTTCCTTTTCTCTGTAGAAGCTTTACTTTGAAAGATAATCACGTTCTTTGAAAGTGTATGAATTTCATGTAATGCTTTTGTGAGAAATGCACATGTGGTACTCTGAAATGTGAATCGTCTGTTTGGGATATGTCAAAGTATGGTTAAAAGTGAGAACAGTGTTCCTTTTCTCTGTAGAAGCTTTACTTTGAAAGATAATCACGTTCTTTGAAAGTGTATGAATTTCATGAAATGCTTTTGTGATAAACGCACATGTGTTAATCTGAAATGAGAAGCGTCTGTTTCGGATATGTCAAAGTATGTTTAAAAGTGAGAACAGTGTTCCTTTTCTCTGTAGAAGCTTTACTTTGAAAGATAATCACGTTCTTTGAAAGTGTATGAATTTCATGAAATGCTTTTGTGAGAAACGCACATGTGTTACTACGAAATGAAAAGCGTCTGTTTGGGATATGTCAAAGTATGTTTAAAAGTGAGAACAGTGTTCCTTTTCTCTGTAGAAGCTTTACTTTGAAAGATAATCACGTTCTTTGAAAGTGTATGAATTTCATGAAATGCTTTTGTGAGAAACGCACATGTGTTACTCTGAAATGTGAAGCGTCTGTTTGGGATATGTCAAAGTATGGTTAAAAGTGAGAACAGTGTTCCTTTTCTCTGTAGAAGCTTTACTTTGAAAGATAATCACGTTCTTTGAAAGTGTATGAATTTCATGAAATGCTTTTTTTGAGAAACGCACATGTGCTAACCTGAAATGAGAAGCGTCTGTTTGGGATATGTCAAAGTATGGTTAAAAGTGAGAATAGTGTTCCTTTTCTCTGTAGAAGCTTTGCTTTGAAAGATAATCACGTTCTTTGAAAGGAAAAGAATTTCATGGAATGCTTTTGTGAGAAACGCACATGTGTTATTCTGAAAGGAGAAGCGTCTGTTTGGGATATGTCAAAGTATGGTTAAAAGTGAGAACAGTGTTCCTTTTCTCTATAGAAGCTTTGCTTTGAAAGATAATCACGTTCTTTGAAAGTGTATGAATTTCATGAAATGCTTTTTTTGAGAAACGCACATGTGTTACTCTGAAATGAGAAGCATCTGTTTGGGATATGTCAAAGTATGTTTAAAAGTGAGAACAGTGTTCCTTTTCTCTGTAGAAGCTTTAATTTGAAAGATAATCACGTTCTTTGAAAGTGTATGAATTTCATGAAATGCTTTTGTGAGAAACGCACATGTGTTATTCTGAAATGAGAAGTGTCTGTTTGGGATATGTCAAAGTATGGTTAAAAGTGAGAACAGTGTTCCTTTTCTCTGTAGAAGCTTTACTTTGAAAGATAATAACGTTTTTTGAAAGTGTATGAATTTCATGAAACGCTTTTGTGAGAAACGCACATGTGCTACTCTGAAATGAGAAGCGTCGGTTTGGGATATGTCAAAGTATGGTTAAAAGTGAGAACAGTGTTCCTTTTCTCTGTAGAAGCTTTGCTTTGAAAGATAATCACGTTCTTTGAAAGGAAAAGAATTTCATGTAATGCTTTTGTGTGAAACGCACATGTATTACTCTGAAATGAGAAGCGTCTGTTTGGGATATGTCAAAGTATGGTTAAAAGTGAGAACAGTGTTCCTTTTCTCTGTAGAAGCTTTACTTTGAAAGATAATCACGTTCTTTGAAAGTGTATGAATTTCATGAAATGCTTTTGTGAGAAACGCACATGTGTTACTCTGAAATGTGAAGCGTCTGTTTGGGATATGTCAAAGTATGGTTAAAAGTGAGAACAGTGTTCCTTTTCTCTGTAGAAGCTTTACTTTGAAAGATAATCACGTTCTTTGAAAGTGTATGAATTTCATGAAATGCTTTTTTGAGAAACGCACATGTGTTAACCTGAAATGAGAAGCGTCTGTTTGGGATATGTCAAAGTATGGTTAAAAGTGAGAATAGTGTTCCTTTTCTCTGTAGAAGCTTTGCTTTGAAAGATAATCACGTTCTTTGAAAGGAAAAGAATTTCATGGAATGCTTTTGTGAGAAACGCACATGTGTTATTCTGAAAGGAGAAGCGTCTGTTTGGGATATGTCAAAGTATGGTTAAAAGTGAGAACAGTGTTCCTTTTCTCTGTAGAAGCTTTGCTTTGAAAGATAATCACGTTCTTTGAAAGTGTATGAATTTCATGAAATGCTTTTGTGAGAAATGCACATGTGTTACTCTGAAATGAGAAGCATCTGTTTGGGATATGTCAAAGTATGTTTAAAAGTGAGAACAGTGTTCCTTTTCTCTGTAGAAGCTTTACTTTGAAAGATAATCACGTTCTTTGAAAGTGTATGAATTTCATGAAATGCTTTTGTGAGAAACGCACATGTGTTATTCTGAAATGAGAAGCGTCTGTTTGGGATATGTCAAAGTATGGTTAAAAGTGAGAACAGTGTTCCTTTTCTCTGTAGAAGCTTTACTTTGAAAGATAATAACGTTTTTTGAAAGTGTATGAATTTCATGAAATGCTTTTGTGAGAAACGCACATGTGCTACTCTGAAATGAGAAGCGTCGGTTTGGGATATGTCAAAGTATGGTTAAAAGTGAGAACAGTGTTCCTTTTCTCTGTAGAAGCTTTGCTTTGAAAGATAATCACGTTCTTTGAAAGGAAAAGAATTTCATGTAATGCTTTTGTGTGAAACGCACATGTATTACTCTGAAATGAGAAGCGTCTGTTTGGGATATGTCAAAGTATGGTTAAAAGTGAGAACAGTGTTCCTTTTCTCTGTAGAAGCTTTACTTTGAAAGATAATCACGTTCTTTGAAAGTGTATGAATTTCATGAAATGCTTTTGTGAGAAACGCACATGTGTTACTCTGAAATGTGAAGCGTCTGTTTGGGATATGTCAAAGTATGGTTAAAAGTGAGAACAGTGTTCCTTTTCTCTGTAGAAGCTTTACTTTGAAAGATAATCACGTTCTTTGAAAGTGTATGAATTTCATGAAATGCTTTTGTGAGAAACGCACATGTGTTACTCTGAAATGAGAAGCGTCTGTTTGGGATATGTCAAAGTATGTTTAAAAGTGAGAACAGTGTTCCTTTTCTCTGTAGAAGCTTTACTTTGAAAGATAATCACGTTCTTTGAAAGTGTATGAATTTCATGAAATGCTTTTGTGAGAAACGCACATGTGTTAATCTGAAATGTGAAGCATCTGTTTGGGATATGTCAAAGTATGTTTAAAAGTGAGACAGTGTTCCTTTTCTCTGTAGAAGCTTTACTTTGAAAGATAATCACGTTCTTTGAAAGTGTATGAATTTCATGTAATGCTTTGTGAGAAATGCACATGTGGTACTCTGAAATGTGAATCGTCTGTTTGGGATATGTCAAAGTATGGATAAAAGTGAGAACAGTGTTCCTTTTCTCTGTAGAAGCTTTACTTTGAAAGATAATCACGTTCTTTGAAAGTGTATGAATTTCATGAAATGCTTTTGTGAGAAAGCACATGTGTTAATCTGAAATGAGAAGCGTCTGTTTCGGATATGTCAAAGTATGTTTGAAAGTGAGAACAGTGTTCCTTTTCTCTGTAGAAGCTTTACTTTGAAAGATAATCACGTTCTTTGAAAGTGTATGAATTTCATGAAATGCTTTTGTGAGAAAAACGCACATGTGTTACTCTGAAATGAAAAGCGTCTGTTTGGGATATGTCAAAGTATGTTTAAAAGTGAGAACAGTGTTCCTTTTCTCTGTAGAAGCTTTACTTTGAAAGATAATCACGTTCTTTGAAAGTGTATGAATTTCATGAAATGCTTTTGTGAGAAACGCACATGTGTTACTCTGAAATGTGAAGCGTCTGTTTGGGATATGTCAAAGTATGGTTAAAAGTGAGAACAGTGTTCCTTTTCTCTGTAGAAGCTTTACTTTGAAAGATAATCACGTTCTTTGAAAGTGTATGAATTTCATGAAATGCTTTTTTGAGAAACGACATGTGCTAACCTGAAATGAGAAGCGTCTGTTTGGGATATGTCAAAGTATGGTTAAAAGTGAGAATAGTGTTCCTTTTCTCTGTAGAAGCTTTGCTTTGAAAGATAATCACGTTCTTTGAAAGGAAAAGAATTTCATGGAATGCTTTTGTGAGAAACGTACATGTGTTATTCTGAAAGGAGAAGCGTCTGTTTGGGATATGTCAAAGTATGGTTAAAAGTGAGAACAGTGTTCCTTTTCTCTATAGAAGCTTTGCTTTGAAAGATAATCACGTTCTTTGAAAGTGTATGAATTTCATGAAATGCTTTTTGTGAGAAACGCACATGTGTTACTCTGAAATGAGAAGCGTCTGTTTGGGATATGTCAAAGTATGTTTAAAAGTGAGAACAGTGTTCTTTTTCTCTGTAGAAGCTTTACTTTGAAAGATAATCACGTTCTTTGAAAGTGTATGAATTTCATGAAACGCTTTTGTGAGAAACGCACATGTGCCACTCTGAAATGAGAAGCGCCGGTTTGGGATATGTCAAAGTATGGTTAAAAGTGAGAACAGTGTTCCTTTTCTCTGTAGAAGCTTTGCTTTGAAAGATAATCACGTTCTTTGAAAGGAAAAGAATTTCATGTAATGCTTTTGTGTGAAACGCACATGTATTACTCTGAAATGAGAAGCGTCTGTTTGGGATATGTCAAAGTATGGTTAAAAGTGAGAACAGTGTTCCTTTTCTCTGTAGAAGCTTTACTTTGAAAGATAATCACGTTCTTTGAAAGTGTATGAATTTCATGAAATGCTTTTGTGAGAAACGCACATGTGTTACTCTGAAAATCGTGAAGCGCCTGTTTGGGATATGTCAAAGTATGGTTAAAAGTGAGAACAGTGTTCCTTTTCTCTGTAGAAGCTTTACTTTGAAAGATAATCACGTTCTTTGAAAGTGTATGAATTTCATGAAATGCTTTTTTGAGAAACGCACATGTGCTAACCTGAAATGAGAAGCGCTCTGTTTGGGATATGTCAATGTATGGTTAAAAGTGAGAATAGTGTGCCTTTTCTCTGTAGAAGCTTTGCTTTGAAAGATAATCACGTTCTTTGAAAGGAAAAGAATTTCATGTAATGCTTTTGTGTGAAACGCACATGTGTTACTCTGAAATGAGAAGCGTCTCTTTGGAATAATTCAAATTATGTTTGAAAGTGAGAACAGTGTTCCTTTTCTGTGTAGAAGCTTTACTTTGAAAGATAATCACGTTCTTTGAAAGTGTATGAATTTTATGAAATGCTTTTGTGAGAAACGCATATGTGTTACTCTGAAATGTGAAGAGTCTGTTTGGGATATGTCAAAGTATGGTGAAAAGTGAGAACAGTGTTCCCTTTTCTCTGTAGAAGCTTTACTTTGAAAGATAATAACGTTTTTGAAAGTGTATGAATTTCATGAAACGCTTTTGTGAGAAACGCACATGTGCTACTCTGAAATGAGAAGCTTCGGTTTGGGATATGTCAAAGTATGGTTAAAAGTGAGAACAGTGTTCCTTTTCTCTGTAGAAGCTTTGCTTTGAAAGATAATCACGTTCTTTGAAAGGAAAAGAATTTCATGGAATGCTTTTGTGAGAAACGCACATGTGTTATTCTGAAAGGAGAAGCGCTCTGTTTGGGATATGTCAAAGTATGGTTAAAAGTGAGAACAGTGTTCCTTTTCTCTATAGAAGCTTTGCTTTGAAAGATAATCACGTTCTTTGAAAGTGTATGAATTTCATGAAATGCTTTTTTGAGAAACGCACATGTGTTACTCTGAAATGAGAAGCATCTGTTTGGGATATGTCAAAGTATGTTTAAAAGTGAGAACAGTGTTCCTTTTCTCTGTAGAAGCTTTAATTTGAAAGATAATCACGTTCTTTGAAAGTGTATGAATTTCATGAAATGCTTTTGTGAGGAAACGCACATGTGTTATTCTGAAATGAGAAGTGTCTGTTTGGGATATGTCAAAGTATGGTTAAAAGTGAGAACAGTGTTCCTTTTCTCTGTAGAAGCTTTACTTTGAAAGATAATAACGTTTTTGAAAGTGTATGAATTTCATGAAACGCTTTTGTGAGAAAACGCACATGTGCCACTCTGAAATGAGAAGCGTCGGGTTTGGGATATGTCAAAGTATGGTTAAAAGTGAGAACAGTGTTCCTTTTCTCTGTAGAAGCTTTGCTTTGAAAGATAATCACGTTCTTTGAAAGGAAAAGAATTTCATGTAATGCTTTTGTGTGAAACGCACATGTATTACTCTGAAATGAGAAGCGTCTGTTTGGGATATGTCAAAGTATGGTTAAAAGTGAGAACAGTGTTCCTTTCTCTGTAGAAGCTTTACTTTGAAAGATAATCACGTTCTTTGAAAGTGTATGAATTTCATGAAATGCTTTTGTGAGAAACGCACATGTGTTACTCTGAAATGTGAAGCGTCTGTTTGGGATATGTCAAAGTATGGTTAAAAGTGAGAACAGTGTTCCTTTTCTCTGTAGAAGCTTTACTTTGAAAGATAATCACGTTCTTTGAAAGTGTATGAATTTCATGAAATGCTTTTGTGAGAAACGCACATGTGTTACTCTGAAATGAGAAGCGTCTGTTTGGGATATGTCAAAGTATGTTTAAAAGTGAGAACAGTGTTCTTTTTCTCTGTAGAAGCTTTACTTTGAAAGATAATCACGTTCTTTGAAAGTGTATGAATTTCATGAAATGCTTTTGTGAGAAACGCACATGTGTTAATCTGAAATGAGAAGCATCTGTTTGGGATATGTCAAAGTATGTTTAAAAGTGAGAACAGTGTTCCCTTTTCTCTGTAGAAGCTTTAATTTGAAAGATAATCACGTTCTTTGAAAGTGTATGAATTTCATGAAATGCTTTTGTGAGAAACGCACATGTGTTATTCTGAAATGAGAAGTGTCTGTTTGGGATATGTCAAAGTATGGTTAAAAGTGAGAACAGTGTTCCTTTTCTCTGTAGAAGCTTTACTTTGAAAGATAATAACGTTTTTTGAAAGTGTATGAATTTCATGAAACGCTTTGTGAGAAACGCACATGTGCCACTCTGAAATGAGAAGCGTCGGGTTTGGGGATATGTCAAAGTATGGTTAAAAGTGAGAACAGTGTTCCTTCTCTCTGTAGAAGCTTTGCTTTGAAAGATAATCACGTTCTTTGAAAGGAAAAGAATTTCATGTAATGCTTTTGTGTGAAACGCACATGTATTACTCTGAAATGAGAAGCGTCTGTTTGGGATATGTCAAAGTATGGTTAAAAGTGAGAACAGTGTTCCTTTTCTCTGTAGAAGCTTTACTTTGAAAGATAATCACGTTCTTTGAAAGTGTATGAATTTCATGAAATGCTTTTGTGAGAAACGCACATGTGTTACTCTGAAATGAGAAGCCCTGTTTGGGATATGTCAAAGTATGGTTAAAAGTGAGAACAGTGTTCCTTTTCTCTGTAGAAGCTTTACTTGAAAGATAATCACGTTCTTTGAAAGTGTATGAATTTCATGAAATGCTTTTTTGAGAAACGCACATGTGCTAACCTGAAATGAGAAGCGCTCTGTTTGGGATATGTCAATGTATGGTTAAAAGTGAGAATAGTGTGCCTTTTCTCTGTAGAAGCTTTGCTTTGAAAGATAATCACGTTCTTTGAAAGGAAAAGAATTTCATGTAATGCTTTTGTGTGAAACGACATGTGTTACTCTGAAATGAGAAGCGTCTCTTTGGAATAATTCAAATTATGTTTGAAAGTGAGAACAGTGTTCCTTTTCTGTGTAGAAGCTTTACTTTGAAAGATAATCACGTTCTTTGAAAGTGTATGAATTTTATGAAATGCTTTTGTGAGAAACGATATGTGTTACTCTGAAATGTGAAGAGTCTGTTTGGGATATGTCAAAGTATGGTGAAAAGTGAGAACAGTGTTCCTTTTCTCTGTAGAAGCTTTACTTTGAAAGATAATAACGTTTTTTGAAAGTGTATGAATTTCATGAAACGCTTTGTGAGAAACGCACATGTGCTACTCTGAAATGAGAAGCGTCGGGTTTGGGATATGTCAAAGTATGGTTAAAAGTGAGAACAGTGTTCCTTTTCTCTGTAGAAGCTTTGCTTTGAAAGATAATCACGTTCTTTGAAAGGAAAAGAATTTCATGTAATGCTTTTTGTGAGAACGTACATGTATTACTCTGAAATGAGAAGCGTCTGTTTGGGATATGTCAAAGTATGGTTAAAAGTGAGAACAGTGTTCCTTTCTCTGTAGAAGCTTTGCTTTGAAAAATAATCACGTTCTTTGAAAGTGTATGAATTTCATGAAATGCTTTTGTGAGAAACGCACATGTGTTACTCTGAAATGAGAAGCGCTCTGTTTGGGATATGTCAAAGTATGGTTAAAAGTGAGAACAGTGTTCCTTTCTCTGTAGAAGCTTTATTTGAAAGATAATCACGTTCTTTGAAAGTGTATGAATTTCATGAAATGCTTTTGTGAGAAACGCACATGTGTTACTCTGAAATTAGAAGCGTCTGTTTGGGATATGTCAAAGTATGGTTAAAAGTGAGAACAGTGTTCCCTTTTCTCTGTAGAAGCTTTACTTTGAAAAATAATCACGTTTTTTGAAAGTGTATGAATTTCATGAAACGCTTTTGTGAGAAACGCACATGTGTTACTCTGAAATGAGAAGCGCCTGTTTGGGATATGTCAAAGTATGTTTAAAAGTGAGAACAGTGTTCTTTTCTCTGTAGAAGCTTTACTTTGAAAGATAATCACGTTCTTTGAAAGTGTATGAATTTCATGAAATGCTTTTGTGAGAAACGCACATGTGTTAATCTGAAATGAGAAGCATCTGTTTGGGATATGTCAAAGTATGGTTAAAAGTGAGAACAGTGTTCCTTTTCTCTGTAGAAGCTTTAATTTGAAAGATAATCACGTTCTTTGAAAGTGTATGAATTTCATGAAATGCTTTTGTGAGAAACGCACATGTGTTATTTCTGAAATGAGAAGTGTCTGTTTGGGATATGTCAAAGTATGGTTAAAAGTGAGAACAGTGTTCCTTTTCTCTGTAGAAGCTTTACTTTGAAAGATAATAACGTTTTTTGAAAGTGTATGAATTTCATGAAACGCTTTTGTGAGAAACGCACATGTGCCACTCTGAAATGAGAAGCGTCGGTTTGGGATATGTCAAAGTATGGTTAAAAGTGAGAACAGTGTTCCTTTTCTCTGTAGAAGCTTTGCTTTGAAAGATAATCACGTTCTTTGAAAGGAAAAGAATTTCATGTAATGCTTTTGTGTGAAACGCACATGTATTACTCTGAAATGAGAAGCGCCTGTTTGGGATATGTCAAAGTATGGTTAAAAGTGAGAACAGTGTTCCTTTTCTCTGTAGAAGCTTTACTTTGAAAGATAATCACGTTCTTTGAAAGTGTATGAATTTCATGAAATGCTTTTGTGAGAAACGCACATGTGTTACTCTGAAATGTGAAGCGTCTGTTTGGGATATGTCAAAGTATGGTTAAAAGTGAGAACAGTGTTCCTTTTCTCTGTAGAAGCTTTACTTTGAAAGATAATCACGTTCTTTGAAAGTGTATGAATTTCATGAAATGCTTTTTTGAGAAACGCACATGTGCTACCCTGAAATGAGAAGCGCCTGTTTGGGATATGTCAATGTATGGTTAAAAGTGAGAATAGTGTGCCTTTTCTCTGTAGAAGCTTTGCTTTGAAAGATAATCACGTTCTTTGAAAGGAAAAGAATTTCATGTAATGCTTTTGTGTGAAACGCACATGTGTTACTCTGAAATGAGAAGCGTCTCTTTGGAATAATTCAAATTATGTTTGAAAGTGAGAACAGTGTTCCTTTTCTGTGTAGAAGCTTTACTTTGAAAGATAATCACGTTCTTTGAAAGTGTATGAATTTTATGAAATGCTTTTGTGAGAAACGCATATGTGTTACTCTGAAATGTGAAGAGTCTGTTTGGGATATGTCAAAGTATGGTGAAAAGTGAGAACAGTGTTCCTTTTCTCTGTAGAAGCTTTACTTTGAAAGATAATAACGTTTTTTGAAAGTGTATGAATTTCATGAAACGCTTTTGTGAGAAACGCACATGTGCTACTCTGAAATGAGAAGCGCCGGTTTGGGATATGTCAAAGTATGGTTAAAAGTGAGAACAGTGTTCCTTTTCTCTGTAGAAGCTTTGCTTTGAAAGATAATCACGTTCTTTGAAAGGAAAAGAATTTCATGTAATGCTTTTTTTGTGAAACGCACATGTATTACTCTGAAATGAGAAGCGTCTGTTTGGGATATGTCAAAGTATGGTTAAAAGTGAGAACAGTGTTCCTTTTCTCTGTAGAAGCTTTGCTTTGAAAAATAATCACGTTCTTTGAAAGTGTATGAATTTCATGAAATGCTTTTGGTGAGAAACGCACATGTGTTACTCTGAAATGAGAAGCGTCTGTTTGGGATATGTCAAAGTATGGTTAAAAGTGAGAACAGTGTTCCTTTTCTTGTAGAAGCTTTATTTGAAAGATAATCACGTTCTTTGAAAGTGTATGAATTTCATGAAATGCTTTTGTGAGAAACGCACATGTGTTACTCTGAAATTAGAAGCGTCTGTTTGGGATATGTCAAAGTATGGTTAAAAGTGAGAACAGTGTTCCTTTTCTCTGTAGAAGCTTTACTTTGAAAAATAATCACGTTTTTGAAAGTGTATGAATTTCATGAAACGCTTTTGTGAGAAACGCACATGTGTTACTCTGAAATGAGAAGCGTCTGTTTGGGATATGTCAAAGTATGTTTAAAAGTGAGAACAGTGTTCTTTTTCTCTGTAGAAGCTTTACTTTGAAAGATAATCACGTTCTTTGAAAGTGTATGAATTTCATGAAATGCTTTTTGTGAGAAACGCACATGTGTTAATCTGAAATGAGAAGCATCTGTTTGGGATATGTCAAAGTATGTTTAAAAGTGAGAACAGTGTTCCTTTTCTCTGTAGAAGCTTTAATTTGAAAGATAATCACGTTCTTTGAAAGTGTATGAATTTCATGAAATGCTTTAGTGAGAAACGCACATGTGTTATTCTGAAATGAGAAGTGTCTGTTTGGGATATGTCAAAGTATGGTTAAAAGTGAGAACAGTGTTCCTTTTCTCTGTAGAAGCTTTACTTTGAAAGATAATAACGTTTTTGAAAGTGTATGAATTTCATGAAACGCTTTGTGAGAAACGCACATGTGCCACTCTGAAATGAGAAGCGTCGGTTTGGGATATGTCAAAGTATGGTTAAAAGTGAGAACAGTGTTCCTTTTCTCTGTAGAAGCTTTGCTTTGAAAGATAATCACGTTCTTTGAAAGGAAAAGAATTTCATGTAATGCTTTTGTGTGAAACGCACATGTATTACTCTGAAATGAGAAGCGTCTGTTTGGGATATGTCAAAGTATGGTTAAAAGTGAGAACAGTGTTCCTTTTCTCTGTAGAAGCTTTACTTTGAAAGATAATCACGTTCTTTGAAAGTGTATGAATTTCATGAAATGCTTTTTTGAGAAACGCACATGTGCTAACCTGAAATGAGAAGCGTCTGTTTGGGATATGTCAATGTATGGTTAAAAGTGAGAATAGTGTGCCTTTTCTCTGTAGAAGCTTTGCTTTGAAAGATAATCACGTTCTTTGAAAGGAAAAGAATTTCATGTAATGCTTTTGTGTGAAACGCACATGTGTTACTCTGAAATGAGAAGCGTCTCTTTGGAATAATTCAAATTATGTTTGAAAGTGAGAACAGTGTTCCTTTTCTGTGTAGAAGCTTTACTTTGAAAGATAATCACGTTCTTTGAAAGTGTATGAATTTTATGAAATGCTTTTGTGAGAAACGCATATGTGTTACTCTGAAATGTGAAGAGTCTGTTTGGGATATGTCAAAGTATGGTGAAAAGTGAGAACAGTGTTCCTTTTCTCTGTAGAAGCTTTACTTTGAAAGATAATAACGTTTTTTGAAAGTGTATGAATTTCATGAAACGCTTTTGTGAGAAACGCACATGTGCTACTCTGAAATGAGAAGCGTCGGTTTGGGATATGTCAAAGTATGGTTAAAAGTGAGAACAGTGTTCCTTTTCTCTGTAGAAGCTTTGCTTTGAAAGATAATCACGTTCTTTGAAAGGAAAAGAATTTCATGTAATGCTTTTTGTGTGAAACGCACATGTATTACTCTGAAATGAGAAGCGTCTGTTTGGGATATGTCAAAGTATGGTTAAAAGTGAGAACAGTGTTCCTTTTCTCTGTAGAAGCTTTGCTTTGAAAAATAATCACGTTCTTTGAAAGTGTATGGAATTTCATGAAATGCTTTTGTGAGAAACGCACATGTGTTACTCTGAAATGAGAAGCGTCTGTTTGGGATATGTCAAAGTATGGTTAAAAGTGAGAACAGTGTTCCTTTTCTCTGTAGAAGCTTTATTTGAAAGATAATCACGTTCTTTGAAAGTGTATGAATTTCATGAAATGCTTTTGTGAGAAACGCACATGTGTTACTCTGAAATTAGAAGCGTCTGTTTGGGATATGTCAAAGTATGGTTAAAAGTGAGAACAGTGTTCCTTTTCTCTGTAGAAGCTTTACTTTGAAAAATAATCACGTTTTTTGAAAGTGTATGAATTTCATGAAAGCTTTTGTGAGAAACGCACATGTGCTACTCTGAAATGAGAAGCGTCGGTTTGGGATATGTCAAAGTATGGTTAAAAGTGAGAACAGTGTTCCTTTTCTCTGTAGAAGCTTTGCTTTGAAAGATAATCACGTTCTTTGAAAGGAAAAGAATTTCATGTAATGCTTTTGTGTGAAACGCACATGTATTACTCTGAAATGAGAAGCGTCTGTTTGGGATATGTCAAAGTATGGTTAAAAGTGAGAACAGTGTTCCTTTTCTCTGTAGAAGCTTTATTTGAAAGATAATCACGTTCTCTGAATGTGTATGAATTTCATGAAATGCTTTTGTGAGAAACGCACATGTGTTACTCTGAAATTAGAAGCGTCTGTTTGGGATATGTCAAAGTATGGTTAAAAGTGAGAACAGTGTTTCTTTTCTCTGTAGAAGCTTTACTTTGAAAGATAATCACGTTTTAAGAAAGTGTATGAATTTCATGAGATGCTTTTGTGAGAAATGCACATGTGCTACTCTGAAATGAGAAGCGTCTGTTTTGATATGTCAAAGTATGGTTAAAAGTGAAAATAGTGTTCCTTTTATCTGTAGAAGCTTTGCTTTGAAATATAAAAACGTTGTTTGAAAGCAAAGGAATTTCATGTAATGCTTTTTGAGAAACGCACATGTGTTACTCTGAAATGAGAAGCGTCTGTTTGGGATATGTCAAAGTATGGTTAAAAGTGAGAACAGTGTTCCTTTTCTCTGTAGAAGCTTTACTTTGAAAGATAATCACGTTTTTTGTATGTGTATGAATTTCATGAAATGCTTTTCTGAGAAATGCACATGTGCTACTCTGAAATGAGAAGCGTTTGTTTTGGATATGTCAAAGTATGGTTAAAAGTGAGAACAGTGTTCCTTTTCTCTGTAGAAGCTTTACTTTGAAAGATAATCACGTTCCTTGAAAGTGTATGAATTTCATGAAATGCTTTTGTGAGAAACGCACATGTGTTACTCTGAAATGAGAAGCGTCTGTTTGGGATATGTCAAAGTATGGTTAAAAGTGAGAGCAGTGTTCCTTTTCTCTGTAGAAGCTTTACTTTGAAATATAATCACGTTTTTTGAAAAGTGTATGAATTTCATGATATGCTTTTGTGAGAAACGCACATGTTTTACTCTGAAATGAGAAGCGTCTGTTTAGGATATGTCAAAGTATGGTTAAAAGTGTTAACAGTTTTCCTTTTCTCTGTAGAAGCTTTGCTTTGAAAGATAATCACGTTCTTTGAAAGTGTATGAATTTCATGGAATGCTTTTTTGAGAAACGCACATGTGTTACTCTGAAATGTGAAGCGTCTGTTTGGGATATGTCAAAGTATTGTTAAAAAGTGAGAACAGTGTTCCTTTTCTCTGTAGAAGCTTTACTTTGAAAGATAATCACGTTCTTTGAAAGTGTATGAATTTCATGAAATGCTTTTGTGAGAAACGCACATGTGTTACTCTGAAATGAGAAGCGTCTGTTTGGGATATGTCAAAGTATGGTTAAAAGTGAGAACAGTGTTCCTTTTCTCTGTAGAAGCTTTACTTTGAAAGATAATCACGTTCTTTGAAAGTGTATGAATTTCATGAAACGCTTTTGTGAGAAACGCACATGTGTTACTCTGAAATGAGAAGCGTCTGTTTGGGATATGTCAAAGTATGTTTAAAAGTGAGAACAGTGTTCCTTTTCTCTGTAGAAGCTTTACTTTGAAAGATAATCACGTTCTTTGAAAGTGTATGAATTTCATGAAATGCTTTTGTGAGAAACGCACATGTGTTAATCTGAAATGAGAAGCGTCTGTTTGGGATATGTCAAAGTATGTTTAAAAGTGAGAACAGTGTTCCTTTTCTCTGTAGAAGCTTTACTTTGAAAGATAATCACGTTCTTTGAAAGTGTATGAATTTCATGTAATGCTTTTGTGAGAAACGCACATGTGGTACTCTGAAATGTGAATCGTCTGTTTGGGATATGTCAAAGTATGGTTAAAAGTGAGAACAGTGTTCCTTTTCTCTGTAGAAGCTTTACTTTGAAAGATAATCACGTTCTTTGAAAGTGTATGAATTTCATGAAATGCTTTTGTGAGAAACGCACATGTGTTAATCTGAAATGAGAAGCGTCTGTTTCGGATATGTCAAAGTATGGTTAAAAGTGAGAACAGTGTTCCTTTTCTCTGTAGAAGCTTTACTTTGAAAGATAATCACGTTCTTTGAAAGTGTATGAATTTCATGAAATGCTTTTGTGAGAAACGCACATGTGTTACTCTGAAATGAGAAGCGTCTGTTTGGGATATGTCAAAGTATGTTTAAAAGTGAGAACAGTGTTCCTTTTCTCTGTAGAAGCTTTACTTTGAAAGATAATCACGTTCTTTGAAAGTGTATGAATTTCATGAAATGCTTTTGTGAGAAACGCACATGTGTTACTAACGAAATGAGAAGCGTCTGTTTGGGATAAGTCAAAGTATGTTTAAAAGTGAGAACAGTGTTCCTTTTCTCTGTAGAAGCTTTACTTTGAAAGATAATCACGTTCTTTGAAAGTGTATGAATTTCATGAAATGCTTTTGTGAGAAACGCACATGTGTTACTCTGAAATGTGAATGGTCTGTTTGGGATATGTCAAAGTATGGTTAAAAGTGAGAACAGTGTTCCTTTTCTCTGTAGAAGCTTTACTTTGAAAGATAATCACGTTCTTTGAAAGTGTATGAATTTCATGAAATGCTTTTGTGAGAAACGCACATGTGTTACTCTGAAATGAGAAGCATCTGTTTGGGATATGTCAAAGTATGGTTAAAAGTGAGAACAGTGTTCCTTTTCTCTGTAGAAGCTTTACTTTGAAAGATAATCACGTTCCTTAAAAGTGTATGAATTTCATGAAATGCTTTTTTGAGAAACGCACATGTGTTACTCTGAAATGAGAAGCGTCTGTTTGGGATATGTCAAAGTATGGTTAAAAGTGAGAACAGTGTTCCTTTTAAACTTTAGAAGCTTTAATTTGAAAGATAATCACGTTCTTTGAAAGTGTATGAATTTCATGAAATGCTTTTGTGAGAAACGCACATGTGTTACTCTGAAATGAGAAGCGTCTGTTTGGAATAATTCAAATTATGTTTAAAAGTGAGAACAGTGTTACTTTCTCTGTAGAAGCTTTACTTTGAAAGATAATCACGTTCTTTGAAAGTGTGTGAATTTCATGAAATGCTTTTGTGAGAAACGCACATGTGCTAACCTGAAATGAGAAGCGTCTGTTTGGGATATGTCAATGTATGGTTAAAAGTGAGAATAGTGTGGCCTTTTCTCTGTAGAAGCTTTGCTTTGAAAGATAATCACGTTCTTTGAAAGGAAAAGAATTTCATGTAATGCTTTTGTGTGAAACGCACATGTGTTACTCTGAAATGAGAAGCGTCTCTTTGGAATAATTCAAATTATGTTTGAAAGTGAGAACAGTGTTCCTTTTCTGTGTAGAAGCTTTACTTTGAAAGATAATCACGTTCTTTGAAAGTGTATGAATTTTATGAAATGCTTTTGTGAGAAACGCATATGTGTTACTCTGAAATGTGAAGCGTCTGTTTGGGATATGTCAAAGTATGGTTAAAAGTGAGAACAGTGTTCCTTTTCTCTGTAGAAGCTTTACTTTGAAAGATAATAACGTTTTTGAAAGTGTATGAATTTCATGAAACGCTTTTGTGAGAAACGCACATGTGCTACTCTGAAATGAGAAGCGTCGGGTTTGGGATATGTCAAAGTATGGTTAAAAGTGAGAACAGTGTTCCTTTTCTCTGTAGAAGCTTTGCTTTGAAAGATAAACACGTTCTTTGAAAGGAAAAGAATTTCATGTAATGCTTTTTTGTGAAACGCACATGTATTACTCTGAAATGAGAAGCGTCTGTTTGGGATATGTCAAAGTATGGTTAAAAGTGAGAACAGTGTTCCTTTTCTCTGTAGAAGCTTTGCTTTGAAAAATAATCACGTTCTTTGAAAGTGTATGAATTTCATGAAATGCTTTTGTGAGAAACGCACATGTGTTACTCTGAAATGAGAAGCGTCTGTTTGGGATATGTCAAAGTATGGTTAAAAGTGAGAACAGTGTTCCTTTTCTCTGTAGAAGCTTTATTTGAAAGATAATCACGTTCTTTGAAAGTGTATGAATTTCATGAAATGCTTTTGTGAGAAACGCACATGTGTTACTCTGAAATTAGAAGCGTCTGTTTGGGATATGTCAAAGTATGGTTAAAAGTGAGAACAGTGTTCCTTTTCTCTGTAGAAGCTTTACTTTGAAAGATAATCACGTTCTTTGAAAGTGTATGAATTTCATGAAATGCTTTTGTGAGAAACGCACATGTGTTACTCTGAAATGAGAAGCATCTGTTTGGGATATGTCAAAGTATGGTTAAAAGTGAGAACAGTGTTCCTTTTCTCTGTAGAAGCTTTACTTTGAAAGATAATCACGTTTCTTGAAAGTGTATGAATTTCATGAAATGCTTTTGTGAGAAACGCACATGTGTTACTCTGAAATGAGAAGCGTCTGTTTGGGATATGTCAAAGTATGGTTAAAAGTGAGAACAGTGTTCCTTTTAAACTTTAGAAGATTTACTTTGAAAGATAATCACGTTCTTTGAAAGTGTATGAATTTCATGATATGCTTTTGTGAGAAACGCACATGTGTTACTCTGAAATGAGAAGCGTCTGTTTGGGATATGTCAAAGTATGTTTAAAAGTGAGAACAGTGTTCCTTTTCTCTGTAGAAGCTTTGCTTTGAAATATAAAAACGTTCTTTGAAAGGAAAAGAATTTCATGTAATGCTTTTGTGTGAAACGCACATGTGTTACTCTGAAATGAGAAGCGTCTGTTTGGAATAATTCAAATTATGTTTAAAAGTGAGAACAGTGTTACTTTCTCTGTAGAAGCTTTACTTTGAAAGATAATCACGTTCTTTGAAAGTGCATGAATTTTATGAAATGCTTTTGTGAGAAAACGCACATGTGTTACTCTGAAATGAGAAGCGTCTGTTTGGGATATGTCAAAGTATGGTTAAAAGTGAGAACAGTGTTCCTTTTCTCTGTAGAAGCTTTACTTTGAAAGATAATCACGTTCTTTGAAAGTGTATGAATTTCATGAAATGCTTTTGTGAGAAACGCACATGTGTTAATCTGAAATGAGAAGCGTCTGTTTCGGATATGTCAAAGTATGTTTAAAAGTGAGAACAGTGTTTCTTTTCTCTGTAGAAGCTTTACTTTGAAAGATAATCACGTTCTTTGAAAGTGTATGAATTTCATGAAATGCTTTTGTGAGAAACGCACATGTGTTACTCCGAAATGAGAAGCGTCTGTTTGGGATATGTCAAAGTATGTTTAAAAGTGAGAACAGTGTTCCTTTTCTCTGTAGAAGCTTTACTTTGAAAGATAATCACGTTCTTTGAAAGTGTATGAATTTCATGAAATGCTTTTGTGAGAAACGCACATGTGTTACTCTGAAATGTGAAGCGTCTGTTTGGCATATGTCAAAGTATGGTTAAAAGTGAGAACAGTGTTCCTTTTCTCTGTAGAAGCTTTACTTTGAAAGATAATCACGTTCTTTGAAAGTGTATGAATTTCATGAAATGCTTTTGGAGAAACGCACATGTGCTAACCTGAATTGAGAAGCGTCTGTTTGGGATATGTCAATGTATGGTTAAAAGTGAGAATAGTGTGCCTTTTCTCTGTAGAAGCTTTGCTTTGAAAGATAATCACGTTCTTTGAAAGGGAAAAAGAATTTCATGTAATGCTTTTGTGTGAAACGCACATGTGTTACTCTGAAATGAGAAGCGTCTCTTTGGAATAATTCAAATTATGTTTGAAAGTGAGAACAGTGTTCCTTTTCTGTGTAGAAGCTTTACTTTGAAAGATAATCACGTTCTTTGAAAGTGTATGAATTTTATGAAATGCTGTTGTGAGAAACGCATATGTGTTACTCTGAAATGTGAAGCGTCTGTTTGGGATATGTCAAAGTATGGTTAAAAGTGAGAACAGTGTTCCTTTTCTCTGTAGAAGCTTTACTTTGAAAGATAATCACGTTTTTTGAAAGTGTATGAATTTCATGAAATGCTTTTGTGAGAAACGCACATGTGCTACTCTGAAATGAGAAGCGTTGGTTTGGGATATGTCAAAGTATGGTTAAAAGTGAGAACAGTGTTCCTTTTCTCTGTAGAAGCTTTGCTTTGAAAGATAATCACGTTCTTTGAAAGCAAAAGAATTTCATGTAATGCTTTTTTGTGAAACGCACATGTGTTACTCTGAAATGAGAAGCGTCTGTTTGGGATATGTCAAAGTATGGTTAAAAGTGAGAACAGTGTTCCTTTTCTCTGTAGAAGCTTTATTTGAAAGATAATCACGTTCTTTGAAAGTGTATGAATTTCATGAAATGCTTTTGTGAGAAACGCACATGTGTTACTCTGAAATTAGAAGCGTCTGTTTGGGATATGTCAAAGTATGGTTAAAAGTGAGAACAGTGTTCCTTTTCTCTGTAGAAGCTTTACTTTGAAAAATAATCACGTTTTTTGAAAGTGTATGAATTTCATGAAACGCTTTTGTGAGAAACGCACATGTGCTACTCTGAAATGAGAAGCGTCGGTTTGGGATATGTCAAAGTATGGTTAAAAGTGAGAACAGTGTTCCTTTTCTCTGTAGAAGCTTTGCTTTGAAAGATAATCACGTTCTTTGAAAGGAAAAGAATTTCATGTAATGCTTTTGTGTGAATCGCACATGTATTACTCTGAAATGAGAAGCGTCTGTTTGGGATATGTCAAAGTATGGTTAAAAGTGAGAACAGTGTTCCTTTTCTCTGTAGAAGCTTTGCTTTGAAAAATAATCACGTTCTTTGAAAGTGTATGAATTTCATGAAATGCTTTTGTGAGAAACGCACATGTATTACTCTGAAATGAGAAGCGTCTGTTTGGGATATGTCAAAGTATGGTTAAAAGTGAGAACAGTGTTCCTTTTCTCTGTAGAAGCTTTATTTGAAAGATAATCACGTTCTCTGAAAGTGTATGAATTTCATGAAATGCTTTTGTGAGAAACGCACATGTGTTACTCTGAAATTAGTAGCGTCTGTTTGGGATATGTCAAAGTATGGTTAAAAGTGAGAACAGTGTTTCTTTTCTCTGTAGAAGCTTTACTTTGAAAGATAATCACGTTTTTTGAAAGTGTATGAATTTCATGAGATGCTTTTGTGAGAAATGCACATGTGCTACTCTGAAATGAGAAGCGTCTGTTTTGGATATGTCAAAGTATGGTTAAAAGTGAAAATAGTGTTCCTTTTATCTGTAGAAGCTTTGCTTTGAAATATAAAAAACGTTGTTTGAAAGCAAAGGAATTTCATGTAATGCTTTTTTGAGAAACGCACATGTGTTACTCTGAAATGAGAAGCGTCTGTTTGGGATATGTCAAAGTATGGTTAAAAGTGAGAACAGTGTTCCTTTTCTCTGTAGAAGCTTTACTTTGAAAGATAATCACGTTTTTGTATGTGTATGAATTTCATGAAATGCTTTTCTGAGAAATGCACATGTGCTACTCTGAAATGAGAAGCGTTTGTTTTGGATATGTCAAAGTATGGTTAAAAGTGAGAACAGTGTTCCTTTTCTCTGTAGAAGCTTTACTTTGAAAGATAATCACGTTCCTTGAAAGTGTATGAATTTCATGAAATGCTTTTGTGAGAAACGCACATGTGTTACTCTGAAATGAGAAGCGTCTGTTTGGGATATGTCAAAGTATGGTTAAAAGTGAGAACAGTGTTCCTTTTCTCTGTAGAAGCTTTACTTTGAAATATAATCACGTTTTTTGAAAGTGTATGAATTTCAAGATATGCTTTTGTGAGAAACGCACATGTTTTACTCTGAAATGAGAAGCGTCTGTTTAGGATATGTCAAAGTATGGTTAAAAGTGTTAACAGTTTTCCTTTTCTCTGTAGAAGCTTTGCTTTGAAAGATAATCACGTTCTTTGAAAGTGTATGAATTTCATGGAATGCTTTTTTGAGAAACGCACATGTGTTACTCTGAAATGTTGAAGCGTCTGTTTGGGATATGTCAAAGTATTGTTAAAAGTGAGAACAGTGTTCCTTTTCTCTGTAGAAGCTTTACTTTGTAAGATAATCACGTTCTTTGAAAGTGTATGAATTTCATGAAATGCTTTTGTGAGAAACGCACATGTGTTACTCTGAAATGAGAAGCGTCTGTTTGGGATATGTCAAAGTATGGTTAAAAGTGAGAACAGTGTTCCTTTTCTCTGTAGAAGCTTTACTTTGAAAGATAATCACGTTCTTTGAAAGTGTATGAATTTCATGAAACGCTTTTGTGAGAAACGCACATGTGTTACTCTGAAATGAGAAGCGTCTGTTTGGGATATGTCAAAGTATGGTTAAAAGTGAGAACAGTGTTCCTTTTCTCTGTAGAAGCTTTACTTTGAAAGATAATCACGTTCTTTGAAAGTGTATGAATTTCATGAAATGCTTTTGTGAGAAACGCACATGTGTTAATCTGAAATGAGAAGCGTCTGTTTGGGATGTGTCAAAGTATGTTTAAAAGTGAGAACAGTGTTCCTTTTCTCTGTAGAAGCTTTACTTTGAAAGATAATCACGTTCTTTGAAAGTGTATGAATTTCATGTAATGCTTTTGTGAGAAACGCACATGTGGTACTCTGAAATGTGAATCGTCTGTTTGGGATATGTCAAAGTATGGTTAAAAGTGAGAACAGTGTTCCTTTTCTCTGTAGAAGCTTTACTTTGAAAGATAATCACGTTCTTTGAAAGTGTATGAATTTCATGAAATGCTTTTGTGAGAAACGCACATGTGTTAATCTGAAATGAGAAGCGTCTGTTTCGGATATGTCAAAGTATGGTTAAAAGTGAGAACAGTGTTCCTTTTCTCTGTAGAAGCTTTACTTTGAAAGATAATCACGTTCTTTGAAAGTGTATGAATTTCATGAAATGCTTTTGTGAGAAACTCACATGTGTTACTCTGAAATGAGAAGCGTCTGTTTGGGATATGTCAAAGTATGTTTAAAAGTGAG
The DNA here is from genome assembly GCA_902806775.1 of Microtus agrestis. NCBI lineage: Eukaryota > Metazoa > Chordata > Mammalia > Rodentia > Cricetidae > Microtus > Microtus agrestis. The sequence goes on along the minus strand of CADCXT010006943.1, from coordinate 60,755 downwards.
AACAGTGTTCCTTTTCTCTGTAGAAGCTTTACTTTGAAAGATAATCACGTTCTTTGAAAGTGTATGAATTTCATGAAATGCTTTTGTGAGAAACGCACATGTGTTACTCCGAAATGAGAAGCGTCTGTTTGGGATAAGTCAAAGTATGTTTAAAAGTGAGAACAGTGTTCCTTTTCTCTGTAGAAGCTTTACTTTGAAAGATAATCACGTTCTTTGAAAGTGTATGAATTTCATGAAATGCTTTTGTGAGAAACGCACATGTGTTACTCTGAAATGTGAAGGGTCTGTTTGGGATATGTCAAAGTATGGTTAAAAGTGAGAACAGTGTTCCTTTTCTCTGTAGAAGCTTTACTTTGAAAGATAATCACGTTCTTTGAAAGTGTATGAATTTCATGAAATGCTTTTGTGAGAAACGCACATGTGTTACTCTGAAATGAGAAGCGTCTGTTTGGGATATGTCAAAGTATGGTTAAAAGTGAGAACAGTGTTCCTTTTCTCTGTAGAAGCTTTACTTTGAAAGATAATCACGTTTCTTGAAAGTGTATGAATTTCATGAAATGCTTTTGTGAGAAACGCACATGTGTTACTCTGAAACGAGAAGCGTCTGTTTGGGATATGTCAAAGTATGGTTAAAAGTGAGAACAGTGTTCCTTTTAAACTTTAGAAGATTTACTTTGAAAGATAATCACGTTCTTTGAAAGTGTATGAATTTCATGATATGCTTTTGTGAGAAACGCACATGTGTTACTCTGAAATGAGAAGCGTCTGTTTGGGATATGTCAAAGTATGTTTAAAAGTGAGAACAGTGTTCCTTTTCTCTGTAGAAGCTTTGCTTTGAAATATAAAAACGTTCTTTGAAAGGAAAAGAATTTCATGTAATGCTTTTGTGTGAAACGAACATGTGTTACTCTGAAATGAGAAGCGTCTGTTTGGGATATGTCAAAGTATGTTTAAAAGTGAGAACAGTGTTCCTTTTCTCTGTAGAAGCTTTAATTTGAAAGATAATCACGTTCTTTGAAAGTGTATGAATTTCATGATATGCTTTTGTGAGAAACGCACATGTGTTAATCTGAAATGAGAAGCGTCTGTTTGGGATATGTCAAAGTATGTTTAAAAGTGAGAACAGTGTTCCTTTTCTCTGTAGAATCTTTACTTTGAAAGATAATCACGTTCTTTGAAAGTGTATGAATTTCATGTAATGCTTTTGTGAGAAACGCACATGTGTTACTCTGAAATGTAGAATCGTCTGTTTGGGATATGTCAAAGTATGGTTTAAAAGTGAGAACAGTGTTCCTTTTCTGTGCAAAAGCTTTGCTTTGAAAGATAATCACGTTCTTTGAAAGGAAAAGTATTTCATGTAATGCTTTTGTGTGAAACGCACATGTGTTACTCTGAAATGAGAAGCGTCTGTTTGGAATAATTCAAATTATGTTTGAAAGTGAGAACAGTGTTCCTTTTCTCTGTAGAAGCTTTACTTTGAAAGATAATCACGTTCTTTGAAAGTGTATGAATTTCATGAAATGCTTTTGTGAGAAACGCACATGTGCTAACCTGAAATGAGAAGCGTCTGTTTGGGATATGTCAAAGTATGGTTAAAAGTGAGAATAGTGTTCGTTTTCTCTGTAGAAGCTTTGCTTTGAAAGATAATCACGTTCTTTGAAAGCGATAGAATTACATGTAATGCTTTTGTGAGAAACGCACATGTGTTATTCTGAAAGGAGAAGGTTCTGTTTGGGATATGTCAAAGTATGGTTAAAAGTGAGAACAGTGTTCCTTTTAAACTGTAGAAGCTTTAATTTGAAAGATAATCACGTTCTTTGAAAGTGTATGAATTTCATGATATGCTTTTGTGAGAAACGCACATGTGTTACTCTGAAATGAGAAGCGTCTGTTTGGGATATGTCAAAGTATGTTTAAAAGTGAGAACAGTGTTCCTTTTCTCTGTAGAAGCTTTGCTTTGAAATATAAAAACGTTCTTTGAAAGCAAAAGAATTTCATGTAATGCTTTTGTGAGAAACGCACATGTGTTACTCTGAAATGAGAAGCGTCTGTTTGGGATATGTCAAAGTATGGTTAAAAGTGAGAACAGTGTTTCTTTTCTCTGTAGAAGCTTTACTTTGAAAGATAATCACATTCTTTGAAAGTGTATGAATTTCATGAAATGCTTTTGTGAGAAACGCACATGTGTTACTCTGCAATGTGAATCGTCTGTTTTGGATATGTCAAAGTATGGTTAAAAGTGAGAACAGTGTTCCTTTTCTCTGTAGAAGCTTTACTTTGAAAGATAATCACGTTCTTTGAAAGTGTATGAATTTCATGAAATGCTTTTGTGAGAAACGCACATGTGTTACTCTGAAATGAGAAGCGTCTGTTTGGGATATGTCAAAGTATGGTTAAAAGTGAGAACAGTGTTCCTTTTCTCTGTAGAAGCTTTACTTTGAAAGATAATCACGTTTTTGAAAGTGTATGAATTTCATGAAATGCTTTTTTGAGAAACGCACATGTGCTACACTAAAATGAGAAGCGTCGGTTTGGGATATGTCAAAGTATGGTTAAAAGTGAGAACAGTGTTCCTTTTCTGTGCAAAAGCTTTGCTTTGAAAGATAATCACGTTCTTTGAAAGGAAAAGTATTTCATGTAATGCTTTTGTGTGAAACGCACATGTGTTACTCTGAAATGAGAAGCGTCTGTTTGGAATAATTCAAATTATGTTTGAAAGTGAGAACAGTGTTTCTTTTCTCTGTAGAAGCTTTACTTTGAAAGATAATCACGTTCTTTGAAAGTGTATGAATTTCATGAAATGCTTTTGTGAGAAACGCACATGTGCTACCCTGAAATGAGAAGCGTCTGTTTGGGATATGTCAAAGTATGGTTAAAAGTGAGAATAGTGTTCGTTTTCTCTGTAGAAGCTTTGCTTTGAAAGATAATCACGTTCTTTGAAAGCAATAGAATTACATGTAATGCTTTTGTGAGAAACGCACATGTGTTATTCTGAAAGGAGAAGGTTCTGTTTGGGATATGTCAAAGTATGGTTAAAAGTGAGAACAGTGTTCCTTTTAAACTGTAGAAGCTTTAATTTGAAAGATAATCACGTTCTTTGAAAGTGTATGAATTTCATGATATGCTTTTGTGAGAAACGCACATGTGTTACTCTGAAATGAGAAGCGTCTGTTTGGGATATGTCAAAGTATGTTTAAAAGTGAGAACAGTGTTCCTTTTCTCTGTAGAAGCTTTGCTTTGAAATATAAAAACGTTCTTTGAAAGCAAAAGAATTTCATGTAATGCTTTTGTGAGAAACGCACATGTGTTACTCTGAAATGAGAAGCGTCTGTTTGGGATATGTCAAAGTATGGTTAAAAGTGAGAACAGTGTTTCTTTTCTCTGTAGAAGCTTTACTTTGAAAGATAATCACATTCTTTGAAAGTGTATGAATTTCATGAAATGCTTTTGTGAGAAACGCACATGTGTTACTCTGCAATGTGAATCGTCTGTTTGGGATATGTCAAAGTATGGTTAAAAGTGAGAACAGTGTTCCTTTTCTCTGTAGAAGCTTTACTTTGAAAGATAATCACGTTCTTTGAAAGTGTATGAATTTCATGAAATGCTTTTGTGAGAAACGCACATGTGTTACTCTGAAATGAGAAGCGTCTGTTTGGGATATGTCAAAGTATGGTTAAAAGTGAGAACAGTGTTCCTTTTCTCTGTAGAAGCTTTACTTTGAAAGATAATCACGTTTTTGGAAAGTGTATGAATTTCATGAAATGCTTTTGTGAGAAACGCACATGTGCTACTCTAAAATGAGAAGCGTCGGTTTGGGATATGTCAAAGTATGGTTAAAAGTGAGAACAGTGTTCCTTTTCTGTGCAAAAGCTTTGCTTTGAAAGATAATCACGTTCTTTGAAAGGAAAAGAATTTCATGTAATGCTTTTGTGTGAAACGCACATGTGTTACTCTGAAATGAGAAGCGTCTGTTTGGAATAATTCAAATTATGTTTAAAAGTGAGAACAGTGTTCCTTTCTCTGTAGAAGCTTTACTTTGAAAGATAATCACGTTCTTTGAAAGTGTATGAATTTTATGAAATGCTTTTGTGAGAAACGCACATGTGTTACTCTGAAATGAGAAGCGTCTGTTTGGGATATGTCAAAGTATGGTTAAAAGTGAGAACAGTGTTCCTTTTCTCTGCAGAAGCTTTGCTTTGAAAAATAATCACGTTCTTTGAAAGTGTATGAATTTCATGAAATGCTTTTGTGAGAAACGCACATGTGTTACTCTGAAATGAGAAGCGTCTGTTTGGGATATGTCAAAGTATGTTTAAAAGTGAGAACAGTGTTCCTTTTCTCTGTAGAAGCTTTACTTTGAAAGATAATCACGTTCTTTGAAAGTGTATGAATTTCATGAAATGCTTTTGTGAGAAACGCACATGTGTTAATCTGAAATGAAAAGCGTCTGTTTGGGATATGTCAAAGTATGTTTAAAAGTGAGAACAGTGTTCCTTTTCTCTGTAGAATCTTTACTTTGAAAGATAATCACGTTCTTTGAAAGTGTATGAATTTCATGTAATGCTTTTGTGAGAAACGCACATGTGTTACTCTGAAATGTGAAGCGTCTGTTTGGGATATGTCAAAGTATGGTTAAAAGTGAGAACAGTGTTCCTTTTCTGTGCAAAAGCTTTGCTTTGAAAGATAATCACGTTCTTTGAAAGGAAAAGAATTTCATGTAATGCTTTTGTGTGAAACGCACATGTGTTACTCTGAAATGAGAAGCGTCTGTTTGGAATAATTCAAATTATGTTTGAAAGTGAGAACAGTGTTCCTTTTCTCTGTAGAAGCTTTACTTTGAAAGATAATCACGTTCTTTGAAAGTGTATGAATTTCATGAAATGCTTTTGTGAGAAACGCACATGTGTTACTCTGAAATGAGAAGCGTCTGTTTGGGATATGTCAAAGTATGGTTAAAAGTGAGAACAGTGTTCCTTTTCTCTGTAGAAGCTTTACTTTGAAAGATAATCACGTTTTTTGAAAGTGTATGAATTTCATGAAATGCTTTTGTGAGAAACGCACATGTGCTACTATAAAATGAGAAGCGTCTGTTTGGGATATGTCAAAGTATGGTTAAAAGTGAGAACAGTGTTCCTTTTCTGTGCAAAAGCTTTGCTTTGAAAGATAATCACGTTCTTTGAAAGGAAAAGAATTTCATGTAATGCTTTTGTGTGAAACGCACATGTGTTACTCTGAAATGAGAAGCGTCTGTTTGGGATATGTCAAAGTATGGTTAAAAGTGAGAACAGTGTTCCTTTTCTCTGTAGAAGCTTTATTTGAAAGATAATCACGTTCTTTGAAAGTGTATGAATTTCATGAAATGCTTTTGTGAGAAACGCACATGTGTTACTCTGAAATTAGAAGCGTCTGTTTGGGATATGTCAAAGTATGGTTAAAAATGAGAACAGTGTTCCTTTTCTCTGTAGAAGCTTTACTTTGAAAGATAATCACGTTTTTTGAAAGAGTATGAATTTCATGAAATGCTTTTGTGAGAAATGCACATTTGCTATCCTGAAATGAGAAGCGTCTGTTTTGGATATGTCAAAGTATGGTTAAAAGTGAAAATAGTGTTCCTTTTATCTGTAGAAGCTTTGCTTTGAAATATAAAAACGTTGTTTGAAAGCAAAGGAATTTCATGTAATGCTTTTTTGAGAAACGCACATGTGTTACTCTGAAATGAGAAGCGTCTGTTTGGGATATGTCAAAGTATGGTTAAAAGTGAGAACAGTGTTCCTTTTCTCTGTAGAAGCTTTACTTTGAAAGATAATCACGTTTTTTGAAAGTGTATGAATTTCATGAAATGCTTTTGTGAGAAATGCACATGTGCTACTCTGAAATGAGAAGCGTCTGTTTTGGATATTTCAAAGTATGATTAAAAGTGAGAACAGTGTTCCTTTTAAACTGTAGAAGCTTTACTTTGAAAGATAATCACGTTCTTTGAAAGTGTATGAATTTCATGATATGCTTTTGTGAGAAACGCACATGTGTTACTCTGAAATGACAAGCGTCTGTTTGGGATATGTCAAAGTATGGTTAAAAGTGAGAACAGTGTTCCTTTTAAACTGTAGAAGCTTTACTTTGAAAGATAATCACGTTCTTTGAAAGTGTATGAATTTCATGATATGCTTTTGTGAGAAACGCACATGTGTTACTCTGAAATGACAAGCGTCTGTTTGGGATATGTCAAAGTATGGTTAAAAGTGAGAACAGTGTCCCTTTTCTCTGTAGAAGCTTTATTTGAAAGATAATCACGTTTTTTGAAAGTGTATGAATTTCATGAAATGCTTTTGTGAGAAATGCACATGTGCTACTCTGAAATGAGAAGCGTCTGTTTTGGATATGTCAAAATATGGTTAAAAGTGAAAATGTGTTCCTTTTCTCTGTAGAAGCTTTGCTTTGAAAGATAATCACGTTTTTTGAAAGCAAAAGAATTTCATGTAATGCTTTTTTGAGAAACGCACATGTGTTATTCTGAAATGAGAAGCGTCTGTTTGGGGTATGTCAAAGTATGGTTAAAAGTGAGAACAGTGTTCCTTTTCTCTGTATAAGCTTTACTTTGAAAGATAATCACGTTTTTGAAAGTGTATGAATTTCATGATATGCTTTTGTGAGAAACGCACATGTGTTACTCTGAAATGAGAAGCGTCTGCTTGGGATATGTCAAAGTATGGTTAAAAGTGTTAACAGTTTTCCTTTTCTCTGTAGAAGCTTTGCTTTGAAAGATAATCACGTTCTTTGAAAGGAAAAGAATTTCATGTAATGCTTTTGTGTGAAACGCACATGTGTTACTCTGAAATGAGAAGCGTCTGTTTGGAATAATTCAAATTATGTTTAAAAGTGAGAACAGTGTTCCTTTCTCTGTAGAAGCTTTACTTTGAAAGATAATCACGTTCTTTGAAAGTGCATGAATTTTATGAAATGCTTTTGTGAGAAACGCACATGTGTTACTCTGAAATGAGAAGCGTCTGTTTGGGATATGTCAAAGTATGGTTAAAAGTGAGAACAGTGTTCCTTTTCTCTGTAGAAGCTTTGCTTTGAAAGATAATCACGTTATTTGAAAGTGTATGAATTTCATGAAATGCTTTTGTGAGAAACGCACATGTGTTACTCTGAAATGAGAAGCGTCTGTTTGGGATATGTCAAAGTATGTTTAAAAGTGAGAACAGTGTTCCTTTTCTCTGTAGAAGCTTTACTTTGAAAGATAATCACGTTCTTTGAAAGTGTATGAATTTCATGAAATGCTTTTGTGAGAAACGCACATGTGTTAATCTGAAATGAAAAGCGTCTGTTTGGGATATGTCAAAGTATGTTTAAAAGTGAGAACAGTGTTCCTTTTCTCTGTAGAATCTTTACTTTGAAAGATAATCACGTTCTTTGAAAGTGTATGAATTTCATGTAATGCTTTTGTGAGAAACGCACATGTGTTACTCTGAAATGTGAAGCGTCTGTTTGGGATATGCCAAAGTATGGTTAAAAGTGAGAACAGTGTTCCTTTTCTGTGCAAAAGCTTTGCTTTGAAAGATAATCACGTTCTTTGAAAGGAAAAGAATTTCATGTAATGCTTTTGTGTGAAACGCACATGTGTTACTCTGAAATGAGAAGCGTCTGTTTGGAATAATTCAAATTATGTTTGAAAGTGAGAACAGTGTTCCTTTTCTCTGTAGAAGCTTTACTTTGAAAGATAATCACGTTCTTTGAAAGTGTATGAATTTCATGAAATGCTTTTGTGAGAAACGCACATGTGTTACTCTGAAATGAGAAGCGTCTGTTTGGGATATGTCAAAGTATGGTTAAAAGTGAGAACAGTGTTCCTTTTCTCTGTAGAAGCTTTACTTTGAAAGATAATCACGTTTTTGAAAGTGTATGAATTTTATGAAATGCTTTTGTGAGAAACGCACATGTGCTACTCTAAAATGAGAAGCGTCTGTTTGGGATATGTCAAAGTATGGTTAAAAGTGAGAACAGTGTTCCTTTTCTGTGCAAAAGCTTTGCTTTGAAAGATAATCACGTTCTTTGAAAGGAAAAGAATTTCATGTAATGCTTTTGTGTGAAACGCACATGTGTTACTCTGAAATGAGAAGCGTCTGTTTGGGATATGTCAAAGTATGGTTAAAAGTGAGAACAGTGTTCCTTTTCTCTGTAGAAGCTTTATTTGAAAGATAATCACGTTCTTTGAAAGTGTATGAATTTCATGAAATGCTGTTGTGAGAAACGCACATGTGTTACTCTGAAATTAGAAGCGTCTGTTTGGGATATGTCAAAGTACGGTTAAAAATGAGAACAGTGTTCCTTTTCTCTGTAGAAGCTTTAGTTTGAAAGATAATCACGTTTTTTGAAAGTGTATGAATTTCATGAAATGCTTTTGTGAGAAATGCACATTTGCTATCCTGAAATGAGAAGCGTCTGTTTTGGATATGTCAAAGTATGGTTAAAAGTGAAAATAGTGTTCCTTTTATCTGTAGAAGCTTTGCTTTGAAATATAAAAACGTTGTTTGAAAGCAAAAGGAATTTCATGTAATGCTTTTGTGAGAAACGCACATGTGTTACTCTGAAATGAGAAGCGTCTGTTTGGGATATGTCAAAGTATGGTTAAAAGTGAGAACAGTGTTCCTTTTCTCTGTAGAAGCTTTACTTTGAAAGATAATCACGTTTTTGAAAGTGTATGAATTTCATGAAATGCTTTTGTGAGAAATGCACATGTGCTACTCTGAAATGAGAAGCGTCTGTTTTGGATATTTCAAAGTATGATTAAAAGTGAGAACAGTGTTCCTTTTCTCTGTAGAAGCTTTGCTTTGAAAGATAATCACGTTCTTTGAATGTGTATGAATTTCATGAAATGCTTTTGTGAGAAACGCACGTGTGTTACTCTGAAATGAGAAGCGTCTGTTTGGGATATGTCAAAGTATGGTTAAAAGTGAGAACAGTGTTCCTTTTCTCTGTAGAAGCTTTACTTTGAAAGATAATCACGTTCTTTGAAAGTGTATGAATTTCATGAAATGCTTTTGTGAGAAAGGCACATGTGTTACTCTGAAATGAGAAGCGTCTGTTTGGGATATGTCAAAGTATGTTTAAAAGTGAGAACAGTGTTCCTTTTCTCTGTAGAAGCTTTATTTTGAAAGATAATCACGTTCTTTGAAAGTGTATGAATTTCATGTAATGCTTTTGTGAGAAACGCACATGTGTTACTCTGAAATGTGAATCGTCTGTTTGGGATATGCCAAAGTATGGTTAAAAGTGAGAACAGTGTTCCTTTTCTGTGCAAAAGCTTTGCTTTGAAAGATAATCACGTTCTTTGAAAGGAAAAGAATTTCATGTAATGCTTTTCTGTGAAACGCACATGTGTTACTCTGAAATGAGAAGTGTCTGTTTGGAATAATTCAAATTATGTTTGAAAGTGAGAACAGTGTTCCTTTTCTCTGTAGAAGCTTTACTTTGAAAGATAATCACGTTCTTTGAAAGTGTATGAATTTCATGAAATGCTTTTGTGAGAAACGCACATGTGTTACTCTGAAATGAGAAGCGTCTGTTTGGGATATGTCAAAGTATGGTTAAAAGTGAGAACAGTGTTCCTTTTCTCTGTAGAAGCTTTACTTTGAAAAATAATCACGTTCTTTGAAAGTGTATGAATTTCCTGAAATGCTTTTGTGAGAAACGCACATGTGTTACTCTGAAATGAGAAGCGTCTGTTTGGGATATGTCAAAGTATGGTTAAAAGTGAGAACAGTGTTCCTTTTCTCTGTAGAAGCTTTATTTGAAAGATAATCACGTTCTTTGAAAGTGTATGAATTTCATGAAATGCTTTTGTGAGAAACGCACATGTGTTACTCTGAAATTAGAAGCGTCTGTTTGGGATATGTCAAAGTATGGTTAAAAATGAGAACAGTGTTCCTTTTCTCTGTAGAAGCTTTAGTTTGAAAGATAATCACGTTTTTTGAAAGTGTATGAATTTCATGAAATGCTTTTGTGAGAAATGCACATTTGCTATCCTGAAATGAGAAGCGTCTGTTTTGGATATGTCAAAGTATGGTTAAAAGTGAAAATAGTGTTCCTTTTATCTGTAGAAGCTTTGCTTTGAAATATAAAATCGTTGTTTGAAAGCAAAGGAATTTCATGTAATGCTTTTTTGGAGAAACGCACATGTGTTACTCTGAAATGAGAAGCGTCTGTTTGGGATATGTCAAAGTATGGTTAAAAGTGAGAACAGTGTTCCTTTTCTCTGTAGAAGCTTTACTTTGAAAGATAATCACGTTTTTTGAAAGTGTATGAATTTCATGAAATTCTTTTGTGAGAAATGCACATGTGCTACTCTGAAATGAGAAGCGTCTGTTTTGGATATGTCAAAGTATGATTAAAAGTGAGAACAGTGTTCCTTTTCTCTGTAGAAGCTTTGCTTTGAAAGATAATCACGTTCTTTGAATGTGTATGAATTTCATGAAATGCTTTTGTGAGAAACACACGTGTGTTACTCTGAAATGAGAAGCGTCTGTTTGGGATATGTCAAAGTATGGTTAAAAGTGAGAACAGTGTTCCTTTTCTCTGTAGAAGCTTTACTTTGAAAGATAATCACGTTCTTTGAAAGTGTATGAATTTCATGAAATGCTTTTGTGAGAAACGCACATGTGTTACTCTGAAATGAGAAGCGTCTGTTTGGGATATGTCAAAGTATGTTTAAAAGTGAGAACAGTGTTCCTTTTCTCTGTAGAAGCTTTATTTGAAATATAATCACGTTCTTTGAAAGTGTATGAATTTCATGAAATGCTTTTGTGAGAAACGCACATGTGTTACTATGAAATTAGAAGCGTCTGTTTGGGATATGTCAAAGTATGGTTAAAAGTGAGAACAGTGTTCCTTTTCTCTGTAGAAGCTTTTCTTTGAAAGATAATCACGTTTTTTGAAAGTGTATGAATTTCATGAAACGCTTTTGTGAGAAACGCACATGTGCTACTCTGAAATGAGAAGCGTCGGTTTGGGATATGTCAAAGTATGGTTAAAAGTGAGATCAGTGTTCCTTTTCTCTGTAGAAGCTTTGCTTTGAAAGATAATCACGTTCTTTGAAAGGAAAAGAATTTCATGTAATGCTTTTGTGTGAAACGCACATGTATTACTTTGAAATGAGAAGCGTCTGTTTGGGATATGTCAAAGTATGGTTAAAAGTGAGAACAGTGTTCCTTTTCTCTGTAGAAGCTTTACTTTGAAATATAATCACGTTTTTGAAAGTGTATGAATTTCATGATATGCTTTTGTGAGAAACGCACATGTTTTACTCTGAAATGAGAAGCGTCTGTTTGGGATATGTCAAAGTATGGTTAAAAGTGAGAACAGTGTTCCTTTTAAACTGTAGAAGCTTTACTTTGAAAGATAATCACGTTCTTTGAAAGTGTATGAATTTCATGATATGCTTTTGTGAGAAACGCACATGTGTTACTCTGAAATGACAAGCGTCTGTTTGGGATATGTCAAAGTATGGTTAAAAGTGAGAACAGTGTTCCTTTTAAACTGTAGAAGCTTTACTTTGAAAGATAATCACGTTCTTTGAAAGTGTATGAATTTCATGATATGCTTTTTTGAGAAACGCACATGTGTTACTCTGAAATGACAAGCGTCTGTTTGGGATATGTCAAAGTATGGTTAAAAGTGAGAACAGTGTCCCTTTTCTCTGTAGAAGCTTTATTTGAAAGATAATCACATTTTTTGAAAGAGTATGAATTTCATGAAATGCTTTTGTGAGAAATGCACATGTGCTACTCTGAAATGAGAAGCGTCTGTTTTGGATATGTCAAAATATGGTTAAAAGTGAAAATGTGTTCCTTTTCTCTGTAGAAGCTTTGCTTTGAAAGATAATCACGTTTTTTGAAAGCAAAAGAATTTCATGTAATGCTTTTTTGAGAAACGCACATGTGTTATTCTGAAATGAGAAGCGTCTGTTTGGGGTATGTCAAAGTATTGTTAAAAGTGAGAACAGTGTTCCTTTTCTCTGTATAAGCTTTACTTTGAAAGATAATCACGTTTTTTGAAAGTGTATGAATTTCATGATATGCTTTTGTGAGAAACGCACATGTGTTACTCTGAAATGAGAAGCGTCTGCTTGGGATATGTCAAAGTATGGTTAAAAGTGTTAACAGTTTTCCTTTTCTCTGTAGAAGCTTTGCTTTGAAAGATAATCACGTTCTTTGAAAGTGTATGAATTTCATGAAATGCTTTTGTGAGAAACGCACATGTGTTACTCTGAAATGAGAAGCGTCTGTTTGGGATATGTCAAAGTATGGTCAAAAGTGAGAACAGTGTTCCTTTTCTCTGTAGAAGCTTTACTTTGAAAGATAATCACGTTCTTTGAAGGTGTATGAATTTCATGAAATGCTTTTGTGACAAACGCACATGTGTTACTCTGAAATGAGAAGCGTCTGTTTGGGATATGTCAAAGTATGGTTAAAAGTGAGAACAGTGTTCCTTTTCTCTGTAGAAGCTTTACTTTGAAAGATAATCACGTTCTTTGAAAGTGTATGAATTTCATGAAATGCTTTTGTGAGAAACGCACATGTGCTAACCTGAAATGAGAAATGTCTGTTTGGGATATGTCAAAGTATGGTTAAAAGTGAGAACAGTGTTCCTTTTCTCTGTAGAAGCTTTACTTTGAAAGATAATCACGTTCTTTGAAAGTGTATGAATTTCATGAAATGCTTTTGTGAGAAACACACATGTGTTACTCTGAAATGAGAAGCGTCTGTTTGGGATATGTCAAAGTATGTTTAAAAGTGAGAACAGTGTTCCTTTTCTCTGTAGAAGCTTTACTTTGAAAGATAATCACGTTCTTTGAAAGTGTATGAATTTCATGAAATGCTTTTGTGAGAAACGCACATGTGTTAATCTGAAATGAGAAGCGTCTGTTTCGGATATGTCAAAGTATGGTTAAAAGTGAGAACAGTGTTCCTTTTCTCTGTAAAAGCTTTACTTTGAAAGATAATCACGTTCTTTGAAAGTGTATGAATTTCATGAAATGCTTTTGTTTGAAACGCACATGTGTTACTCTGAAATGAGAAGCGTCTGTTTGGGATATGTCAAAGTATGTTTAAAAGTGAGAACAGTGTTCCTTTTCTCTGTAGAAGCTTTACTTTGAAAGATAATCTCGTTCTTTGAAAGTGTATGAATTTCATGAAATGCTTTTGTGAGAAACGCACATGTGTTACTCTGAAATGTGAAGCGTCTGTTTGGCATATGTCAAAATATGGTTAAAAGTGAGAACAGTGTTCCTTTTCTCTGTAGAAGCTTTACTTTGAATGATAATCACGTTCTTTGAAAGTGTATGAATTTCATGAAATGCTTTTGTGAGAAACGCACATGTGTTACTCTGAAATGAGAAGCGTCTGTTTGGGATATGTCAAAGTATGTTTGAAAGTGAGAACAGTGTTCCTTTTCTCTGTAGAAGCTTTACTTTGAAAGATAATCACGTTCTTTGAAAGTGTATGAATTTCATGAAATGGTCTTGTGAGAAACGCACATGTGTTACTCTGAAATAAGAAGTGTCGGTTTGGGATATGTCAAAGTATGGTTAAAAGTGAGAACAGTGTTCCATTTCTCTGCAAAAGCTTTGATTTGAAAGATAATCACGTTCTTTGAAAGCAAAGAATTTCATGTAATGCTTTTGTGTGAAACGCACATGTGTTACTCTGAAATGAGAAGCGTCTGTTTGGGATATGTCAAAGTATGGTGAAAAGTGAGAACAGTGTTCCTTTTCTCTGTAGAAGCTTTACTTTGAAAGATAATCACGTTCTTTGAATGTGTATGAATTTCATGATATGCTTTTGTGAGAAACGCAAATGTGTTACTCTGAAATGAGAAGCGTCAGTTTGTGATATGTCAAAGAATGGTTAAAAGTAAGAACAGTGTTCCTTTTCTCTGTAGAAGCTTTGCTTTGAAAGATAATCACGTTCTTTGAAAGTGTATGAATTTCATGATATGCTTTTGTGAGAAACGCACATGTGTTACTCTGAAATGAGAAGCGATTGTTTGGGATATGTCAAAGTATGGTTAAAAGTGAGAACAGTGTTCCTTTTCTCTGTAGAAGCTTTGCTTTGAAAGATAATCACGTTCTTTGAAAGTGTATGAATTTCATGAAATGCTTTTGTGAGAAACGAACATGTGTTACTCTGAAATGAGAAGCGTCTCTTTGGGATATGTCAAAGTATGGTTAAATGTGAGAACAGTGTTCCTTTTCTGTAGAAGCTTTACTTTGAAAGATAATCACGTTTTTTGAAAGTGTATGAATTTCATGAAATGCTTCTGTGAGAAATGCACATGTGCTACTCTGAAATGAGAAGTGTCTGTTTGGGATATTTCATAGTATGGTTAAAAGTGAGAACAGTGTTCCTTTTCTCTGTAGAAGCTTTACTTTGAAAGATAATCACGTTCTTTGAAAGTGTATGAATTTCATGAAATGCTTTTGTGAGAAACGCACATGTGTTACTCTGAAATGAGAAGCGTCTCTTTGGGATATGTCAAAGTATGGTTAAAAGTGAGAACAGTGTTCCTTTTATCTGTAGAAGCTTTACTTTGAAAGATAATCACGTTTTTTGAAAGTGTATGAATTTCATGTAATGCTTTTTTGAGAAACGCACATGTGCTAACCTGAAATTAGAAGCGTCTGTTTGGGATATGTCAAAGTATGGTTAAAAGTGAGAATAGTGTTCCTTTTCTCTGTAGATGCTTTGCTTTGAAAGATAATCACGTTCTTTGAAAGTGTATGAATTTCATGAAATGCTTTTGTGAGAAACGCACATGTGTTATTCTGAAAGGAGAAGCGTCTGTTTGGGATATGTCAAAGTATGGTTAAAAGTGAGAACAGTGTTCCTTTTAAACTGTAGAAGCTTTAATTTGAAAGATAATCACGTTCTTTGAAAGTGTATGAATTTCATGATATGCTTTTGTGAGAAACGCACATGTGTTACGCTGAAATGAGAAGCGTCTGTTTGGGATATGTCAAAGTATGTTTAAAATTGAGAAGAGTGTTCCTTTTCTCTGTAGAAGCTTTACTTTGAAAGATAATCACGTTCTTTGAAAGTGTATGAATTTCATGAAATGCTTTTTTGAGAAACGCACATGTGTTACTCTGAAATGACAAGCGTCTGTTTGGGATATGTCAAAGTATGTTTAAAAGTGAGAACAGTGTTCCTTCTCTCTGTAGAAGCTTTACTTTGAAAGATAATCACGTTCTTTGAAAGTGTATGAATTTCATGAAATGCTTTTGTGAGAAACGCACATGTGTTACTCTGAAATGAGAAGCGTCTGTTTGGGATCTGTCAAAGTATGTTTAAAAGTGAGAACAGTGTTCCTTTTCTCTGTAGAAGCTTTACTTTGAAAGATAATCACGTTCTTTGAAAGTGTATGAATTTCATGAAATGCTTTTGTGAGAAACGCACATGTGTTAATCTGAAATGAGAAGCGTCTGTTTCGGATATGTCAAAGTATGGTTAAAAGTGAGAACAGTGTTCCTTTTCTCTGTAGAAGCTTTACTTTGAAAGATAATCACGTTCTTTGAAAGTGTATGAATTTCATGAAATGCTTTTGTGAGAAACGCACATGTGTTACTACGAAATGAGAAGCGTCTGTTTGGGATATGTCAAAGTATGTTTAAAAGTGAGAACAGTGTTCCTTTTCTCTGTAGAAGCTTTACTTCTAAAGATAATCCCGTTCTTTGAAAGTGTATGAATTTCATGAAATGCTTTTGTGAGAAACGCACATGTGTTACTCTGAAATGTGAAGCGTCTGTTTGGCATATGTCAAAGTATGGTTAAAAGTGAGAACAGTGTTCCTTTTCTCTGTAGAAGCTTTACTTTGAATGATAATCACGTTCTTTGAAAGTGTATGAATTTCATGAAATGCTTTTGTTAGAAACGCACATGTGTTACTCTGAAATGAGAAGCGTCTGTTTGGGATATGTCAAAGTATGTTTGAAAGTGAGAACAGTGTTCCTTTTCTCTGTAGAAGCTTTACTTTGAAAGATAATCACGTTCTTTGAATGTGTATGAATTTCATGATATGCTTTTGTGAGAAACGCAAATGTGTTACTCTGAAATGAGAAGTGTCGGTTTGGGATATGTCAAAGTATGGTTAAAAGTAAGAACAGTGTTCCTTTTCTCTGTAGAAGCTTTGCTTTGAAAGATAATCACGTTCTTTGAAAGTGTATGAATTTCATGATATGCTTTTGTGAGAAACGCACATGTGTTACTCTGAAATGAGAAGCGATTGTTTGGGATATGTCAAAGTATGGTTAAAAGTGAGAACAGTGTTCCTTTTCTCTGTAGAAGCTTTGCTTTGAAAGATAATCACGTTCTTTGAAAGTGTATGAATTTCATGAAATGCTTTTGTGAGAAACGAACATGTGTTACTCTGAAATGAGAAGCGTCTCTTTGGGATATGTCAAAGTATGGTTAAATGTGAGAACAGTGTTCCTTTTCTGTAGAAGCTTTACTTTGAAAGATAATCACGTTTTTTGAAAGTGTATGAATTTCATGAAATGCTTCTGTGAGAAATGCACATGTGCTACTCTAAATGAGAAGCGTCTGTTTGGGATATTTCATAGTATGGTTAAAAGTGAGAACAGTGTTCCTTTTAAACTGTAGAAGCTTTAATTTGAAAGATAATCACGTTCTTTGAAAGTGTATGAATTTCATGATATGCTTTTGTGAGAAACGCACATGTGTTACGCTGAAATGAGAAACGTCTCTTTGGGATATGTCAAAGTATGTTTAAAATTGAGAACAGTGTTCTTTTTCTCTGTAGAAGCTTTACTTTGAAAGATAATCATGTTCTTTGAAAGTGTATGAATTTCATGAAATGCTTTTGTGAGAAACACACATGTCTTACTCTGAAATGAGAAGCGTCTGTTTGGGATATGTCAAAGTATGTTTAAAAGTGAGAACAGTGTTCCTTTTCTCTGTAGAAGCTTTCCTTTGAAAGATAATCACGTTCTTTGAAAGTGTATGAATTTCATGAAATGCTTTTGTGAGAAACGCACATGTGTTACTCTGAAATGTGAATCGTCTGTTTGGGATATGTCAAAGTTTGGTTAAAAGTGAGAACAGTGTTCCTTTTCTCTGTAGAAGCTTTACTTTGAAAGATAATCACGTTCTTTGAAAGTGTATGAATTTCATGAAATGCTTTTGTGAGAAACGCACATGTGTTACTCTGAAATGAGAAGCGTCTGTTTGGGATATGTCAAAGTATGGTTAAAAGTGAGAACAGTGTTCCTTTTAAACTGTAGAAGCTTTAATTTGAAAGATAATCACGTTCTTTGAAAGTGTATGAATTTCATGATATGCTTTTGTGAGAAACGCACATGTGTTACGCTGAAATGAGAAGCGTCTGTTTGGGATATGTCAAAGTATGTTTAAAATTGAGAACAGTGTTCCTTTTCTCTGTAGAAGCTTTACTTTGAAAGATAATCATGTTCTTTGAAAGTGTATGAATTTCATGAAATGCTTTTGTGAGAAACACACATGTCTTACTCTGAAATGAGAAGCGTCTGTTTGGGATATGTCAAAGTATGTTTAAAAGTGAGAACAGTGTTCCTTTTCTCTGTAGAAGCTTTCCTTTGAAAGATAATCACGTTCTTTGAAAGTGTATGAATTTCATGAAATGCTTTTGTGAGAAACGCACATGTGTTACTCTGAAATGTGAATTGTCTGTTTGGGATATGTCAAAGTATGGTTAAAAGTGAGAACAGTGTTCCTTTTCTCTGTAGAAGCTTTACTTTGAAAGATAATCACGTTTTTTGAAAGTGTATGAATTTCATGAAATGCTTCTGTGAGAAATGCACATGTGCTACTCTGAAATGAGAAGTGTCTGTTTGGGATATTTCATAGTATGGTTAAAAGTGAGAACAGTGTTCCTTTTCTCTGTAGAAGCTTTACTTTGAAAGATAATCACGTTCTTTGAAAGTGTATGAATTTCATGAAATGCTTTTGTGAGAAACGCACATGTGTTACTCTGAAATGAGAAGCGTCCCTTTGGGATATGTCAAAGTATGGTTAAAAGTGAGAACAGTGTTCCTTTTCTCTGTAGAAGCTTTACTTTGAAAGATAATCACGTTTTTTGAAAGTGTATGAATTTCATGTAATGCTTTTTTGAGAAACGCACATGTGCTAACCTGAAATGAGAAGCGTCTGTTTGGGATATGTCAAAGTATGGTTAAAAGTGAGAATAGTGTTCCTTTTCTCTGTAGATGCTTTGCTTTGAAAGATAATCACGTTCTTTAAAAGCAAAAGAATTTCATGTAATGCTTTTGTGAGAAACGCACATGTGTTATTCTGAAAGGAGAAGCGTCTGTTTGGGATATGTCAAAGTATGGTTAAAAGTGAGAACAGTGTTCCTTTTAAACTGTAGAAGCTTTAATTTGAAAGATAATCACGTTCTTTGAAAGTGTATGAATTTCATGATATGCTTTTGTGAGAAACGCACATGTGTTACGCTGAAATGAGAAGCGTCTGTTTGGGATAGGTCAAAGTATGTTTAAAATTGAGAACAGTGTTCCTTTTCTCTGTAGAAGCTTTACTTTGAAAGATAATCACGTTCTTTGAAAGTGTATGAATTTCATGAAATGCTTTTTTGAGAAACGCACATGTGTTACTCTGAAATGACAAGCGTCTGTTTGGGATACGTCAAAGTATGTTTAAAAGTGAGAACAGTGTTCCTTCTCTCTGTAGAAGCTTTACTTTGAAAGATAATCACGTTCTTTGAAAGTGTATGAATTTCATGAAATGCTTTTGTGAGAAACGCACATGTGTTACTCTGAAATGAGAAGCGTCTGTTTGGGATCTGTCAAAGTATGGTTAAAAGTGAGAACAGTGTTCCTTTTCTCTGTAGAAGCTTTACTTTGAAAGATAATCACGTTTTTTGAAAGTGTATGAATTTCATGTAATGCTTTTTTGAGAAACGCACATGTGCTAACCTGAAATTAGAAGCGTCTGTTTGGGATATGTCAAAGTATGGTTAAAAGTGAGAATAGTGTTCCTTTTCTCTGTAGATGCTTTGCTTTGAAAGATAATCACGTTCTTTGAAAGTGTATGAATTTCATGAAATGCTTTTGTGAGAAACGCACATGTGTTATTCTGAAAGGAGAAGCGTCTGTTTGGGATATGTCAAAGTATGGTTAAAAGTGAGAACAGTGTTCCTTTTAAACTGTAGAAGCTTTAATTTGAAAGATAATCACGTTCTTTGAAAGTGTATGAATTTCATGATATGCTTTTGTGAGAAACGCACATGTGTTACGCTGAAATGAGAAGCGTCTGTTTGGGATATGTCAAAGTATGTTTAAAATTGAGAAGAGTGTTCCTTTTCTCTGTAGAAGCTTTACTTTGAAAGATAATCACGTTCTTTGAAAGTGTATGAATTTCATGAAATGCTTTTTTGAGAAACGCACATGTGTTACTCTGAAATGACAAGCGTCTGTTTGGGATATGTCAAAGTATGTTTAAAAGTGAGAACAGTGTTCCTTCTCTCTGTAGAAGCTTTACTTTGAAAGATAATCACGTTCTTTGAAAGTGTATGAATTTCATGAAATGCTTTTGTGAGAAACGCACATGTGTTACTCTGAAATGAGAAGCGTCTGTTTGGGATCTGTCAAAGTATGTTTAAAAGTGAGAACAGTGTTCCTTTTCTCTGTAGAAGCTTTACTTTGAAAGATAATCACGTTCTTTGAAAGTGTATGAATTTCATGAAATGCTTTTGTGAGAAACGCACATGTGTTACTACGAAATGAGAAGCGTCTGTTTCGGATATGTCAAAGTATGTTTAAAAGTGAGAACAGTGTTCCTTTTCTCTGTAGAAGCTTTACTTCTAAAGATAATCCCGTTCTTTGAAAGTGTATGAATTTCATGAAATGCTTTTGTGAGAAACGCACATGTGTTACTCTGAAATGTGAAGCGTCTGTTTGGCATATGTCAAAGTATGGTTAAAAGTGAGAACAGTGTTCCTTTTCTCTGTAGAAGCTTTACTTTGAATGATAATCACGTTCTTTGAAAGTGTATGAATTTCATGAAATGCTTTTGTTAGAAACGCACATGTGTTACTCTGAAATGAGAAGCGTCTGTTTGGGATATGTCAAAGTATGTTTGAAAGTGAGAACAGTGTTCCTTTTCTCTGTAGAAGCTTTACTTTGAAAGATAATCACGTTCTTTGAATGTGTATGAATTTCATGATATGCTTTTGTGAGAAACGCAAATGTGTTACTCTGAAATGAGAAGCGTCGGTTTGGGATATGTCAAAGTATGGTTAAAAGTAAGAACAGTGTTCCTTTTCTCTGTAGAAGCTTTGCTTTGAAAGATAATCACGTTCTTTGAAAGTGTATGAATTTCATGATATGCTTTTGTGAGAAACGCACATGTGTTACTCTGAAATGAGAAGCGATTGTTTGGGATATGTCAAAGTATGGTTAAAAGTGAGAACAGTGTTCCTTTTCTCTGTAGAAGCTTTGCTTTGAAAGATAATCACGTTCTTTGAAAGTGTATGAATTTCATGAAATGCTTTTGTGAGAAACGAACATGTGTTACTCTGAAATGAGAAGCGTCTCTTTGGGATATGTCAAAGTATGGTTAAATGTGAGAACAGTGTTCCTTTTCTGTAGAAGCTTTACTTTGAAAGATAATCACGTTTTTTGAAAGTGTATGAATTTCATGAAATGCTTCTGTGAGAAATGCACATGTGCTACTCTAAATGAGAAGCGTCTGTTTGGGATATTTCATAGTATGGTTAAAAGTGAGAACAGTGTTCCTTTTAAACTGTAGAAGCTTTAATTTGAAAGATAATCACGTTCTTTGAAAGTGTATGAATTTCATGATATGCTTTTGTGAGAAACGCACATGTGTTACGCTGAAATGAGAAGCGTCTCTTTGGGATATGTCAAAGTATGTTTAAAATTGAGAACAGTGTTCTTTTTCTCTGTAGAAGCTTTACTTTGAAAGATAATCATGTTCTTTGAAAGTGTATGAATTTCATGAAATGCTTTTGTGAGAAACACACATGTCTTACTCTGAAATGAGAAGCGTCTGTTTGGGATATGTCAAAGTATGTTTAAAAGTGAGAACAGTGTTCCTTTTCTCTGTAGAAGCTTTCCTTTGAAAGATAATCACGTACTTTGAAAGTGTATGAATTTCATGAAATGCTTTTGTGAGAAACGCACATGTGTTACTCTGAAATGTGAATCGTCTGTTTGGGATATGTCAAAGTTTGGTTAAAAGTGAGAACAGTGTTCCTTTTCTCTGTAGAAGCTTTACTTTGAAAGATAATCACGTTTTTTGAAAGTGTATGAATTTCATGAAATGCTTCTGTGAGAAATGCACATGTGCTACTCTGAAATGAGAAGTGTCTGTTTGGGATATTTCATAGTATGGTTAAAAGTGAGAACAGTGTTCCTTTTCTCTGTAGAAGCTTTACTTTGAAAGATAAACACGTTCTTTGAAAGTGTATGAATTTCATGAAATGCTTTTGTGAGAAACGCACATGTGTTACTCTGAAATGAGAAGCGTCCCTTTGGGATATGTCAAAGTATGGTTAAAAGTGAGAACAGTGTTCCTTTTCTCTGTAGAAGCTTTACTTTGAAAGATAATCACGTTTTTTGAAAGTGTATGAATTACATGTAATGCTTTTTTGAGAAACGCACATGTGCTAACCTGAAATGAGAAGCGTCTGTTTGGGATATGTCAAAGTATGGTTAAAAGTGAGAATAGTGTTCCTTTTCTCTGTAGATGCTTTGCTTTGAAAGATAATCACGTTCTTTAAAAGCAAAAGAATTTCATGTAATGCTTTTGTGAGAAACGCACATGTGTTATTCTGAAAGGAGAAGCGTCTGTTTGGGATATGTCAAAGTATGGTTAAAAGTGAGAACAGTGTTCCTTTTAAACTGTAGAAGCTTTAATTTGAAAGATAATCACGTTCTTTAAAAGCAAAAGAATTTCATGTAATGCTTTTGTGAGAAACGCACATGTGTTATTCTGAAAGGAGAAGCGTCTGTTTGGGATATGTCAAAGTATGGTTAAAAGTGAGAACAGTGTTCCTTTTAAACTGTAGAAGCTTTAATTTGAAAGATAATCACGTTCTTTGAAAGTGTATGAATTTCATGATATGCTTTTGTGAGAAACGCACATGTGTTACGCTGAAATGAGAAGCGTCTGTTTGGGATAGGTCAAAGTATGTTTAAAATTGAGAACAGTGTTCCTTTTCTCTGTAGAAGCTTTACTTTGAAAGATAATCACGTTCTTTGAAAGTGTATGAATTTCATGAAATGCTTTTTTGAGAAACGCACATGTGTTACTCTGAAATGACAAGCGTCTGTTTGGGATACGTCAAAGTATGTTTAAAAGTGAGAACAGTGTTCCTTCTCTCTGTAGAAGCTTTACTTTGAAAGATAATCACGTTCTTTGAAAGTGTATGAATTTCATGAAATGCTTTTGTGAGAAACGCACATGTGTTACTCTGAAATGAGAAGCGTCTGTTTGGGATCTGTCAAAGTATGTTTAAAAGTGAGAACAGTGTTCCTTTTCTCTGTAGACGCTTTACTTTGAAAGATAATCACGTTCTTTGAAAGTGTATGAATTTCATGAAATGCTTTTGTGAGAAACGCACATGTGTTAATCTGAAATGAGAAGCGTCTGTTTCGGATATGTCAAAGTATGGTTAAAAGTGAGAACAGTGTTCCTTTTCTCTGTAGAAGCTTTACTTTGAAAGATAATCACGTTCTTTGAAAGTGTATGAATTTCATGAAATGCTTTTGTGAGAAACGCACATGTGTTACTACGAAATGAGAAGCGTCTGTTTGGGATATGTCAAAGTATGTTTAAAAGTGAGAACAGTGTTCCTTTTCTCTGTAGAAGCTTTACTTCTAAAGATAATCCCGTTCTTTGAAAGTGTATGAATTTCATGAAATGCTTTTGTGAGAAACGCACATGTGTTACTCTGAAATGAGAAGCGTCTGTTTGGGATATGTCAAAGTATGTTTGAAAGTGAGAACAGTGTTCCTTTTCTCTGTAGAAGCTTTAATTTGAAAGATAATCACGTTCTTTGAAAGTGTATGAATTTCATGAAATGCTCTTGTGAGAAACGCACATGTGTTACTCTGAAATAAGAAGTGTCGGTTTGGGATATGTCAAAGTATGGTTAAAAGTGAGAACAGTGTTCCATTTCTCTGCAAAAGCTTTGATTTGAAAGATAATCACGTTCTTTGAAAGCAAAGAATTTCATGTAATGCTTTTGTGTGAAACGCACATGTGTTACTCTGAAATGAGAAGCGTCTGTTTGGGATATGTCAAAGTATGGTGAAAAGTGAGAACAGTGTTCCTTTTCTCTGTAGAAGCTTTACTTTGAAAGATAATCACGTTCTTTGAATGTGTATGAATTTCATGATATGCTTTTGTGAGAAACGCAAATGTGTTACTCTGAAATGAGAAGCGTCAGTTTGGGATATGTCAAAGAATGGTTAAAAGTAAGAACAGTGTTCCTTTTCTCTGTAGAAGCTTTGCTTTGAAAGATAATCACGTTCTTTGAAAGTGTATGAATTTCATGATATGCTTTTGTGAGAAACGCACATGTGTTACTCTGAAATGAGAAGCGATTGTTTGGGATATGTCAAAGTATGGTTAAAAGTGAGAACAGTGTTCCTTTTCTCTGTAGAAGCTTTGCATTGAAAGATAATCACGTTCTTTGAAAGTGTATGAATTTCATGAAATGCTTTAGTGAGAAACGAACATGTGTTACTCTGAAATGAGAAGCGTCTCTTTGGGATATGTCAAAGTATGGTTAAATGTGAGAACAGTGTTCCTTTTCTCTGTAGAAGCTTTACTTTGAAAGATAATCACGTTTTTTGAAAGTGTATGAATTTCATGAAATGCTTCTGTGAGAAATGCACATGTGCTACTCTAAATGAGAAGCGTCTGTTTGGGATATTTCATAGTATGGTTAAAAGTGAGAACAGTGTTCCTTTTCCCTGTAGAAGCTTTACTTTGAAAGATAATCACATTCTTTGAAAGTGTATGAATTTCATGAAATGCTTTTGTGAGAAACGCACATGTGTTACTCTGAAATGAGAAGCGTCTCTTTGGGATATGTCAAAGTATGGTTAAAAGTGAGAACAGTGTTCCTTTTCTCTGTAGAAGCTTTACTTTGAAAGATAATCACGTTTTTTGAAAGTGTATGAATTTCATGTAATGCTTTTGTGAGAAACGCACATGTGCTAACCTGAAATGAGAAGCGTCTGTTTGGGATATGTCAAAGTATGGTTAAAAGTGAGAATAGTGTTCCTTTTCTCTGTAGATGCTTTGCTTTGAAAGATAATCACGTTCTTTAAAAGCAAAAGAATTTCATGTAATGCTTTTGTGAGAAACGCACATGTGTTATTCTGAAAGGAGAAGCGTCTGTTTTGGATATGTCAAAGTATGGTTAAAAGTGAGAACAGTGTTCCTTTTAAACTGTAGAAGCTTTAATTTGAAAGATAATCACGTTCTTTGAAAGTGTATGAATTTCATGATATGCTTTTGTGAGAAACGCACATGTGTTACGCTGAAATGAGAAGCGTCTGTTTGGGATAGGTCAAAGTATGTTTAAAATTGAGAACAGTGTTCCTTTTCTCTGTAGAAGCTTTACTTTGAAAGATAATCACGTTCTTTGAAAGTGTATGAATTTCATGAAATGCTTTTTTGAGAAACGCACATGTGTTACTCCGAAATGACAAGCGTCTGTTTGGGATATGTCAAAGTATGTTTAAAAGTGAGAACAGTGTTCCTTCTCTCTGTAGAAGCTTTACTTTGAAAGATAATCACGTTCTTTGAAAGTGTATGAATTTCATGAAATGCTTTTGTGAGAAACGCACATGTGTTACTCTGAAATGAGAAGCGTCTGTTTGGGATCTGTCAAAGTATGTTTAAAAGTGAGAACAGTGTTCCTTTTCTCTGTAGAAGCTTTACTTTGAAAGATAATCACGTTCTTTGAAAGTGTATGAATTTCATGAAATGCTTTTGTGAGAAACGCACATGTGTTAATCTGAAATGAGAAGCGTCTGTTTCGGATATGTCAAAGTATGGTTAAAAGTGAGAACAGTGTTCCTTTTCTCTGTAGAAGCTTTACTTTGAAAGATAATCACGTTCTTTGAAAGTGTATGAATTTCATGAAATGCTTTTGTGAGAAACGCACATGTGTTACTACTGAAATGAGAAGCGTCTGTTTGGGATATGTCAAAGTATGTTTAAAAGTGAGAACAGTGTTCCTTTTCTCTGTAGAAGCTTTACTTCTAAAGATAATCCCGTTCTTTGAAAGTGTATGAATTTCATGAAATGCTTTTGTGAGAAACGCACATGTGTTACTCTGAAATGTGAAGCGTCTGTTTGGCATATGTCAAAGTATGGTTAAAAGTGAGAACAGTGTTCCTTTTCTCTGTAGAAGCTTTACTTTGAATGATAATCACGTTCTTTGAAAGTGTATGAATTTCATGAAATGCTTTTGTGAGAAACGCACATGTGTTACTCTGAAATGAGAAGCGTCTGTTTGGAATAATTCAAATTATGTTTAAAAGTGAGAACAGTGTTCCTTTTCTCTGTAGAAGCTTTACTTTGAAAGATAATCACGTTCTTTGAAAGTGTATGAATTTCATGATATGCTTTTGTGAGAAACGCACATGTGTTACTCTGAAATGAGAAGCGTCTGTTTGGGATATGTAAAAGTATGGTTAAAAGTGAGAACAGTGTTCCTTTTCTCTGTAGAAGCTTTACTTTGAAAGATAATCACGTTTTTTGAAGGTGTATGAATTTCATGAAACGCTTTTGTGAGAAACGCACTTGTGCTACTCTGAAATGAGAAGCATCGGTTTGGGATATGTCAAAGTATGGCTAAAAGTGAGAACAGTGTTCCTTTTCTCTGTAGAAGCTTTGCTTTGAAAGATAATCACGTTCTTTGAAAGTAAAAGAATTTCATGTAATGCTTTTGTGTGAAACGCACATGTATTACTCTGAAATGAGAAGCGTCTGTTTGGGATATGTCAAAGTATGGTTAATAGTGAGAACAGTGTTCCTTTTCTCTGTAGAAGCTTTACTTTGAAAGATAATCACGTTCTTTTAAAGTGTATGAATTTCATGAAATGCTTTTGTGAGAAACGCACATGTGTTACTCTGAAATGAGAAGCGTCTGTTTGGGATATGTCAAAGTATGTTTGAAAATTAGAACAGTGTTCCTTTTCTCTGTAGAAGCTTTATTTTGAAAGATAATCACGTTCTTTGAAAATGTATGAATTTCATGAAATGCTCTTGTGAGAAACGCACATGTGTTACTCTGAAATAAGAAGCGTCAGTTTGGGATATGTCAAAGTATGGTTAAAAGTGAGAACAGTGTTCCATTTCTCTGCAAAAGCTTTGATTTGAAAGATAATCACGTTCTTTGAAAGCAAAGAATTTCATGTAATGCTTTTGTGTGAAACGCACATGTGTTACTCTGAAATGAGAAGCGTCTGTTTGGGATATGTCAAAGTATGGTTAAAAGTGAGAACAGTGTTCCTTTTCTCTGTAGAAGCTTTACTTTGAAAGATAATCACGTTCTTTGAATGTGTATGAATTTCATGATATGCTTTTGTGAGAAACGCAAATGTGTTACTTTGAAATGAGAAGCGTCAGTTTGGGATATGTCAAAGAATGGTTAAAAGTAAGAACAGTGTTCCTTTTCTCTGTAGAAGCTTTGCTTTGAAAGATAATCACGTTCTTTGAAAGTGTATGAATTTCATGATATGCTTTTGTGAGAAACGCACATGTGTTTCTCTGAAATGAGAAGCGATTGTTTGGGATATGTCAAAGTATGGTTAAAAGTGAGAACAGTGTTCCTTTTCTCTGTAGAAGCTTTGCTTTGAAAGATAATCACGTTCTTTGAAAGTGTATGAATTTCATGAAATGCTTTTGTGAGAAACGAACATGTGTTACTCTGAAATGAGAAGCGTCTCTTTGGGATATGTCAAAGTATGGTTAAATGTGAGAACAGTGTTCCTTTTCTGTAGAAGCTTTACTATGAAAGATAATCACGTTTTTTGAAAGTGTATGAATTTCATGAAATGCTTTTGTGAGAAACGCACATGTGTTACTGTGAAATGAGAAGCATCTGTTTGGAATAATTCAAATTATGTTTAAAAGTGAGAACACTGGTCCTTTTCTCTGTAGAAGCTTTACTTTGAAAGATAATCACGTTCTTTGAAAGTGTATGAATTTTATGAAATGCTTTTGTGAGAAACGCACATGTGTTACTCTGAAATGAGAAGCGTCTGTTTGGGATATGTCAAAGTATGTTTAAAAGTGAGAACAGTGTTCCTTTTCTCTGTAGAAGCTTTACTTTGAAAGATAATCAGGTTCTTTGAAAGTGTATGAATTTCATGAAATGCTTTTGTGAGAAACGCACATGTGCTACTCTGAAATGAGAAGCGTCAGTTTGGGATATGTCAAAGAATGGTTTAAAGTAAGAACAGTGTTCCTTTTCTCTGTAGAAGCTTTGCTTTGAAAGATAATCACGTTCTTTGGAAGTGTATGAATTTCATGATATGCTTTTGTGAGAAACGCACATGTGTTACTCTGAAATGAGAAGCGTCTGTTTGGGATATGTCAAAGTATGGGTAAAAGTGAGAACAGTGTTCCTTTTCTCTGTAGAAGCTTTACTTTGAAAGATAATCACGTTCTTTGAAAGTGTATGAATTTCATGAAATGCTTTTGTGAGAAACGCACATGTGTTACTCTGAAATGTGAATCGTCTGTTTGGGATATGTCAAAGTATGGTTAAATGTGAGAACAGTGTTCCTTTTCTCTGTAGAAGCTTTACTTTGAAAGATAATCACTTTCTTTGAAAGTGTATGAATTTCATGAAATGCTTTTGTGAGAAACGCACATGTGTTACTCTGAAATGAGAAGCGTCTGTTTGGGATATGTCAAAGTATGGTTAAAAGTGAGAACAGTGTTCCTTTTCTCTGTAGAAGCTTTACTTTGAAAGATAATCACGTTTTTTGAAAGTGTATGAATTTCATGAAATGCTTTTGTGAGAAACGCACATGTGCTACTCTAAAATGAGAAGCGTCGGTTTGGGATATGTCAAAGTATGGTTAAATGTGAGAACAGTGTTCCTTTTCTGTGCAAAAGCTTTGCTTTGAAAGATAATCACGTTCTTTGAAAGGAAAAGAATTTCATGTAATGCTTTTGTGTGAAACGCACATGTGTTACTCTGAAATGAGAAGCGTCTGTTTGGAATAATTCAAATTATGTTTAAAAGTGAGAACAGTGTTCCTTTTCTCTGTAGAAGCTTTACTTTGAAAGATAATCACGTTCTTTGAAAGTGTATGAATTTCATGAAATGCTTTTGTGAGAAACGCACATGTGTTACTCTGAAATGAGAAGCGTCTGTTTGGGATATGTCAAAGTATGGTTAAAAGTGAGAACAGTGTTCCTTTTCTCTGTAGAAGCTTTACTTTGAAAGATAATCACGTTCTTTGAAAGTGTATGAATTTCATGAAATGCTTTTGTGAGAAACGCACATGTGTTACTCTGAAATGAGAAGTGTCTGTTTGGGATATGTCAAAGTATGGTTAAAAGTGAGAACAGTGTTCCTTTTCTCTGTAGAAGCTTTACTTTGAAAGATAATCACGTTCTTTGAAAGTGAAAGAATTTCATGAAATGCTTTTGTGAGAAACGCACATGTGTTACTCTGAAATGAGAAGCGTCTGTTTGGGATATGTCAAAGTATGGTTAAAAGTGAGAACAGTGTTCCTTTTCTCTGTAGAAGCTTTACTTTGAAAGATAATCACGTTCTTTGAAAGTGTATGAATTTCATGAAATGCTTTTGTGAGAAACGCACATGTGTTACTCTGAAATGTGAAGCGTCTGTTTGGGATATGTCAAAGTATGGTTAAAAGTGAGAACAGTGTTCCTTTTCTCTGTAGAAGCTTTACTTTGAAAGATAATCACGTTCTTTGAAAGTGTATGAATTTCATGAAATGCTTTTGTGAGAAACGCACATGTGTTACTCTGAAATGAGAAGCGTCTGTTTGGGATATGTCAAAGTATGGTTAAAAGTGAGAACAGTGTTCCTTTTCTCTGTAGAAGCTTTACTTTGAAAGATAATCACGTTCTTTGAAAGTGTATGAATTTCATGAAATGCTTTTGTGAGAAACGCACATGTGTTACTCTAAAATGAGAAGCGTCTGTTTGGGATATGTCAAAGTATGGTTAAAAGTGAGAACAGTGTTCCTTTTCTCTGAAATCATGAAAGCTTTTGTGAGAAACAATGTGTTACTTGAAAGATAATCACGTTCATATTGAAAGTATGTATGAAACTTTTTCATGAAATGCTTTTGAAAGATAAAAAATCACGTTCTTTGAAAGTGTATGAATTTCATGAAATGCTTTTGTGAGAAACGCACATGTGTTACTCTGAAATGAGAAGCGTCTGTTTGGGATATGTCAAAGTATGGTTAAAAGTGAGAACAGTGTTCCTTTTCTCTGTAGAAGCTTTGCTTTGAAAGATAATCACGTTCTTTGAAAGTGTATGAATTTCATGATATGCTTTTGTGAGAAACGCACATGTGTTACTCTGAAATGAGAAGCGTCTGTTTGGGATATGTCAAAGTATGGTTAAAAGTGAGAACAGTGTTCCTTTTCTCTGTAGAAGCTTTACTTTGAAAGATAATCACGTTCTTTGAAAGTGTATGAATTTCATGAAATGCTTTTGTGAGAAACGCACATGTGTTACTCTGAAATGAGAAGCGTCTGTTTGGGATATGTCAAAGTATGGTTAAAAGTGAGAACAGTGTTCCTTTTCTCTGTAGAAGCTTTACTTTGAAAGATAATCACGTTCTTTGAAAGTGTATGAATTTCATGAAATGCTTTTGTGAGAAACGCACATGTGTTACTCTGAAATGAGAAGCGTCTGTTTGGGATATGTCAAAGTATGGTTAAAAGTGAGAACAGTGTTCCTTTTCTCTGTAGAAGCTTTACTTTGAAAGATAATCACGTTCTTTGAAAGTGTATGAATTTCATGAAATGCTTTTGTGAGAAACGCACATGTGCTACTCTAAAATGAGAAGCGTCGGTTTGGGATATGTCAAAGTATGGTTAAAAGTGAGAACAGTGTTCCTTTTCTCTGTAAAAGCTTTGCTTTGAAAGATAATCACGTTCTTTGAAAGTGAAAGAATTTCATGAAATGCTTTTGTGAGAAACGCACATGTGTTACTCTGAAATGAGAAGCGTCTGTTTGGGATAATTCAAATTATGTTTAAAAGTGAGAACAGTGTTCCTTTTCTCTGTAGAAGCTTTACTTTGAAAGATAATCACGTTCTTTGAAAGTGTATGAATTTGATGAAATGCTTTTGTGAGAAACGCACATGTGTTACTCTGAAATGAGAAGCGTCTGTTTGGGATATGTCAAAGTATGGTTAAAAGTGAGAACAGTGTTCCTTTTCTCTGTAGAAGCTTTGCTTTGAAAGATAATCACGTTCTTTGAAAGTGTATGAATTTCATGAAATGCTTTTGTCAGAAAAGTACATGTGTTACTCTGAAATGAGAAGCGTCTGTTTGGAATAATTCAAATTATGTTTAAAAGTGAGAACAGTGTTCATTTTCTCTGTAGAAGCTTTGCTTTGAAAGATAATCACGTTCTTTGAAAGTGTATGAATTTCATGAAATGCTTTTGTGAGAAACGCACATGTGTTACTCTGAAATGAGAAGCGTCTGTTTGGGATATGTCAAAGTATGGTTAAAAGTAAGAACAGTGTTCCTTTTCTCTGTAGAAGCTTTGCTTTGAAAGATAATCACGTTCTTTGAAAGTGTATGAATTTCATGATATGCTTTTGTGAGAAACGCACATGTGTTACTCTGAAATGAGAAGGGTCTGTTTGGGATATGTCAAAGTATGGTTAAAAGTGAGAACAGTGTTCCTTTTCTCTGTAGAAGCTTTACTTTGAAAGATAATCACGTTTTTTGAAAGTGTATGAATTTCATGAAATGCTTTTGTGAGAAACGCACATGTGCTACTCTAAAATGAGAAGCGTCGGTTTGGGATATGTCAAAGTATGGTTAAATGTGAGAACAGTGTTCCTTTTCTGTGCAAAAGCTTTGCTTTGAAAGATAATCACGTTCTTTGAAAGGAAAAGAATTTCATGTAATGCTTTTGTGTGAAACGCACATGTGTTACTCTGAAATGAGAAGCGTCTGTTTGGAATAATTCAAATTATGTTTAAAAGTGAGAACAGTGTTCATTTTCTCTGTAGAAGCTTTGCTTTGAAAGATAATCACGTTCTTTGAAAGTGTATGAATTTGATGAAATGCTTTTGTGAGAAACGCACATGTGTTACTCTGAAATGAGAAGCGTCTGTTTGGGATATGTCAAAGTATGGTTAAAAGTGAGAACAGTGTTCCTTTTCTCTGTAGAAGCTTTGCTTTGAAAGATAATCACGTTCTTTGAAAGTGTATGAATTTCATGAAATGCTTTTGTGAGAAAAGTACATGTGTTACTCTGAAATGAGAAGCGTCTGTTTGGAATAATTCAAATTATGTTTATTAGTGAGAACAGTGTTCCTTTTCTCTGTAGAAGCTTTACTTTGAAAGATAATCACGTTGTTTGAAAGTGTATGAATTTCATGAAATGCTTTTGTGAGAAACGCACATGTGTTACTCTGAAATGAGAAGCGTCTGTTTGGGATATGTCAAAGTATGGTTAAAAGTGAGAACAGTGTTCCTTTTCTCTGTAGAAGCTTTACTTTGAAAGATAATCACGTTCTTTGAAAGTGTATGAATTTCATGAAATGCTTTTGTGAGAAACGCACATGTGTTACTCTGAAATGTGAATCGTCTGTTTGGGATATGTCAAAGTATGGTTAAAAGTGAGAACAGTGTTCCTTTTCTCTGTAGAAGCTTTACTTTGAAAGATAATCACGTTCTTTGAAAGTGTATGAATTTCATGAAATGCTTTTGTGAGAAACGCACATGTGTTACTCTGAAATGAGAAGCGTCTGTTTGGGATATGTCAAAGTATGGTTAAAAGTGAGAACAGTGTTCCTTTTCTCTGTAGAAGCTTTACTTTGAAAGATAATCACGTTTTTGAAAGTGTATGAATTTCATGAAATGCTTTTGTGAGAAACGCACATGTGCTACTCTAAAATGAGAAGCGTCGGTTTGGGATATGTCAAAGTATGGTTAAAAGTGAGAACAGTGTTCCTTTTCTGTGCAAAAGCTTTGCTTTGAAAGATAATCACGTTCTTTGAAAGGAAAAGAATTTCATGTAATGCTTTTGTGTGAAACGCACATGTGTTACTCTGAAATGAGAAGCGTCTGTTTGGAATAATTCAAATTATGTTTAAAAGTGAGAACAGTGTTCCTTTTCTCTGTAGAAGCTTTACTTTGAAAGATAATCACGTTCTTTGAAAGTGTATGAATTTCATGAAATGCTTTTGTGAGAAACGCACATGTGTTACTCTGAAATGAGAAGCGTCAGTTTGGGATATGTCAAAGAATGGTTAAAAGTAAGAACAGTGTTCCTTTTCTCTGTAGAAGCTTTACTTTGAAAGATAATCACGTTCTTTGAAAGTGTATGAATTTCATGAAATGCTTTTGTGAGAAACGCACATGTGTTACTCTGAAATGAGAAGCGTCTGTTTGGGATATGTCAAAGTATGGTTAAAAGTGAGAACAGTGTTCCTTTTCTCTGTAGAAGCTTTACTTTGAAAGATAATCACGTTTTTTGAAAGTGTATGAATTTCATGAAATGCTTTTGTGAGAAACGCACATGTGCTACTCTAAAATGAGAAGCGTCGGTTTGGGATATGTCAAAGTATGGTTAAATGTGAGAACAGTGTTTTTTTTCTGTGCAAAAGCTTTGCTTTGAAAGATAATCACGTTCTTTGAAAGGAAAAGAATTTCATGTAATGCTTTTGTGTGAAACGCACATGTGTTACTCTGAAATGAGAAGCGTCTGTTTGGAATAATTCAAATTATGTTTAAAAGTGAGAACAGTGTTCCTTTTCTCTGTAGAAGCTTTACTTTGAAAGATAATCACGTTCTTTGAAAGTGTATGAATTTGATGAAATGCTTTTGTGAGAAACGCACATGTGTTACTCTGAAATGAGAAGCGTCTGTTTGGGATATGTCAAAGTATGGTTAAAAGTGAGAATAGTGTTCCTTTTCTCTGTAGAAGCTTTGCTTTGAAAGATAATCACGTTCTTTGAAAGTGTATGAATTTCATGAAATGCTTTTGTGAGAAAAGTACATGTGTTACTCTGAAATGAGAAGCGTCTGTTTGGAATAATTCAAATTATGTTTATAAGTGAGAACAGTGTTCCTTTTCTCTGTAGAAGCTTTACTTTGAAAGATAATCACGTTGTTTGAAAGTGTATGAATTTCATGAAATGCTTTTGTGAGAAACGCACATGTGTTACTCTGAAATGAGAAGCGTCTGTTTGGGATATGTCAAAGTATGGTTAAAAGTGAGAACAGTGTTCCTTTTCTCTGTAGAAGCTTTACTTTGAAAGATAATCACGTTCTTTGAAAGTGTATGAATTTCATGAAATGCTTTTGTGAGAAACGCACATGTGTTACTCTGAAATGTGAATCGTCTGTTTGGGATATGTCAAAGTATGGTTAAAAGTGAGAACAGTGTTCCTTTTCTCTGTAGAAGCTTTACTTTGAAAGATAATCACGTTCTTTGAAAGTGTATGAATTTCATGAAATGCTTTTGTGAGAAACGCACATGTGTTACTCTGAAATGAGAAGCGTCTGTTTGGGATATGTCAAAGTATGGTTAAAAGTGAGAACAGTGTTCCTTTTCTCTGTAGAAGCTTTACTTTGAAAGATAATCACGTTCTTTGAAAGTGTATGAATTTCATGAAATGCTTTTGTGAGAAACGCACATGTGCTACTCTAAAATGAGAAGCGTCGGTTTGGGATATGTCAAAGTATGGTTAAATGTGAGAACAGTGTTTTTTTCTGTGCAAAAGCTTTGCTTTGAAAGATAATCACGTTCTTTGAAAGGAAAAGAATTTCATGTAATGCTTTTGTGTGAAACGCACATGTGTTACTCTGAAATGAGAAGCGTCTGTTTGGAATAATTCAAATTATGTTTAAAAGTGAGAACAGTGTTCATTTTCTCTGTAGAAGCTTTGCTTTGAAAGATAATCACGTTCTTTGAAAGTGTATGAATTTCATGAAATGCTTTTGTGAGAAAAAAAAAAAATTTTAAAAAAAAAAAAAGAGTTTTTTGAATATAAAAAAAAATATTAAAATAAAAAAAGTTTTTTTTTTTTTTTTTAAAAGTTTTTTTTTAAAAAAAATAACCTTCTTTGGAAGTGTATGAATTTCATGATATGCTTTTGTGAGAAACGCACATGTGTTACTCTGAAATGAGAAGCGTCTGTTTGGGATATGTCAAAGTATGGTTAAAAGTGAGAACAGTGTTCCTTTTCTCTGTAGAAGCTTTACTTTGAAAGATAATCACGTTCTTTGAAAGTGTATGAATTTCATGAAATGCTTTTGTGAGAAACGCACATGTGTTACTCTGAAATGAGAAGCGTCTGTTTGGGATATTTTTTTTTTTTTTTAGTGGGAAGAGTTTTTTTTTTTTCTGTAGAAGCTTTTCTTTTAAAGATAATCACGTTGTTTGTTTTTTTTTAAATAACTTTAAAAAGTGTATGAATTTCATGAAATGCTTTTGTGAGAAAAGCCATGTGTTACTCTGAAATGAGAAGCGCCTGTTTGGGATATGTCAAAGTATGGTTAAAAGTGAGAACAGTGTTCCTTTTCTCTGTAGAAGCTTTACTTTGAAAGATAATCACGTTCTTTGAAAGTGTATGAATTTCATGAAATGCTTTTGTGAGAAACGCACATGTGTTACTCTGAAATGTGAAGCGTCTGTTTGGGATATGTCAAAGTATGTTTAAAAGTGAGAACAGTGTTCCTTTTCTCTGTAGAAGCTTTACTTTGAAAGATAATCACGTTCTTTGAAAGTGTATGAATTTCATGAAATGCTTTTGTGAGAAACGCACATGTGTTACTCTGAAATGAGAAGCGTCTGTTTGGGATATGTCAAAGTATGGTTAAAAGTGAGAACAGTGTTCCTTTTCTCTGTAGAAGCTTTACTTTGAAAGATAATCACGTTCTTTGAAAGTGTATGAATTTCATGAAATGCTTTTGTGAGAAACGCACATGTGCTACTCTAAAATGAGAAGCGTCTGTTTGGGATATGTCAAAAAGTATGTTTAAAGTGAGAACAGTGTTCTTTTCTCTGTGCAAAAGCTTTGCTTTGAAAGATAATCACGTTCTTTGAAAGGAAAAGAATTTCATGTAATGCTTTTGTGTGAAACGCACATGTGTTACTCTGAAATGAGAAGCGTCTGTTTGGAATAATTCAAATTATGTTTAAAAGTGAGAACAGTGTTCCTTTTCTCTGTAGAAGCTTTACTTTGAAAGATAATCACGTTCTTTGAAAGTGTATGAATTTCATGAAATGCTTTTGTGAGAAACGCACATGTGTTACTCTGAAATGAGAAGCGCCTGTTTGGGATATGTCAAAGTATGGTTAAAAGTGAGAACAGTGTTCCTTTTCTCTGTAGAAGCTTTACTTTGAAAGATAATCATCGCTTTTGAAAGTGTATGAATTTCATGAAATGCTTTTGTGAGAAAACGCACATGTGTTACTCTGAAATGAGAGTCTTGGGATATGTCAAAGTATGGTTAAAAGTGAGAACAGTGTTCCTTTTCTCTGCAAAAGCTTTGCTTTGAAAGATAATCACGTTCTTTGAGTGAAAAGAATTTCATGAAATGCTTTTGTGTGAAACGCATACGTGTTACTCTGAAATGAGAAGCGTCTGTTTGGATATATGTCAAAGTATGGTTAAAAGTGAGAACAGTGTTCCTTTTCTCTGTAGAAGCTTTACTTTGAAAGATAATCACGTTTTTTGAAAGCGTATGAATTTCATGAAATGCTTTTTTTGAGAAACGCACATGTGCTACTGTAAAATGAGAAGCGCCGGTTTGGGATATGTCAAAGTATGGTTAAAATGTGAGAACAGTGTTCCTTTTCTGTGCAAAAGCTTTGCTTTGAAAGATAATCACGTTCTTTGAAAGGAAAAGAATTTCATGAAATGCTTTTGTGAGAAACGCACATGTGTTACTCTGAAATGAGAAGCGTCTGTTTGGAATAATTCAAATTATGTTTAAAAGTGAGAACAGTGTTCCTTTTCTCTGTAGAAGCTTTGCTTTGAAAGATAATCACGTTCTTTGAAAGTGTATGAATTTGATGAAATGCTTTTGTGAGAAACGCACA
Source organism: Microtus agrestis (assembly GCA_902806775.1). Taxonomy (NCBI): domain Eukaryota; kingdom Metazoa; phylum Chordata; class Mammalia; order Rodentia; family Cricetidae; genus Microtus; species Microtus agrestis. The sequence continues at coordinate 24,410 of CADCXT010006943.1, read as the reverse complement.
TGTGTTACTCTGAAATGAGAAGCGTCTGTTTGGGATATGTCAAAGTATGGTTAAAAGTGAGAACAGTGTTCCTTTTCTCTGTAGAAGCTTTACTTTGAAAGATAATCACGTTCTTTGAAAGTGTATGAATTTCATGAAATGCTTTTGTGAGAAAAGCACATGTGTTACTCTGAAATGAGAAGCGTCTGTTTGGGATATGTCAAAGTATGTTTATAAAGTGAGAACAGTGTTCCTTTTCTCTGTAGAAGCTTTACTTTGAAAGATAATCACGTTCTTTGAAAGTGTATGAATTTCATGAAATGCTTTTGTGAGAAACGCACATGTGTTACTCTGAAATGAGAAGCGTCTGTTTGGGATATGTCAAAGTATGGTTAAAAGTGAGAACAGTGTTCCTTTTCTCTGTAGAAGCTTTACTTTGAAAGATAATCACGTTCTTTGAAAGTGTATGAATTTCATGAAATGCTTTTGTGAGAAACGCATACGTGTTACTCTGAAATGAGAAGCGTCTGTTTGGGATATGTCAAAGTATGGTTAAAAGTGAGAACAGTGTTCCTTTTCTCTGTAGAAGCTTTTACTTTGAAAGATAATCACGTTCTTTGAAAGTGTATGAATTTCATGAAATGCTTTTGTGAGAAACGCACATGTGTTACTCTGAAATGAGAAGCGCCTGTTTGGGGATAAGTCCAAAGTATGGTTAAAAGTGAGAACAGTGTTCCTTTTCTCTGTAGAAGCTTTACTTTGAAAGATAATCACGTTCTTTGAAAGTGTATGAATTTCATGAAATGCTTTTGTGAGAAACGCACATGTGTTACTCTGAAATGAGAAGCGTCTGTTTGGGATATGTCAAAGTATGTTTAAAAATAGTGAGAACAGTGTTCCTTTTCTCTGTAGAAGCTTTACTTTGAAAGATAATCACGTTCTTTGAAAGTGTATGAATTTCATGAAATGCTTTTGTGAGAAACGCACATGTGTTACTCTGAAATGAGAAGCGTCTGTTTGGGATATGTCAAAGTATGGTTAAAAGTGAGAACAGTGTTCCTTTTCTCTGTAGAAGCTTTACTTTGAAAGATAATCACGTTCTTTGAAAGTGTATGAATTTCATGAAATGCTTTTGTGAGAAACGCACATGTGTTACTCTGAAATGAGAAGCGTCTGTTTGGGATATGTCAAAGTATGGTTAAAAGTGAGAACAGTGTTCCTTTTCTCTGTAGAAGCTTTACTTTGAAAGATAATCACGTTCTTTGAAAGTGTATGAATTTCATGAAATGCTTTTGTGAAAACGCACATGTGTTACTCTGAAATGAGAAGGGTCTGTTTGGGATATGTCAAAGTATGGTTAAAAGTGAGAACAGTGTTCCTTTTCTCTGTAGAAGCTTTACTTTGAAAGATAATCACGTTCTTTGAAAGTGTATGAATTTCATGAAATGCTTTTGTGAGAAACGCACATGTGTTACTCTGAAATGAGAAGCGTCTGTTTGGGATATGTCAAAGTATGGTTAAAAGTGAGAACAGTGTTCCTTTTCTCTGTAGAAGCTTTGCTTTGAAAGATAATCACGTTCTTTGAAAGTGAATGAATTTCATGAAATGCTTTTGTGAGAAAACGCATATGTGTTACTCTGAAATGAGAAGCGTCTGTTTGGGATATGTCAAAGTATGGTTAAAAGTGAGAACAGTGTTCCTTTTCTCTGTAGAAGCTTTACTTTGAAAGATAATCACGTTCTTTGAAAGTGTATGAATTTCATGAAATGCTTTTGTGAGAAACGCACATGTGTTACTCTGAAATGAGAAGCGTCTGTTTGGGATATGTCAAAGTATGGTTAAAAAATGTGAGAACAGTGTTCCTTTTCTCTGTAGAAGCTTTGCTTTGAAAGATAATCACGTTCTTTGAAAGTGTATGAATTTCATGAAATGCTTTTGTGAGAAACGCACATGTGTTACTCTGAAATGAGAAGCGTCTGTTTGGGATATGTCAAAGTATGGTTAAAAGTGAGAACAGTGTTCCTTTTCTCTGTAGAAGCTTTACTTTGAAAGATAATCACGTTCTTTGAAAGTGTATGAATTTCATGAAATGCTTTTGTGAGAAACGCACATGTGTTACTCTGAAATGAGAAGCGTCTGTTTGGGATATGTCAAAGTATGGTTAAAAGTGAGAACAGTGTTCCTTTTCTCTGTAGAAGCTTTACTTTGAAAGATAATCACGTTCTTTGAAAGTGTATGAATTTCATGAAATGCTTTTGTGAGAAACGCACATGTGTTACTCTGAAATGAGAAGCGTCTGTTTGGGATATGTCAAAGTATGGTTTAAAAGTGAGAACAGTGTTCCTTTTCTCTGTAGAAGCTTTACTTTGAAAGATAATCACGTTCTTTGAAAGTGTATGAATTTCATGAAATGCTTTTGTGAGAAACGCACATGTGTTACTCTGAAATGAGAAGCGTCTGTTTGGGATATGTCAAAGTATGGTTAAAAGTGAGAACAGTGTTCCTTTTCTCTGTAGAAGCTTTACTTTGAAAGATAATCACGTTCTTTGAAAGTGTATGAATTTCATGAAATGCTTTTGTGAGAAACGCACATGTGTTACTCTGAAATGAGAAGCGTCTGTTTGGGATATGTCAAAGTATGGTTAAAAGTGAGAACAGTGTTCCTTTTCTCTGTAGAAGCTTTACTTTGAAAGATAATCACGTTCTTTGAAAGTGTATGAATTTCATGAAATGCTTTTGTGAGAAACGCACATGTGTTACTCTGAAATGAGAAGCGTCTGTTTGGGATATGTCAAAGTATGGTTAAAAGTGAGAACAGTGTTCCTTTTCTCTGTAGAAGCTTTACTTTGAAAGATAATCACGTTCTTTGAAAGTGTATGAATTTCATGAAATGCTTTTGTGAGAAACGCACATGTGTTACTCTGAAATGAGAAGCGTCTGTTTGGGATATGTCAAAGTATGTTTAAAAGTGAGAACAGTGTTCCTTTTCTCTGTAGAAGCTTTACTTTGAAAGATAATCACGTTCTTTGAAAGTGTATGAATTTCATGAAATGCTTTTGTGAGAAACGCACATGTGTTACTCTGAAATGAGAAGCGTCTGTTTGGGATATGTCAAAGTATGGTTAAAAGTGAGAACAGTGTTCCTTTTCTCTGTAGAAGCTTTACTTTGAAAGATAATCACGTTCTTTTGAAAGTGTATGAATTTCATGAAATGCTTTTGTGAGAAACGCACATGTGTTACTCTGAAAATGAGAAGCGTCTGTTTGGGATATGTCAAAGTATGGTTAAAAGTGAGAACAGTGTTCCTTTTCTCTGTAGAAGCTTTACTTTGAAAGATAATCACGTTCTTTGAAAGTGTATGAATTTCATGAAATGCTTTTGTGAGAAACGCACATGTGTTACTCTGAAATGAGAAGCGTCTGTTTGGGATATGTCAAAGTATGGTTAAAAGTGAGAACAGTGTTCCTTTTCTCTGTAGAAGCTTTACTTTGAAAGATAATCACGTTCTTTGAAAGTGTATGAATTTCATGAAATGCTTTTTGTGAGAAACGCACATGTGTTACTCTGAAAATGAGAAGCGTCTGTTTGGGATATGTCAAAGTATGGTTAAAAGTGAGAACAGTGTTCCTTTTCTCTGTAGAAGCTTTACTTTGAAAGATAATCACGTTCTTTGAAAGTGTATGAATTTCATGAAATGCTTTTGTGAGAAACGCACATGTGTTACTCTGAAATGAGAAGCGTCTGTTTGGGATATGTCAAAGTATGGTTAAAAGTGAGAACAGTGTTCCTTTTCTCTGTAGAAGCTTTACTTTGAAAGATAATCACGTTCTTTGAAAGTGTATGAATTTCATGAAATGCTTTTGTGAGAAACGCACATGTGTTACTCTGAAATGAGAAGCGTCTGTTTGGGATATGTCAAAGTATGGTTAAAAGTGAGAACAGTGTTCCTTTTCTCTGTAGAAGCTTTACTTTGAAAGATAATCACGTTCTTTGAAAGTAGTATGAATTTCATGAAATGCTTTTGTGAGAAACGCACATGTGTTACTCTGAAATGAGAAGCGTCTGTTTGGGATATGTCAAAGTATGGTTAAAAGTGAGAACAGTGTTCCTTTTCTCTGTAGAAGCTTTACTTTGAAAGATAATCACGTTCTTTGAAAGTGTATGAATTTCATGAAATGCTTTTGTGAGAAACGCACATGTGTTACTCTGAAATGAGAAGCGTCTGTTTGGGATATGTCAAAGTATGGTTAAAAGTGAGAACAGTGTTCCTTTTCTCTGTAGAAGCTTTACTTTGAAAGATAATCACGTTCTTTTGAAAGTGTATGAATTTCATGAAATGCTTTTGTGAGAAACGCACATGTGTTACTCTGAAATGAGAAGCGTCTGTTTGGGATATGTCAAAGTATGGTTAAAAGTGAGAACAGTGTTCCTTTTCTCTGTAGAAGCTTTACTTTGAAAGATAATCACGTTCTTTGAAAGTGTATGAATTTCATGAAATGCTTTTTGTGAGAAACGCACATGTGTTACTCTGAAATGAGAAGCGTCTGTTTGGGATATGTCAAAGTATGGTTAAAAGTGAGAACAGTGTTCCTTTTCTCTGTAGAAGCTTTACTTTGAAAGATAATCACGTTCTTTTGAAAGTGTAATGAATTTCATGAAATGCTTTTTGTGAGAAACGCACATGTGTTACTCTGAAATGAGAAGCGTCTGTTTGGGATATGTCAAAGTATGGTTAAAAGTGAGAACAGTGTTCCTTTTCTCCGTAGAAGCTTTACTTTGAAAGATAATCACGTTCTTTGAAAGTCAGTGAATTTCATGAAATGCTTTTGTGAGAAACGCACATGTGTTACTCTGAAATGAGAAGCGTCTGTTTGGGATATGTCAAAGTATGGTTAAAAGTGAGAACAGTGTTCCTTTTCTCCGTAGAAGCTTTACTTTGAAAGATAATCACGTTCTTTGAAAGTGTATGAATTTCATGAAATGCTTTTGTGAGAAACGCACATGTGTTACTCTGAAATGAGAAGCGTCTGTTTGGGATATGTCAAAGTATGGTTAAAAGTGAGAACAGTGTTCCTTTTCTCTGTAGAAGCTTTACTTTGAAAGATAATCACGATCATTTGAAAGTGCAGTGAATTTCATGAAATGCTTTTTGTGAGAAACGCACATGTGTTACTCTGAAATGAGAAGCGTCTGTTTGGGATATGTCAAAGTATGGTTAAAAGTGAGAACAGTGTTCCTTTTCTCCGTAGAAGCTTTACTTTGAAAGATAATCACGTTCTTTGAAAGTGAATGAATTTCATGAAATGCTTTTGTGAGAAACGCACATGTGTTACTCTGAAATGAGAAGCGTCTGTTTGGGATATGTCAAAGTATGGTTAAAAGTGAGAACAGTGTTCCTTTTCTCTGTAGAAGCTTTACTTTGAAAGATAATCACGTTCTTTTGAAAGTGCAGTGAATTTCATGAAATGCTTTTGTGAGAAACGCACATGTGTTACTCTGAAATGAGAAGCGTCTGTTTGGGATATGTCAAAGTATGGTTAAAAGTGAGAACAGTGTTCCTTTTCTCCGTAGAAGCTTTTACTTTGAAAGATAATCACGTTCATTTGAAAGTCAGTGAATTTCATGAAATGCTTTTGTGAGAAACGCACATGTGTTACTCTGAAATGAGAAGCGTCTGTTTGGGATATGTCAAAGTATGGTTAAAAGTGAGAACAGTGTTCCTTTTCTCCGTAGAAGCTTTACTTTGAAAGATAATCACGTTCATTTGAAAGTGCAGTGAATTTCATGAAATGCTTTTGTGAGAAACGCACATGTGTTACTCTGAAATGAGAAGCGTCTGTTTGGGATATGTCAAAGTATGGTTAAAAGTGAGAACAGTGTTCCTTTTCTCCGTAGAAGCTTTACTTTGAAAGATAATCACGTTCTTTGAAAGTAAATGAATTTCATGAAATGCTTTTGTGAGAAACGCACATGTGTTACTCTGAAATGAGAAGCGTCTGTTTGGGATATGTCAAAGTATGGTTAAAAGTGAGAACAGTGTTCCTTTTCTCCGTAGAAGCTTTACTTTGAAAGATAATCACGATCATTTGAAAGTCAGTGAATTTCATGAAATGCTTTTGTGAGAAACGCACATGTGTTACTCTGAAATGAGAAGCGTCTGTTTGGGATATGTCAAAGTATGGTTAAAAGTGAGAACAGTGTTCCTTTTCTCCGTAGAAGCTTTACTTTGAAAGATAATCACGATCATTTGAAAGTCAGTGAATTTCATGAAATGCTTTTGTGAGAAACGCACATGTGTTACTCTGAAATGAGAAGCGTCTGTTTGGGATATGTCAAAGTATGGTTAAAAGTGAGAACAGTGTTCCTTTTCTCCGTAGAAGCTTTACTTTGAAAGATAATCACGATCATTTGAAAGTGAATGAATTTCATGAAATGCTTTTGTGAGAAACGCACATGTGTTACTCTGAAATGAGAAGCGTCTGTTTGGGATATGTCAAAGTATGGTTAAAAGTGAGAACAGTGTTCCTTTTCTCCGTAGAAGCTTTACTTTGAAAGATAATCACGATCATTTGAAAGTGAGTGAATTTCATGAAATGCTTTGTGAGAAACGCACATGTGTTACTCTGAAATGAGAAGCATCTGTTTGGGATATGTCAAAGTATGGTTAAAAGTGAGAACAGTGTTCCTTTTCTCCGTAGAAGCTTTACTTTGAAAGATAATCACGATCATTTGAAAGTCAGTGAATTTCATGAAATGCTTTGTGAGAAACGCACATGTGTTACTCTGAAATGAGAAGCGTCTGTTTGGGATATGTCAAAGTATGGTTAAAAGTGAGAACAGTGTTCCTTTTCTCCGTAGAAGCTTTACTTTGAAAGATAATCACGATCATTTGAAAGTCAGTGAATTTCATGAAATGCTTTTGTGAGAAACGCACATGTGTTACTCTGAAATGAGAAGCGTCTGTTTGGGATATGTCAAAGTATGGTTAAAAGTGAGAACAGTGTTCCTTTGCTCCGTAGAAGCTTTACTTTGAAAGATAATCACGATCATTTGAAAGTCAGTGAATTTCATGAAATGCTTTTGTGAGAAACGCACATGTGTTACTCTGAAATGAGAAGCGTCTGTTTGGGATATGTCAAAGTATGGTTAAAAAGTGAGAACAGTGTTCCTTTTCTCCGTAGAAGCTTTACTTTGAAAGATAATCACGATCATTTGAAAGTCAGTGAATTTCATGAAATGCTTTTGTGAGAAACGCACATGTGTTACTCTGAAATGAGAAGCGTCTGTTTGGGATATGTCAAAGTATGGTTAAAAGTGAGAACAGTGTTCCTTTTCTCCGTAGAAGCTTTACTTTGAAAGATAATCACGATCATTTGAAAGTCAGTGAATTTCATGAAATGCTTTTGTGAGAAACGCACATGTGTTACTCTGAAATGAGAAGCGTCTGTTTGGGATATGTCAAAGTATGGTGAAAAGTGAGAACAGTGTTCCTTTTCTCCGTAGAAGCTTTACTTTGAAAGATAATCACGATCATTTGAAAGTCAGTGAATTTCATGAAATGCTTTTGTGAGAAACGCACATGTGTTACTCTGAAATGAGAAGCGTCTGTTTGGGATATGTCAAAGTATGGTTAAAAGTGAGAACAGTGTTCCTTTTCTCCGTAGAAGCTTTTACTTTGAAAGATAATCACGATCATTTGAAAGTCAGTGAATTTCATGAAATGCTTTTGTGAGAAACGCACATGTGTTACTCTGAAATGAGAAGCGTCTGTTTGGGATATGTCAAAGTATGGTTAAAAGTGAGAACAGTGTTCCTTTCCTCGTAGAAGCTTTACTTGAAAGATAATCACGATCATTTGAAAGTCAGTGAATTTCATGAAATGCTTTTGTGAGAAACGCACATGTGTTACTCTGAAATGAGAAGCGTCTGTTTGGGATATGTCAAAGTATGGTTAAAAGTGAGAACAGTGTTCCTTTTCTCCGTAGAAGCTTTACTTTGAAAGATAATCACGATCATTTGAAAGTCAGTGAATTTCATGAAATGCTTTTGTGAGAAACGCACATGTGTTACTCTGAAATGAGAAGCGTCTGTTTGGGATATGTCAAAGTATGGTTAAAAGTGAGAACAGTGTTCCTTTTCTCCGTAGAAGCTTTACTTTGAAAGATAATCACGATCATTTGAAAGTCAGTGAATTTCATGAAATGCTTTTGTGAGAAACGCACATGTGTTACTCTGAAATGAGAAGCGTCTGTTTGGGATATGTCAAAGTATGGTTAAAAGTGAGAACAGTGTTCCTTTTCTCCGTAGAAGCTTTACTTTGAAAGATAATCACGATCATTTGAAAGTGCAGTGAATTTCATGAAATGCTTTTGTGAGAAACGCACATGTGTTACTCTGAAATGAGAAGCGTCTGTTTGGGATATGTCAAAGTATGGTTAAAAGTGAGAACAGTGTTCCTTTTCTCCGTAGAAGCTTTACTTTGAAAGATAATCACGATCATTTGAAAGTCAGTGAATTTCATGAAATGCTTTTGTGAGAAACGCACATGTGTTACTCTGAAATGAGAAGCATCTGTTTGGGATATGTCAAAGTATGGTTAAAAGTGAGAACAGTGTTCCTTTTCTCCGTAGAAGCTTTACTTTGAAAGATAATCACGATCATTTGAAAGTCAGTGAATTTCATGAAATGCTTTTGTGAGAAACGCACATGTGTTACTCTGAAATGAGAAGCGTCTGTTTGGGATATGTCAAAGTATGGTTAAAAGTGAGAACAGTGTTCCTTTTCTCCGTAGAAGCTTTACTTTGAAAGATAATCACGATCATTTGAAAGGCAGTGAATTTCATGAAATGCTTTTGTGAGAAACGCACATGTGTTACTCTGAAATGAGAAGCGTCTGTTTGGGATATGTCAAAGTATGGTTAAAAGTGAGAACAGTGTTCCTTTTCTCCGTAGAAGCTTTACTTTGAAAGATAATCACGATCATTTGAAAGGCAGTGAATTTCATGAAATGCTTTTGTGAGAAACGCACATGTGTTACTCTGAAATGAGAAGCGTCTGTTTGGGATATGTCAAAGTATGGTTAAAAGTGAGAACAGTGTTCCTTTTCTCCGTAGAAGCTTTACTTTGAAAGATAATCACGATCATTTGAAAGTCAGTGAATTTCATGAAATGCTTTTGTGAGAAACGCACATGTGTTACTCTGAAATGAGAAGCGTCTGTTTGGGATATGTCAAAAGTATGGTTAAAAGTGAGAACAGTGTTCCTTTTCTCCGTAGAAGCTTTACTTTGAAAGATAATCACGATCATTTGAAAGTCAGTGAATTTCATGAAATGCTTTTGTGAGAAACGCACATGTGTTACTCTGAAATGAGAAGCGTCTGTTTGGGATATGTCAAAGTATGGTTAAAAGTGAGAACAGTGTTCCTTTTCTCCGTAGAAGCTTTACTTTGAAAGATAATCACGATCATTTGAAAGTCAGTGAATTTCATGAAATGCTTTTGTGAGAAACGCACATGTGTTACTCTGAAATGAGAAGCGTCTGTTTGGGATATGTCAAAGTATGGTTAAAAGTGAGAACAGTGTTCCCTTTTCTCCGTAGAAGCTTTACTTTGAAAGATAATCACGATCATTTGAAAGTCAGTGAATTTCATGAAATGCTTTTGTGAGAAACGCACATGTGTTACTCTGAAATGAGAAGCGTCTGTTTGGGATATGTCAAAGTATGGTTAAAAGTGAGAACAGTGTTCCTTTTCTCCGTAGAAGCTTTACTTTGAAAGATAATCACGATCATTTGAAAGTCAGTGAATTTCATGAAATGCTTTTGTGAGAAACGCACATGTGTTACTCTGAAATGAGAAGCGTCTGTTTGGGATATGTCAAAGTATGGTTAAAAGTGAGAACAGTGTTCCTTTTCTCCGTAGAAGCTTTACTTTGAAAGATAATCACGATCATTTGAAAGTCAGTGAATTTCATGAAATGCTTTTGTGAGAAACGCACATGTGTTACTCTGAAATGAGAAGCGTCTGTTTGGGATATGTCAAAGTATGGTTAAAAGTGAGAACAGTGTTCCTTTTCTCCGTAGAAGCTTTACTTTGAAAGATAATCACGATCATTTGAAAGTCAGTGAATTTCATGAAATGCTTTTGTGAGAAACGCACATGTGTTACTCTGAAATGAGAAGCGTCTGTTTGGGATATGTCAAAGTATGGTTAAAAGTGAGAACAGTGTTCCTTTTCTCCGTAGAAGCTTTACTTTGAAAGATAATCACGATCATTTGAAAGTCAGTGAATTTCATGAAATGCTTTTGTGAGAAACGCACATGTGTTACTCTGAAATGAGAAGCGTCTGTTTGGGATATGTCAAAGTATGGTTAAAAGTGAGAACAGTGTTCCTTTTCTCCGTAGAAGCTTTACTTTGAAAGATAATCACGATCATTTGAAAGTCAGTGAATTTCATGAAATGCTTTTGTGAGAAACGCACATGTGTTACTCTGAAATGAGAAGCGTCTGTTTGGGATATGTCAAAGTATGGTTAAAAGTGAGAACAGTGTTCCTTTTCTCCGTAGAAGCTTTACTTTGAAAGATAATCACGATCATTTGAAAGTCAAGTGAATTTCATGAAATGCTTTTGTGAGAAACGCACATGTGTTACTCTGAAATGAGAAGCGTCTGTTTGGGATATGTCAAAGTATGGTTAAAAGTGAGAACAGTGTTCCTTTTCTCCGTAGAAGCTTTACTTTGAAAGATAATCACGTTCATTTGAAAGTCAGTGAATTTCATGAAATGCTTTTGTGAGAAACGCACATGTGTTACTCTGAAATGAGAAGCGTCTGTTTGGGATATGTCAAAGTATGGTTAAAAGTGAGAACAGTGTTCCTTTTCTCCGTAGAAGCTTTACTTTGAAAGATAATCACGATCATTTGAAAGTGCAGTGAATTTCATGAAATGCTTTTGTGAGAAACGCACATGTGTTACTCTGAAATGAGAAGCGCTCTGTTTGGGATATGTCAAAGTATGGTTAAAAGTGAGAACAGTGTTCCTTTTTCTCGTAGAAGCTTTACTTTGAAAGATAATCACGATCATTTGAAAGTCAGTGAATTTCATGAAATGCTTTTGTGAGAAACGCACATGTGTTACTCTGAAATGAGAAGCGTCTGTTTGGGATATGTCAAAGTATGGTTAAAAGTGAGAACAGTGTTCCTTTTCTCCGTAGAAGCTTTACTTTGAAAGATAATCACGATCATTTGAAAGTGCAGTGAATTTCATGAAATGCTTTTGTGAGAAACGCACATGTGTTACTCTGAAATGAGAAGCGTCTGTTTGGGATATGTCAAAGTATGGTTAAAAGTGAGAACAGTGTTCCTTTTCTCCGTAGAAGCTTTACTTTGAAAGATAATCACGATCATTTGAAAGTCAGTGAATTTCATGAAATGCTTTTGTGAGAAACGCACATGTGTTACTCTGAAATGAGAAGCGTCTGTTTGGGATATGTCAAAGTATGGTTAAAAGTGAGAACAGTGTTCCTTTTCTCCGTAGAAGCTTTACTTTGAAAGATAATCACGATCATTTGAAAGTCAGTGAATTTCATGAAATGCTTTTGTGAGAAACGCACATGTGTTACTCTGAAATGAGAAGCGTCTGTTTGGGATATGTCAAAGTATGGTTAAAAGTGAGAACAGTGTTCCTTTTCTCCGTAGAAGCTTTACTTTGAAAGATAATCACGATCATTTGAAAGTCAGTGAATTTCATGAAATGCTTTTGTGAGAAACGCACATGTGTTACTCTGAAATGAGAAGCGTCTGTTTGGGATATGTCAAAGTATGGTTAAAAGTGAGAACAGTGTTCCTTTTCTCCGTAGAAGCTTTACTTTGAAAGATAATCACGATCATTTGAAAGTCAGTGAATTTCATGAAATGCTTTTGTGAGAAACGCACATGTGTTACTCTGAAATGAGAAGCGTCTGTTTGGGATATGTCAAAGTATGGTTAAAAGTGAGAACAGTGTTCCTTTTCTCCGTAGAAGCTTTACTTTGAAAGATAATCACGATCATTTGAAAGTCAGTGAATTTCATGAAATGCTTTTGTGAGAAACGCACATGTGTTACTCTGAAATGAGAAGCGTCTGTTTGGGATATGTCAAAGTATGGTTAAAAGTGAGAACAGTGTTCCTTTTCTCCGTAGAAGCTTTACTTTGAAAGATAATCACGATCATTTGAAAGTCAGTGAATTTCATGAAATGCTTTTGTGAGAAACGCACATGTGTTACTCTGAAATGAGAAGCGTCTGTTTGGGATATGTCAAAGTATGGTTAAAAGTGAGAACAGTGTTCCTTTTCTCCGTAGAAGCTTTACTTTGAAAGATAATCACGATCATTTGAAAGTCAGTGAATTTCATGAAATGCTTTTGTGAGAAACGCACATGTGTTACTCTGAAATGAGAAGCGTCTGTTTGGGATATGTCAAAGTATGGTTAAAAGTGAGAACAGTGTTCCTTTTCTCCGTAGAAGCTTTACTTTGAAAGATAATCACGATCATTTGAAAGGCAGTGAATTTCATGAAATGCTTTTGTGAGAAACGCACATGTGTTACTCTGAAATGAGAAGCGTCTGTTTGGGATATGTCAAAGTATGGTTAAAAGTGAGAACAGTGTTCCTTTTCTCCGTAGAAGCTTTACTTTGAAAGATAATCACGATCATTTGAAAGTCAGTGAATTTCATGAAATGCTTTTGTGAGAAACGCACATGTGTTACTCTGAAATGAGAAGCGTCTGTTTGGGATATGTCAAAGTATGGTTAAAAGTGAGAACAGTGTTCCTTTTCTCCGTAGAAGCTTTACTTTGAAAGATAATCACGATCATTTGAAAGTCAGTGAATTTCATGAAATGCTTTTGTGAGAAACGCACATGTGTTACTCTGAAATGAGAAGCGTCTGTTTGGGATATGTCAAAGTATGGTTAAAAGTGAGAACAGTGTTCCTTTTCTCCGTAGAAGCTTTACTTTGAAAGATAATCACGATCATTTGAAAGTCAGTGAATTTCATGAAATGCTTTTGTGAGAAACGCACATGTGTTACTCTGAAATGAGAAGCGTCTGTTTGGGATATGTCAAAGTATGGTTAAAAGTGAGAACAGTGTTCCTTTTCTCCGTAGAAGCTTTACTTTGAAAGATAATCACGATCATTTGAAAGTCAGTGAATTTCATGAAATGCTTTTGTGAGAAACGCACATGTGTTACTCTGAAATGAGAAGCGTCTGTTTGGGATATGTCAAAGTATGGTTAAAAGTGAGAACAGTGTTCCTTTTCTCCGTAGAAGCTTTACTTTGAAAGATAATCACGATCATTTGAAAGTCAGTGAATTTCATGAAATGCTTTTGTGAGAAACGCACATGTGTTACTCTGAAATGAGAAGCGTCTGTTTGGGATATGTCAAAGTATGGTTAAAAGTGAGAACAGTGTTCCTTTTCTCCGTAGAAGCTTTACTTTGAAAGATAATCACGATCATTTGAAAGTCAGTGAATTTCATGAAATGCTTTTGTGAGAAACGCACATGTGTTACTCTGAAATGAGAAGCGTCTGTTTGGGATATGTCAAAGTATGGTTAAAAGTGAGAACAGTGTTCCTTTTCTCGTAGAAGCTTTACTTTGAAAGATAATCACGATCATTTGAAAGTCAGTGAATTTCATGAAATGCTTTTTGTGAGAAACGCACATGTGTTACTCTGAAATGAGAAGCGTCTGTTTGGGATATGTCAAAGTATGGTTAAAAGTGAGAACAGTGTTCCTTTTCTCCGTAGAAGCTTTACTTTGAAAGATAATCACGATCATTTGAAAGTCAGTGAATTTCATGAAATGCTTTTGTGAGAAACGCACATGTGTTACTCTGAAATGAGAAGCGTCTGTTTGGGATATGTCAAAGTATGGTTAAAAGTGAGAACAGTGTTCCTTTTCTCCGTAGAAGCTTTACTTTGAAAGATAATCACGATCATTTGAAAGTCAGTGAATTTCATGAAATGCTTTTGTGAGAAACGCACATGTGTTACTCTGAAATGAGAAGCGTCTGTTTGGGATATGTCAAAGTATGGTTAAAAGTGAGAACAGTGTTCCTTTTCTCCGTAGAAGCTTTACTTTGAAAGATAATCACGATCATTTGAAAGTCAGTGAATTTCATGAAATGCTTTTGTGAGAAACGCACATGTGTTACTCTGAAATGAGAAGCGTCTGTTTGGGATATGTCAAAGTATGGTTAAAAGTGAGAACAGTGTTCCTTTTCTCCGTAGAAGCTTTACTTTGAAAGATAATCACGATCATTTGAAAGTCAGTGAATTTCATGAAATGCTTTTGTGAGAAACGCACATGTGTTACTCTGAAATGAGAAGCGTCTGTTTGGGATATGTCAAAGTATGGTTAAAAGTGAGAACAGTGTTCCTTTTCTCCGTAGAAGCTTTACTTTGAAAGATAATCACGATCATTTGAAAGTCAGTGAATTTCATGAAATGCTTTTGTGAGAAACGCACATGTGTTACTCTGAAATGAGAAGCGTCTGTTTGGGATATGTCAAAGTATGGTTAAAAGTGAGAACAGTGTTCCTTTCCTCCGTAGAAGCTTTACTTTGAAAGATAATCACGATCATTTGAAAGTCAGTGAATTTCATGAAATGCTTTTGTGAGAAACGCACATGTGTTACTCTGAAATGAGAAGCGTCTGTTTGGGATATGTCAAAGTATGGTTAAAAGTGAGAACAGTGTTCCTTTTCTCCGTAGAAGCTTTACTTTGAAAGATAATCACGATCATTTGAAAGTCAGTGAATTTCATGAAATGCTTTTTTGAGAAACGCACATGTGTTACTCTGAAATGAGAAGCGTCTGTTTGGGATATGTCAAAGTATGGTTAAAAGTGAGAACAGTGTTCCTTTTCTCCGTAGAAGCTTTAATTTGAAAGATAATCACGATCATTTGAAAGTCAGTGAATTTCATGAAATGCTTTTTTGAGAAACGCACATGTGTTACTCTGAAATGAGAAGCGTCTGTTTGGGATATGTCAAAGTATGGTTAAAAGTGAGAACAGTGTTCCTTTTCTCCGTAGAAGCTTTACTTTGAAAGATAATCACGATCATTTGAAAGTAAGTGAATTTCATGAAATGCTTTTGTGAGAAACGCACATGTGTTACTCTGAAATGAGAAGCGTCTGTTTGGGATATGTCAAAGTATGGTTAAAAGTGAGAACAGTGTTCCTTTTCTCCGTAGAAGCTTTACTTTGAAAGATAATCACGATCATTTGAAAGGCAGTGAATTTCATGAAATGCTTTTGTGAGAAACGCACATGTGTTACTCTGAAATGAGAAGCGTCTGTTTGGGATATGTCAAAGTATGGTTAAAAGTGAGAACAGTGTTCCTTTTCTCCGTAGAAGCTTTACTTTGAAAGATAATCACGATCATTTGAAAGTCAGTGAATTTCATGAAATGCTTTTGTGAGAAACGCACATGTGTTACTCTGAAATGAGAAGCGTCTGTTTGGGATATGTCAAAGTATGGTTAAAAGTGAGAACAGTGTTCCTTTTCTCCGTAGAAGCTTTACTTTGAAAGATAATCACGATCATTTGAAAGTCAGTGAATTTCATGAAATGCTTTTGTGAGAAACGCACATGTGTTACTCTGAAATGAGAAGCGTCTGTTTGGGATATGTCAAAGTATGGTTAAAAGTGAGAACAGTGTTCCTTTTCTCCGTAGAAGCTTTACTTTGAAAGATAATCACGATCATTTGAAAGTCAGTGAATTTCATGAAATGCTTTTGTGAGAAACGCACATGTGTTACTCTGAAATGAGAAGCGTCTGTTTGGGATATGTCAAAGTATGGTTAAAAGTGAGAACAGTGTTCCTTTTCTCCGTAGAAGCTTTACTTTGAAAGATAATCACGATCATTTGAAAGTCAGTGAATTTCATGAAATGCTTTTGTGAGAAACGCACATGTGTTACTCTGAAATGAGAAGCGTCTGTTTGGGATATGTCAAAGTATGGTTAAAAGTGAGAACAGTGTTCCTTTTCTCCGTAGAAGCTTTACTTTGAAAGATAATCACGATCATTTGAAAGTCAGTGAATTTCATGAAATGCTTTTGTGAGAAACGCACATGTGTTACTCGAAATGAGAAGTGTCTGTTTGGGATATGTCAAAGTATGGTTAAAAGTGAGAACAGTGTTCCTTTTCTCCGTAGAAGCTTTACTTTGAAAGATAATCACGATCATTTGAAAGTCAGTGAATTTCATGAAATGCTTTTGTGAGAAACGCACATGTGTTACTCTGAAATGAGAAGCGTCTGTTTGGGATATGTCAAAGTATGGTAAAAGTGAGAACAGTGTTCCTTTTCTCCGTAGAAGCTTTACTTTGAAAGATAATCACGATCATTTGAAAGCCAGTGAATTTCATGAAATGCTTTTGTGAGAAACGCACATGTGTTACTCTGAAATGAGAAGCGTCTGTTTGGGATATGTCAAAGTATGGTTAAAAGTGAGAACAGTGTTCCTTTTCTCCGTAGAAGCTTTACTTTGAAAGATAATCACGATCATTTGAAAGTCAGTGAATTTCATGAAATGCTTTTGTGAGAAACGCACATGTGTTACTCTGAAATGAGAAGCGTCTGTTTGGGATATGTCAAAGTATGGTTAAAAGTGAGAACAGTGTTCCTTTTCTCCGTAGAAGCTTTACTTTGAAAGATAATCACGATCATTTGAAAGGCAGTGAATTTCATGAAATGCTTTTGTGAGAAACGCACATGTGTTACTCTGAAATGAGAAGCGTCTGTTTGGGATATGTCAAAGTATGGTTAAAAGTGAGAACAGTGTTCCTTTTCTCCGTAGAAGCTTTACTTTGAAAGATAATCACGATCATTTGAAAGTCAGTGAATTTCATGAAATGCTTTTGTGAGAAACGCACATGTGTTACTCTGAAATGAGAAGCGCTCTGTTTGGGATATGTCAAAGTATGGTTAAAAGTGAGAACAGTGTTCCTTTTCTCGTAGAAGCTTTACTTTGAAAGATAATCACGATCATTTGAAAGTCAGTGAATTTCATGAAATGCTTTTGTGAGAAACGCACATGTGTTACTCTGAAATGAGAAGCGTCTGTTTGGGATATGTCAAAGTATGGTTAAAAGTGAGAACAGTGTTCCTTTTCTCCGTAGAAGCTTTACTTTGAAAGATAATCACGATCATTTGAAAGTCAGTGAATTTCATGAAATGCTTTTGTGAGAAACGCACATGTGTTACTCTGAAATGAGAAGCGTCTGTTTGGGATATGTCAAAGTATGGTTAAAAGTGAGAACAGTGTTCCTTTTCTCCGTAGAAGCTTTACTTTGAAAGATAATCAAGATCATTTGAAAGTCAGTGAATTTCATGAAATGCTTTTGTGAGAAACGCACATGTGTTACTCTGAAATGAGAAGCGCTCTGTTTGGGATATGTCAAAGTATGGTTAAAAGTGAGAACAGTGTTCCTTTTCTCCGTAGAAGCTTTACTTTGAAAGATAATCACGATCATTTGAAAGTCAGTGAATTTCATGAAATGCTTTTGTGAGAAACGCACATGTGTTACTCTGAAATGAGAAGCGTCTGTTTGGGATATGTCAAAGTATGGTTAAAAGTGAGAACAGTGTTCCTTTTCTCCGTAGAAGCTTTACTTTGAAAGATAATCACGATCATTTGAAAGTCAGTGAATTTCATGAAATGCTTTGTGAGAAACGCACATGTGTTACTCTGAAATGAGAAGCGTCTGTTTGGGATATGTCAAAGTATGGTTAAAAGTGAGAACAGTGTTCCTTTTCTCCTGTAGAAGCTTTACTTTGAAAGATAATCACGATCATTTGAAAGTCAGTGAATTTCATGAAATGCTTTTGTGAGAAACGCACATGTGTTACTCTGAAATGAGAAGCGTCTGTTTGGGATATGTCAAAGTATGGTTAAAAGTGAGAACAGTGTTCCTTTTCTCCGTAGAAGCTTTACTTTGAAAGATAATCACGATCATTTGAAAGTCAGTGAATTTCATGAAATGCTTTTGTGAGAAACGCACATGTGTTACTCTGAAATGAGAAGCGTCTGTTTGGGATATGTCAAAGTATGGTTGAAAAGTGAGAACAGTGTTCCTTTTCTCCGTAGAAGCTTTACTTTGAAAGATAATCACGATCATTTGAAAGTCAGTGAATTTCATGAAATGCTTTTGTGAGAAACGCACATGTGTTACTCTGAAATGAGAAGCGTCTGTTTGGGATATGTCAAAGTATGGTTAAAAGTGAGAACAGTGTTCCTTTTCTCCGTAGAAGCTTTACTTTGAAAGATAATCACGATCATTTGAAAGTCAGTGAATTTCATGAAATGCTTTTGTGAGAAACGCACATGTGTTACTCTGAAATGAGAAGCATCTGTTTGGGATATGTCAAAGTATGGTTAAAAGTGAGAACAGTGTCTCCTTTTCTCCGTAGAAGCTTTACTTTGAAAGATAATCACGATCATTTGAAAGTCAGTGAATTTCATGAAATGCTTTTGGTGAGAAACGCACATGTGTTACTCTGAAATGAGAAGCGTCTGTTTGGGATATGTCAAAGTATGGTTAAAAGTGAGAACAGTGTTCCTTTTCTCCGTAGAAGCTTTACTTTGAAAGATAATCACGATCATTTGAAAGTCAGTGAATTTCATGAAATGCTTTTGTGAGAAACGCACATGTGTTACTCTGAAATGAGAAGCGTCTGTTTGGGATATGTCAAAGTATGGTTAAAAGTGAGAACAGTGTTCCTTTTCTCTGTAGAAGCTTTACTTTGAAAGATAATCACGATCATTTGAAAGTCAGTGAATTTCATGAAATGCTTTTGTGAGAAACGCACATGTGTTACTCTGAAATGAGAAGCGTCTGTTTGGGATATGTCAAAGTATGGTTAAAAGTGAGAACAGTGTTCCTTTTCTCCGTAGAAGCTTTACTTTGAAAGATAATCACGATCATTTGAAAGTCAGTGAATTTCATGAAATGCTTTTGTGAGAAACGCACATGTGTTACTCTGAAATGAGAAGCGTCTGTTTGGGATATGTCAAAGTATGGTTAAAAGTGAGAACAGTGTTCCTTTTCTCCGTAGAAGCTTTACTTTGAAAGATAATCACGATCATTTGAAAGTCAGTGAATTTCATGAAATGCTTTTGTGAGAAACGCACATGTGTTACTCTGAAATGAGAAGCGTCTGTTTGGGATATGTCAAAGTATGGTTAAAAGTGAGAACAGTGTTCCTTTTCCTCCGTAGAAGCTTTACTTTGAAAGATAATCACGATCATTTGAAAGTCAGTGAATTTCATGAAATGCTTTTGTGAGAAACGCACATGTGTTACTCTGAAATGAGAAGCGTCTGTTTGGGATATGTCAAAGTATGGTTAAAAGTGAGAACAGTGTTCCTTTTCTCCGTAGAAGCTTTACTTTGAAAGATAATCACGATCATTTGAAAGTCAGTGAATTTCATGAAATGCTTTTGTGAGAAACGCACATGTGTTACTCTGAAATGAGAAGCGTCTGTTTGGGATATGTCAAAGTATGGTTAAAAGTGAGAACAGTGTTCCTTTTCTCCGTAGAAGCTTTACTTTGAAAGATAATCACGATCATTTGAAAGTCAGTGAATTTCATGAAATGCTTTTGTGAGAAACGCACATGTGTTACCTCTGAAATGAGAAGCGCCTGTTTGGGATATGTCAAAGTATGGTTAAAAGTGAGAACAGTGTTCCTTTTCTCCGTAGAAGCTTTTACTTTGAAAGATAATCACGATCATTTGAAAGTCAGTGAATTTCATGAAATGCTTTTGTGAGAAACGCACATGTGTTACTCTGAAATGAGAAGGCCTGTTTGGGATATGTCAAAGTATGGTTAAAAGTGAGAACAGTGTTCCTTTTCTCCGTAGAAGCTTTACTTTGAAAGATAATCACGATCATTTGAAAGTCAGTGAATTTCATGAAATGCTTTTTGTGAGAAACGCACATGTGTTACTCTGAAATGAGAAGCGTCTGTTTGGGATATGTCAAAGTATGGTTAAAAGTGAGAACAGTGTTCCTTTTCTCCGTAGAAGCTTTACTTTGAAAGATAATCACGATCATTTGAAAGTCAGTGAATTTCATGAAATGCTTTTGTGAGAAACGCACATGTGTTACCTGAAATGAGAAGCGCCTGTTTGGGATATGTCAAAGTATGGTTAAAAGTGAGAACAGTGTTCCTTTTCTCCGTAGAAGCTTTACTTTGAAAGATAATCACGATCTAAAGTTTTTTGAAAGTCAGTGAATTTCATGAAATGCTTTTGTGAGAAACGCACATGTGTTACTCTGAAATGAGAAGCGTCTGTTTGGGATATGTCAAAGTATGGTTAAAAGTGAGAACAGTGTTCCTTTTCTCCGTAGAAGCTTTACTTTGAAAGATAATCACGATCATTTGAAAGTCAGTGAATTTCATGAAATGCTTTTGTGAGAAACGCACATGTGTTACTCTGAAATGAGAAGCGTCTGTTTGGGATATGTCAAAGTATGGTTAAAAGTGAGAACAGTGTTCCTTTTCTCTGTAGAAGCTTTACTTTGAAAGATAATCACGATCATTTGAAAGTCAGTGAATTTCATGAAATGCTTTTGTGAGAAACGCACATGTGTTACTCTGAAATGAGAAGCGTCTGTTTGGGATATGTCAAAGTATGGTTAAAAGTGAGAACAGTGTTCCTTTTCTCCGTAGAAGCTTTACTTTGAAAGATAATCACGATCATTTGAAAGTCAGTGAATTTCATGAAATGCTTTTGTGAGAAACGCACATGTGTTACTCTGAAATGAGAAGCGCCTGTTTGGGATATGTCAAAGTATGGTTAAAAGTGAGAACAGTGTTCCTTTTCTCCGTAGAAGCTTTACTTTGAAAGATAATCACGATCATTTGAAAGTCAGTGAATTTCATGAAATGCTTTTGTGAGAAACGCACATGTGTTACTCTGAAATGAGAAGCGCCTGTTTGGGATATGTCAAAGTATGGTTAAAAGTGAGAACAGTGTTCCTTTTCTCTGTAGAAGCTTTACTTTGAAAGATAATCACGATCATTTGAAAGTCAGTGAATTTCATGAAATGCTTTTGTGAGAAACGCACATGTGTTACTCTGAAATGAGAAGCGTCTGTTTGGGATATGTCAAAGTATGGTTAAAAGTGAGAACAGTGTTCCTTTTCTCGTAGAAGCTTTACTTTGAAAGATAATCACGATCATTTGAAAGTCAGTGAATTTCATGAAATGCTTTTGTGAGAAACGCACATGTGTTACTCTGAAATGAGAAGCGTCTGTTTGGGATATGTCAAAGTATGGTTAAAAGTGAGAACAGTGTTCCTTTTCTCCGTAGAAGCTTTACTTTGAAAGATAATCACGATCATTTGAAAGTCAGTGAATTTCATGAAATGCTTTTGTGAGAAACGCACATGTGTTACTCTGAAATGAGAAGCGTCTGTTTGGGATATGTCAAAGTATGGTTAAAAGTGAGAACAGTGTTCCTTTTCTCCGTAGAAGCTTTACTTTGAAAGATAATCACGATCATTTGAAAGTCAGTGAATTTCATGAAATGCTTTTGTGAGAAACGCACATGTGTTACTCTGAAATGAGAAGCGCCTGTTTGGGATATGTCAAAGTATGGTTAAAAGTGAGAACAGTGTTCCTTTCCCGTAGAAGCTTACTTGAAAGATAATCACGATCATTTGAAAGTCAGTGAATTTCATGAAATGCTTTGTGAGAAACGCACATGTGTTACTCTGAAATGAGAAGCGTCTGTTTGGGATATGTCAAAGTATGGTTAAAAGTGAGAACAGTGTTCCTTTTCTCCGTAGAAGCTTTACTTTGAAAGATAATCACGATCATTTGAAAGTCAGTGAATTTCATGAAATGCTTTTGTGAGAAACGCACATGTGTTACTCTGAAATGAGAAGCGTCTGTTTGGGATATGTCAAAGTATGGTTAAAAGTGAGAACAGTGTTCCTTTTCTCCGTAGAAGCTTTACTTTGAAAGATAATCACGATCATTTGAAAGTCAGTGAATTTCATGAAATGCTTTTTTGAGAAACGCAAATGTGTTACTCTGAAATGAGAAGCGTCTGTTTGGGATATGTCAAAGTATGGTTAAAAGTGAGAACAGTGTTCCTTTTCTCTGTAGAAGCTTTACTTTGAAAGATAATCACGATCATTTGAAAGTCAGTGAATTTCATGAAATGCTTTGGTGAGAAACGCACATGTGTTACTCTGAAATGAGAAGCGTCTGTTTGGGATATGTCAAAGTATGGTTAAAAGTGAGAACAGTGTTCCTTTTCTCCGTAGAAGCTTTACTTTGAAAGATAATCACGATCATTTGAAAGTCAGTGAATTTCATGAAATGCTTTTGTGAGAAACGTACATGTGTTACTCTGAAATGAGAAGCGTCTGTTTGGGATATGTCAAAGTATGGTTAAAAGTGAGAACAGTGTTCCTTTTCTCCGTAGAAGCTTTACTTTGAAAGATAATCACGATCATTTGAAAGTCAGTGAATTTCATGAAATGCTTTTGGAGAAACGCACATGTGTTACTCTGAAATGAGAAGCGTCTGTTTGGGATATGTCAAAGTATGGTTAAAAGTGAGAACAGTGTTCCTTTTCTCCGGAGAAGCTTTACTTTGAAAGATAATCACGATCATTTGAAAGTCAGTGAATTTCATGAAATGCTTTTGTGAGAAACGCAAATGTGTTACTCTGAAATGAGAAGCGTCTGTTTGGGATATGTCAAAGTATGGTTAAAAGTGAGAACAGTGTTCCTTTTCTCCCCTCTTGTAGAAGCTTTACTTTGAAAGATAATCACGATCATTTGAAAGTCAGTGAATTTCATGAAATGCTTTTGTGAGAAACGCACATGTGTTACTCTGAAACGAGAAGCGTCTGTTTGGGATATGTCAAAGTATGGTTAAAAGTGAGAACATTGTTCCTTTTCCCGAAAGCTTTACTTTGAAAGATAATCAATGATCATTTGAAAGTCAGTGAATTTCTTGAAATGTTTTTGTGAGAAATGAAATGTGTTACTCTGAAATGAGAAGCGTCTGTTTGGGATATGTCAAAGTATGGTTAAAAGTGAGAACAGTGTTCCTTTTCTCTGTAGAAGCTTTACTTTGAAAGATAATCACGATTTTGAAAGTCAGTGAATTTCATGAAATGCTTTTGAGAGAAACGCATATGTGTTAATTCTGAAATGAGAAGCGCCTTTTTGGGATATGTCAAGTATGGTTAAAAGTGAGAACAGTGTTCCTTTCTCTGTAGAAGCTTTACTTTGAAAGATAATCACGATCTTTGGAAAGTCAGTGAATTTCATGAAATGCTTTTGTGAGAAACGCACATGTGTTACTCTGAAATGAGAAGCAGTCTGTTTGGGATATGTCAAAGTATGGTTAAAAGTGAGAACAGTGTTCCTTTTCTCCGTAGAAGCTTTACTTTGAAAGATAATCACGATCATTTGAAAGTCAGTGAATTTCATGAAATGCTTTAGTGAGAAACGCACAAGTGTTACTCTGAAATGAGAAGCGTCTGTTTGGGATATGTCAAAGTATGTTTGAAAGTGAGAACAGTGTTCCTTTTCCCGTAGAAAAAAAAAAAAAAAATAAAAAAAAAAAGCGTTTACTTTGAAAGATAATCACGATCATTTGAAAGTCAGTGAATTTCATGAAATGCTTTTGTGAGAAACGCACATGTGTTACTCTGAAATGAGAAGCGTCTGTTTGGGATATGTCAAAGTATGGTTAAAAGTGAGAACTGTGTTCCTTTTCTCTGTAGCTTTACTTTGAAAGATAATCACGATCATTTGAAAGTCAGTGAATTTCATGAAATGCTTTTGTGAGAAACGCACATGTGTTACTCTGAAATGAGAAGCGTCTGTTTGGGATATGTCAAAGTATGGTTAAAAGTGAGAACAGTGTTCCTTTTCTCCGTAGAAGCTTTACTTGAAAGAGAATCACGATCATTTGAAAGTGAGGTGAATTTCATGAAATGCTTTTGTGGAGAACGATATGTGTTACTCTGAAATGAGAAGGGCCTGTTTGGGATATGTCAAAGTATGGTTAAAAGTGAGAACAGTGTTCCTTTTCCCTGGTAGAAGCTTCACTTTGAAAGATAATCACGATCATTTGAAAGTCAGTGAATTTCTATGAAATGCTTTTTTGAGAAACGCACAGGTGTTACCTCTAAAATAAGAAGCGTCTGTTTGGGATATGTCAAAGTATGATGAAAAGTGAGAATAGTGTTCCTTTTCTCTGTAGCTTACTTGAAAGATAATCACGTTCTTTGAAAGCAAAAGAATTCCATGAAATGCTTTTGTGAGAAACGCACATGTGTTACTCTGAAATGAGAAGCGCTCTGTTTGGGATATGTCAAAGAATGGTTAAAAGTGAGAACAGTGTTCCTTTT
>CADCXT010006942.1:0-22506 GCA_902806775.1 Microtus agrestis | reverse complement strand
TTACAAGTGAGAACAGTGTTTCTTTTCTCTGTAGAAGCTTTACTTTGAAAGATAATCATCATTTGAAAGCTGCGAATTTCATGAAATGCTTTGGTGGAAACGCACGTGATAATTTCGAAATGAGAAGGGTCACTTGGGATATATCAAAGTATGGTTAAAAGTGAGAACAGTGTTCCTTTTCTCTGTAGAAGCTTTGCATTTGAAAGATAATCACATCATTTGAAAGTCATGAATTTAATGAAATGATTTTGTGAGAAACGCACATGTGTTACTCTGAAATGAGAAGCGCTGGGTTGGGATAAGGCCAAAGTATACTTAAAAGTGAGAACAGTGTTCCTTTTCTCTGTAGAAGCTTTACTTTGAAAGATAATCACGATCATTTGAAAGTCAGTGAATTTTATGAAATGCTTTTGTGAGAAACGCATATGTGTTACTCTTAAATGAGAAGCGCTCTGTTTGGGATATGTCAAAGTATGGTTAAAAGTGAGAACAGTGTTCCCTTTCTCAGTAGAAGTTTACTTTGAAAGATAATCACGTTCTTTGAAAGCAAAGAATTTCATGAAATGCTATTGTAGAAACGCATGTGTTACCTGAAATGAGAAGTGTCTGTTTGGGATAATGTCAAAGTATGGTTAAAAGTGAGAACAGTGTTCTTTCTCTCTGTAGAAACTTTACTTTGAAAGATAATCACGTTCTTTTGAAAGCCAGTGAATTTCATGAAATGCTTTTGTGAGAAAACGACATGTGTTACTCTGAAATGAGAAGCGCTCTGTTTGGGATATGTCAAAGTATAGTTAAAAGCGAGAACAGTGTTCCTTTTCTCTGTAGAAGCTTTACTTGAAAGATAATCATGATCATTTGAAAGTCAGTGAATTTCATGGAAATGCTTTTGTGAGAAACGCACAAGTGATACTCTTGAAATGAGAAGCGTCTGTTTGGGATATGTCAAAGTATGGTTGGAAGTGAGAACAGTGTTCCTTTTCCTAGAAGCTTTACTTTGAAAGATAATCACGATCATTTGAAGTCAAAAATTGGAATTTCATGAAATGCTTTTGTGAGAAACGCACATGTGTTACTCTGAAATGAGAAGCGCTCTGTTTGGGATATGTCAAGTATGGTTAAAAGTGAGAACAGTGTTCCTTTTCTCTGTGGTAGCTTTACTTTGAAAGATAATCACATCTTTTGAAAGTCAGAGAACTTCATGAAATGCTTTTGTGAGAAACGCACATGTGTTACTTTGAATGAGAAGCGCCTGTTTGGGATATGTCAAAGTATGGTTAAAATGAGAACAGTGGGTTTCTTTCCTCTGAGAAGCTGTACTTTGAAAGATAATCACGTTCATTTAAAAGTCAGTGAATTTCATGAAATGCTTTTGTGAGAAACGCACATGTGTTACTCTGAAATGATAAGCGTCTGTTTGGGATATGTCAAAGTATGGTTAAAAGTGAGAACAGTGTTCCTTTTCTCTGTAGAAGCTTTACTTTGAAAGATAATCACGATCATTTGAAAGTCAGTGAATTTCATGAAATGCTTTTGTGAGAAACGCATACGTGTTACTCTGAAATGAGAAGCCGCCCTGTTTGGGATATGTCAAAGTATGGTTAAAAGTGAGAACAAGTGTTCCTTTTCTCTGTAGAAGCTTTACTTTGAAAAAGATAATCACGTTCTTTGAAAGTCAGTGAATTTCATGAAATGCTTTTGTGAGAAACGCACATGTGTTACTCTGAAATGAGAAGCGTCTGTTTGGGATATGTCAAAATATGGATAAAAGTGAGAACAGTGTTCCTTTTCTCTGTAGAAGCTTTACTTTGAAAGATAATCACGATCATTTGAAAGTCAGTGAATTTCATGAAATGCTTTTGTGAGAAACGTACATGTGTTACTCTGAAATGAGAAGCGTCTGTTTGGGATATGTCAAAGTATGTTTAAAAGTGAGAACAGTGTTCCTTTTCTCTGTAGAAGCTTTACTTTGAAAGATAATCACGATCATTTGGAAAGTCAGTGAATTTCATGAAATGCTTTTGTGAGAAACGCACATGTGTTACTCTGAAATGAGAAGCGTCTGTTTGGGATATGTCAAAGTATGGTTAAAAGTGAGAACAGTGTTCCTTTTCTCTGTAGAAGCTTTACTTTGAAAGATAATCACGATCATTTGAAAGCCAGTAATCCTCTTGAAATGCTTTTGTGAGAAACGCACATGTGTTACTCTGAAATGAGAAGAATCTGTTTGGGATATGTCAAAGTATGGTTAAAAGTGAGAACAGTGTTCCTTTTCTCTGTAGAAGCTTTACTTTGAAAGATAATCACGATCTTTTGAAAGTCAGTGAATTTCATGAAATGCTTTCAGAGAAACGCATGTGTGAATCTGAAATGAGAAGCGTCTGTTTGGGATATGTCAAAGTATGGTTAAAAGTGAGAACAGTGTTCTTTTCCTCCGTAGAAGCTTTACTTTGAAAGATAATCACGATCATTTGAAAGTCAGTGAATTTCATGAAATGCTTTTGTGAGAAACGCACATGTGTTACTCTGAAATGAGAAGCGTCTGTTTGGGATATGTCAAAGTATAGTTAAAAGTGAGAACAGTGTTCCTTTTCTCTGTAGAAGCTTTACTTTGAAAGATAATCACGATCATTTGAAAGTCAGTGAATTTCATGAAATGCTTTTGTGAGAAACGCACATGTGTTACCTGAAATGAGAAGCGCCTGTTTGGGATATGTCAAAGTATGGCTAAAGTGAGAACAGTGTTCCTTTTCTCTGTAGAAGCTTTACTTTGAAAGATAATCACGATCATTTGAAAGTCAGTGAATTTCATGAAATGCTTTTTTGAGAAACCCACATGTGTTACTCTGAAATGAGAAGCGCCTGTTTGGGATATGTCAGCATGGGGTAAAAGTGAGAACAGTGTTCCTTTTCTGTAGAAGCTTTACTTGAAAGATAATCACGATCATTTGAAAGTCAGTGAATCTTCATGAAATGCTTCTTAGAGAAACGCACATGTGTTACTCTGAAATGAGAAGCGTCTGTTTGGGATGATGTCAAAGTATGGTTAAAAGTGAGAACAGTGTTCCTTTTCTCTGTAGAAGCTTTACTTTGAAAGATAATCACAATCATTTTAAAGTCAGTGAATCTGCAAATGAAATGCTTTTGTGAGAAACGTACATGTGTTACTCTGAAATGAGAAGCGTCTGTTTGGGATATGTCAAAGTGATGTTTAAAAGTGAGAACAGTGTTCCTTTTCTCTGTAGTAGTTTTACTTTGAAAGATAATCATGATCATTTAAGGTCAGTGAATCTTCATGAAATGATTTCGTGAGAAACGACATGTGTTACTCTGAAATGAGAAGCGCCTGTTTGGGATATGTCAAAGCATGGTTAAAAGTGAGAACAGTGTTCCTTTCTCTCTCTGTAGAAGCTTTCTTTGAAAGATAATCACGATTATTTGAAAGTCAGTGAATTTCATGAAATGCTTTTGTGAGAAACGCATACGTGGTTACTCTGAAATGAGAAGTGCCTGTTTGGGATATGTCAAAGAATGGT
Source organism: Microtus agrestis (assembly GCA_902806775.1). NCBI lineage: Eukaryota > Metazoa > Chordata > Mammalia > Rodentia > Cricetidae > Microtus > Microtus agrestis. The sequence goes on along the minus strand of CADCXT010006942.1, from coordinate 18,970 downwards.
TAAAAGTGAGAACAATGTTCCTTTTCTCTGTAGAAGCTTTACTTTGAAAGATAATCACGATCATTTGAAAGTCAGTGAATTTCATGAAATGCTTTTGTGAGAAACGCACATGTGTTACTCTGAAATGAGAAGCGCCTGTTTGGGATATGTCAAAGTATGGTTAAAAGTGAGAACAGTGTTCCTTTTCTCTGTAGAAGCTTTACTTTGAAAGATAATCACGATCATTTGAAAGTCAGTGAATTTCATGAAATGCTTTTGTGAGAAACGCACATGTGTTACATCTGAAATGAGAAGCGCCTGTTTGGGATATGTCAAAGTATGGTTAAAAGTGAGAACAGTGTTCCCTTTCTCTGTAGAAGAACCTTTACTTTGAAAGATAATCACGATCTTTGAAAGTCAGAGAATTTCATGAAATGCTTTTGTGAGAAACGCACATGTGTTACTCTGAAATGAGAAGTGTCTGTTTGGGATATGTCAAAGTATGGTTAAAAGTGAGAACAGTGTTCCTTTTCTCTGTAGAAGCTTTACTTTGAAAGATAATCACGATCATTTGAAAGTCAGTGAATTTCATGAAATGCTTTTGTGAGAAACGCACATGTGTTACTCTGAAATGAGAAGCGTCTGTTTGGGATATGTCAAAGTATGGTTAAAAGTGAGAACAGTGTTCCTTTTTCTGTAGAAGCTTTACTTTGAAAGATAATCACGACCATTTGAAAGTCAGTGAATTTCATGAAATGCTTTTGTGAGAAACGCCATGTGTTACTCTGAAATGAGAAGCGTCTGTTTGGGATATGTCAAAGTATGGTTAAAAGTGAGAACAGTGTTCCTTTTCTCTGTAGAAGCTTTACTTGAAAGATAATCACGATCATTTGAAAGTCAGTGAATTTCATGAAATGCTTTTGTGAGAAACGCACATGTGTTACTCTGAAATGAGAAGCGTCTGTTTGGGATATGTCAAAGTATGGTTAAAAGTGAGAACAGTGTTCCTTTTCTCTGTAGAAGCTTTACTTTGAAAGATAATCACGATCATTTGAAAGTCAGTGAATTTCATGAAATGCTTTTGTGAGAAACGTACACGTGTTACTCTGAAATGAGAAGCGTCTGTTTGGGATATGTCAAAGTATGGTTAAAAGTGAGAACAGTGTTCCTTTTCTCTGTAGAAGCTTTACTTTGAAAGATAATCACGATCATTTGAAAGTCAGTGAATTTCATGAAATGCTTTTGTGAGAAACGCACATGTGTTACTCTGAAATGAGAAGCGTCTGTTTGGGATATGTCAAAGTATGGTTAAAAGTGAGAACAGTGTCTTTTTCTCTGTAGAAAAAAAGCTTTACTTTGAAAGATAATCACGATCATTTGAAAGCCAATGAATTTCATGAAATGCTTTTGTGAGAAACGCACATGTGTTACTCTGAAATGAGAAGCGTCTGTTTGGGATATGTCAAAGTATGGTTAAAAGTGAGAACAGTGTTCCTTTCCTCCGTAGAAGCTTTACTTTGAAAGATAATCACGATCATTTGAAAGTCAGTGAATTTCATGAAATGCTTTTGTGAGAAACGCACATGTGTTACTCTGAAATGAGAAGCATCTGTTTGGGATATGTCAAAGTATGGTTAAAAGTGAGAACAGTGTTCCTTTTCTCTGTAGAAGCTTTACTTTGAAAGATAATCACGTTCTTTGAAAGTCAAAGAATTTCATGAAATGCTTTTGTGAGAAACGCACATGTGTTACTCTGAAATGAGAAGCGTCTGTTTGGGATATGTCAAAGTATGGTTAAAAGTGAGAACAGTGTTCCTTTTCTCTGTAGAAGCTTTACTTTGAAAGATAATCATGATCATTTGAAAGTCAGTGAATTTCATGAAATGCTTTTGTGAGAAACGCACATGTGTTACTCTGAAATGAGAAGCGTCTGTTTGGGATATGTCAAAGTATGGTTAAAAGTGAGAACAGTGTTCCTTTTCTCTGTAGAAGCTTTACTTTGAAAGATAATCACGATCATTTGAAAGTCAATGAATTTCATGAAATGCTTTTGTGAGAAACGCACATGTGTTACTCTGAAATGAGAAGCCCTGTTTGGGATATGTCAAAGTATGGTTAAAAGTGAGAACAGTGTTCCTTTTCTGTAGAAGCTTTACTTTGAAAGATAATCACGATCATTTGAAAGTCAGTGAATTTCATGAAATGCTTTTGTGAGAAACGCACATGTGTTACTCTGAAATGAGAAGCACCTGTTTGGGATATGTCAGTTAAAGTTAAAAGTAGTTCTTTTTTCTTTAGGTTATTTTTTTTTTAAAATAATATCCATTTTTAGGAAAGCGAGTTTCTTGAAATGCTTTGGGAAAAAACGGACATGTGTTACTCTGAAATGAGAAGCGCCTGTTTGGGATATGTCAGCATGGTTAAAAGTGAGAACAGTGTTCCTTTTCTCTGTAGAAGCTTTACTTTGAAAGATAATCACGATCATTTGAAAGCCAGAGAATTCCATGAAATGCTTTTGTGAGAAACGCACATGTGTTACTCTGAAATGAGAAGCGTCTGTTTGGGATATGTCAAAGTATGGTTAAAAGTGAGAACAGTGTTCCTTTTCTCTGTAGAAGCTTTACTTTGAAAGATAATCACGATCATTTGAAAGTCAGTGAATTTCATGAAATGCTTTTGTGAGAAACGCACATGTGTTACTCTGAAATGAAAGGGCGTCTGTTTGGGATATGTCAAAGTATGGTTAAAAGTGAGAACAGTGTTCCTTTTCTCTGTAGAAGTTTACTTTGAAAGATAATCACGATCATTTGAAAGTCAGTGAATTTCATGAAATGCTTTTGTGAGAAACGCACATGTGTTACTCTGAAATGAGAAGCGTCTGTTTGGGATATGTCAAAGTATGGTTAAAAGTGAGAACAGTGTTCCTTTTCTCTGTAGAAGCTTTACTTTGAAAGATAATCATGATCATTTGAAAGTCAGTGAATTTCATGAAATGCTTTTGTGAGAAACGCACATGTGTTACTCTGAAATGAGAAGCGTCTGTTTGGGATATGTCAAAGTATGGTTAAAAGTGAGAACAGTGTTCCTTTTCTCTGTAGAAGCTTTACTTAGAAAGATAATCACGATCATTTGAAAGTCAGTGAATTTCATGAAATGCTTTTGTGAGAAACGCACATGTGTTACTCTGAAATGAGAAGGGTCTGTTTGGGATATGTCAAAGTATGGTTAAAAGTGAGAACAGTGTTCCTTTTCTCTGTAGAAGCTTTACTTTGAAAGATAATCACGATCATTTGAAAGTCAGTGAATTCATGAAATGCTTTTGTGAGAAACGCACATGTGTTACTCTGAAATGAGAAGCGCCTGTTTGGGATATGTCAAGCATGGTTAAAAGTGAGAACAGTGTTCCTTTTCTCTGTAGAAGCTTTACTTTGAAAGATAATCACGATCTTTTGAAAGTCAGTGAATTTCATGAAATGCTTTTGTGAGAAACGCACATGTGTTACTCTGAAATGAGAAGCGTCTGTTTGGGATAGGTCAAAGTATGGTTAAAAGTGAGAACAGTGTTCCTTTTCTCTGTAGAAGCTTTACTTTGAAAGATAATCACGATCATTTGAAAGTCAGTGAATTTCATGAAATGCTTTTGTGAGAAACGCACATGTGTTACTCTGAAATGAGAAGGTCTGTTTGGGATATGTCAAAGTATGGTTAAAAGTGAGAACAGTGTTCCTTTTCTCTGTAGAAGCTTTACTTTGAAAGATAATCACGATCATTTGAAAGCCAGTGAATTTCATGAAATGCTTTTGTGAGAAACGCACATGTGTTACTCTGAAATGAGAAGCGTCTGTTTGGGATATGTCAAAGTATGGTTAAAAGTGAGAACAGTGTTCCTTTTCTCTGTAGAAGCTTTACTTTGAAAGATAATCACGATCATTTGAAAGTCAGTGAATTTCATGAAATGCTTTTGTGAGAAACGCACATGTGTTACTCCCTGAAATGAGAAGCGTCTGTTTGGGATATGTCAAAGTATGGTTAAAAGTGAGAACAGTGTTCCTTTTCTCTGTAGAAGCTTTACTTTGAAAGATAATCACGATCATTTGAAAGTCAGTGAATTTCATGAAATGCTTTTGTGAGAAACGCACATGTGTTACTCTGAAATGAGAAGCGTCTGTTTGGGATATGTCAAAGTATGGTTAAAAGTGAGAACAGTGTTCCTTTTCTCTGTAGAAGCTTTACTTTGAAAGATAATCACGATCATTTGAAAGTCAGTGAATTTCATGAAATGCTTTTGTGAGAAACGCACATGTGTTACTCTGAAATGAGAAGCGTCTGTTTGGGATATGTCAAAGTATGGTTAAAAGTGAGAACAGTGTTCCTTTCCTCTGTAGAAGCTTTACTTTGAAAGATAATCACGATCATTTGAAAGTAAATGAATTTCATGAAATGCTTTTGTGAGAAACGCACATGTGTTACTCTGAAATGAGAAGCGCCTGTTTGGGATATGTCAAAGTATGGTTAAAAGTGAGAACAGTGTTCCTTTTCTCTGTAGAAGCTTTACTTTGAAAGATAATCACGATCATTTGAAAGTCAGTGAATTTCATGAAATGCTTTTGTGAGAAACGCACATGTGTTACTCTGAAATGAGAAGCGTCTGTTTGGGATATGTCAAAGTATGGTTAAAAGTGAGAACAGTGTTCCTTTTCTCTGTAGAAGCTTTACTTTGAAAGATAATCACGATCATTTGAAAGTCAGTGAATTTCATGAAATGCTTTTGTGAGAAACGCACATGTGTTACTCTGAAATGAGAAGCGCTCTGTTTGGGATATGTCAAAGTATGGTTAAAAGTGAGAACAGTGTTCCTTTTCTCCGTAGAAGCTTTACTTTGAAAGATAATCACGATCATTTGAAAGTCAGTGAATTTCATGAAATGCTTTTGTGAGAAACGCACATGTGTTACTCTGAAATGAGAAGCATCTGTTTGGGATATGTCAAAGTATGGTTAAAAGTGAGAACAGTGTTCCTTTTCTCTGTAGAAGCTTTACTTTGAAAGATAATCACGATCATTTGAAAGTCAGTGAATTTCATGAAATGCTTTTGTGAGAAACGCACATGTGTTACTCTGAAATGAGAAGCGTCTGTTTGGGATATGTCAAAGTATGGTTAAAAGTGAGAACAGTGTTCCTTTTCTCTGTAGAAGCTTTACTTTGAAAGATAATCACGATCATTTGAAAGTCAATGAATTTCATGAAATGCTTTTGTGAGAAACGCACATGTGTTACTCTGAAATGAGAAGCGTCTGTTTGGGATATGTCAAAGTATGGTTAAAAGTGAGAACAGTGTTCCTTTTCTCTGTAGAAGCTTTACTTTGAAAGATAATCACGATCATTTGAAAGTCAATGAATTTCATGAAATGCTTTTGTGAGAAACGCACATGTGTTACTCTGAAATGAGAAGCGTCTGTTTGGGATATGTCAAAGTATGGTTAAAAGTGAGAACAGTGTTCCTTTTCTCTGTAGAAGCTTTACTTTGAAAGATAATCAAGATCATTTGAAAGTCAGTGAATTTCATGAAATGCTTTTGTGAGAAACGCACATGTGTTACTCTGAAATGAGAAGCGTCTGTTTGGGATATGTCAAAGTATGGTTAAAAGTGAGAACAGTGTTCCTTTTCTCTGTAGAAGCTTTACTTTGAAAGATAATCACGATCATTTGAAAGTCAGTGAATTTCATGAAATGCTTTTGTGAGAAACGCACATGTGTTACTCTGAAATGAGAAGCGTCTGTTTGGGATATGTCAAAGTATGGTTAAAAGTGAGAACAGTGTTCCTTTTCTCTGTAGAAGCTTTACTTTGAAAGATAATCACGATCATTTGAAAGTCAGTGAATTTCATGAAATGCTTTTGTGAGAAACGACATGTGTTACTCTGAAATGAGAAGCGTCTGTTTGGGATATGTCAAAGTATGGTTGAAAGTGAGAACAGTGTTCCTTTTCTCTGTAGAAGCTTTACTTTGAAAGATAATCACGATCATTTGAAAGTCAGTGAATTTCATGAAATGCTTTTGTGAGAAACGCACATGTGTTACTCTGAAATGAGAAGCGTCTGTTTGGGATATGTCAAAGTATGGTTAAAAGTGAGAACAGTGTTCCTTTTCTCTGTAGAAGCTTTACTTTGAAAGATAATCACGATCATTTGAAAGTCAGGGAATTTCATGAAATGCTTTTGTGAGAAACGCACATGTGTTACTCTGAAATGAGAAAAGCCCTGTTTGGGATATGTCAAAGTATGGTTAAAAGTGAGAACAGTGTTCCTTTCCTGTAGAAGCTTTACTTTGAAAGATAATCACGATCATTTGAAAGTCAATGAATTTCATGAAATGCTTTTGTGAGAAACGCACATGTGTTACTCTGAAATGAGAAGCGCCTGTTTGGGATATGTCAAAGTATGGTTAAAAGTGAGAACAGTGTTCCTTTTCTCTGTAGAAGCTTTTACTTTGAAAGATAATCACGATCATTTGAAAGTCAGTGAATTTCATGAAATGCTTTTGTGAGAAAATCGCACATGTGTTACTCTGAAATGAGAAGCGTCTGTTTGGGATATGTCAAAGTATGGTTAAAAGTGAGAACAGTGTTCCTTTTCTCTGTAGAAGCTTTACTTTGAAAGATAATCACGATCATTTGAAAGTCAGTGAATTTCATGAAATGCTTTTTGTGAGAAACGCACATGTGTTACTCTGAAATGAGAAGCGTCTGTTTGGGATATGTCAAAGTATGGTTAAAAGTGAGAACAGTGTTCCTTTTCTCTGTAGAAGCTTTACTTTGAAAGATAATCACGATCATTTGAAAGTCAGTGAATTTATGAAATGCTTTTGTGAGAAACGCACATGTGTTACCTGAAATGAGAAGCGCTCTGTTTGGGATATGTCAAAGTATGGTTAAAAGTGAGAACAGTGTTCCTTTTCTCTGTAGAAGCTTTACTTTGAAAGATAATCACGATCATTTGAAAGTCAATGAATTTCATGAAATGCTTTTGTGAGAAACGCACATATGTGTTACTTCTGAAATGAGAAGCGTCTGTTTGGGATATGTCAAAGTATGGTTAAAAGTGAGAACAGTGTTCCTTTTCTCCGTAGAAGCTTTACTTTGAAAGATAATCACGATCATTTGAAAGTCAGTGAATTTCATGAAATGCTTTGTGAGAAACGCACATGTGTTACTCTGAAATGAGAAGCGTCCTGTTTGGATATGTCAAAGTATGGTTAAAAGTGAGAACAGTGTCTCCTTTTCTCTGTAGAAGCTTTACTTTGAAAGATAATCACGATCATTTGAAAGTCAGTGAATTTCATGAAATGCTTTTGTGAGAAACGCACATGTGTTACTCTGAAATGAGAAGCTTCTGTTTGGGATATGTCAAAGTATGGTTAAAAGTGAGAACAGTGTTCCTTTTCTCTGTAGAAGCTTTACTTTGAAAGATAATCACGATCATTTGAAAGTCAGTGAATTTCATGAAATGCTTTTGTGAGAAACGCAATCTGTGTTACTCTGAAATGAGAAGCGCTCTGTTTGGGATATGTCAAAGTATGGTAAAAAGTGAGAAATAGTGTTCCTTTTCTCCGTAGAAGTTTTACTTTGAAAGATAATCACGATCATTTGAAAGTCAGTGAATTTCATGAAATGCTTTTGTAGAGAAACGCACATGTGTTACCTTGAAATGAGAAGCCTCTGTTGGGATATGTCAAAGTATGGTTAAAAGTGAGAAATAATGGTTTCTTCTCTGTAGAAGCTTTACTTTGAAAGATAATCACGATCATTTGAAAGTCAGTGAATTTTATGAAATGCTTTTGGAGAAACGTACATGTTACTATTTGAAATGAGAAGCGTCTGTTTGGGATATGTCAAATACAAAAGTGAGAACAGTGTTCCTTTCTCTGTAGAAGCTTTACTTTGAAAGATAATCACGATCATTTGAAAGTCAGTGAATTTAAAATGCTTTTTGAGAATGCACATGTGTTACTCTGAAATGAGAAGCGCTTTGGATATGTCAAAGTATGGTTAAAAGTGAGAACAGTGTTCCTTTTCTCTGTAGAAGCTTTACTTTGAAAGATAATCACGACTATTTGAAAGTCAGTGAATTTCATGAAATGCTTTTGTGAGAAACGCACATGTGTTACTCTGAAATGAGAAGCGTCTGTTTGGGATATGTCAAAGTATGGTTAAAAGTGAGAACAGTGTTCCTTTTCTCTGTAGAAGCTTTACTTTGAAAGATAATCACGATCATTTGAAAGTCAGTGAATTTCATGAAATGCTTTTGTGAGAAACGCACATGTGTTACTCTGAAATGAGAAGCGCCTGTTTGGGATATGTCAAAGTATGGTTAAAAGTGAGAACAGTGTTCCTTTCTCTCTGTAGAAGTTTTACTTTGAAAGATAATCACGATTCATTTGAAAGTCAAAGAATTTCATGAAATGCTTTTGTGAGAAACGCACATGTAGTTACTCCTGAAATGAGAAGCGCCTGTTTGGGATATGTCAAAGCATGGTTAAAAGTGAGAACAGTGTTTCTTTTCTCCGTAGAAGCTTTACTTTGAAAGATAATCACGATCATTTGAAAGTCAGTGAATTTCATGAAATGCTTTTGTGAGAAACGCACATGTGTTACTCTGAAATGAGAAGCGCCTGTTTGGGATATGTCAAAGTATGGTTAAAAGTGAGAACAGTGTTCCTTTCTCCGTAGAAGCTTTACTTTGAAAGATAATCATGATTTCATTTGAAAGTCAGTGAATTTCATGAAATGCTTTTGTGAGAAACGCACATGTGTTACTCTGAAATGAGAAGCGTCTGTTTGGGATATGTCAAAGTATGGTTAAAAGTGAGAACAGTGTTCCTTTTCTCTGTAGAAGCTTTACTTTGAAAGATAATCACGATCATTTGAAAGTCAGTGAATTTCATGAAATGCTTTGGTGAGAAACGCACATGTGTTACTCTGAAATGAGAAGCGTCTGTTTGGGATATGTCAAAGTATGGTTAAAAGTGAGAACAGTGTTCCTTTTCTCTGTAGAAGCTTTACTTTGAAAGATAATCACGATCATTTGAAAGTCAGTGAATTTCATGAAATGCTTTTGTGAGAAACGCACATGTGTTACTCTGAAATGAGAAGCGTCTGTTTGGGATATGTCAAAGTATGGTTAAAAGTGAGAACAGTGTTCCTTTTCTGTAGAAGCTTTACTTTGAAAGATAATCACGATCATTTGAAAGTCAGTGAATTTCATGAAATGCTTTGGGAGAAACGCACATGTGTTACTCTGAAATGAGAAGCGTCTGTTTGGGATATGTCAAAGTATGGTTAAAAGTGAGAACAGTGTTCCTTTTCTCTGTAGAAGCTTTACTTTGAAAGATAATCACGATCATTTGAAAGTCAGTGAATTTCATGAAATGCTTTTGTGAGAAAACGCACATGTGTTACTCTGAAATGAGAAGCGTTCTGTTTGGGATATGTCAAAGTATGGTTAAAAGTGAGAACAGTGTTCCTTTTCTCTGTAGAAGCTTTACTTTGAAAGATAATCACGATCATTTGAAAGTCAGTGAATTTCATGAAATGCTTTTGTGAGAAACGCACATGTGTTACTCTGAAATGAGAAGCGTCTGTTTGGGATATGTCAAAGTATGGTTAAAAGTGAGAACAGTGTTCCTTTTCTCTGTAGAAGCTTTACTTTGAAAGATAATCACGATCATTTGAAAGTCAGTGAATTTCATGAAATGCTTTTGTGAGAAACGCACATGTGTTACTCTGAAATGAGAAGCGTCTGTTTGGGATATGTCAAAGTATGGTTAAAAGTGAGAACAGTGTTCCTTTTTCTTGTAGAAGCTTTACTTTGAAAGATAATCACGATCATTTGAAAGTCAGTGAATTTCATGAAATGCTTTTGTGAGAAACGCACATGTGTTACTCTGAAATGAGAAGCGTCTGTTTGGGATATGTCAAAGTATGGTTAAAAGTGAGAACAGTGTTCCTTTTCTCTGTAGAAGCTTTACTTTGAAAGATAATCACGATCATTTGAAAGTCAAGTGAATTTCATGAAATGCTTTTGTGAGAAACGCACATGTGTTACTCTGAAATGAGAAGCGTCTGTTTGGGATATGTCAAAGTATGGTTAAAAGTGAGAACAGTGTTCCTTTTCTCTGTAGAAGCTTTACTTTGAAAGATAATCACGTTCTTTGAAAGTCAGTGAATTTCATGAAATGCTTTTGTGAGAAACGCACATGTGTTACTCTGAAATGAGAAGCGCCTGGTTTGGGATATGTCAAAGTATGGTTAAAAGTGAGAACAGTGTTCCTTTTTCTCTGTAGAAGCTTTACTTTGAAAGATAATCACGATCATTTGAAAGTCAGTGAATTTCATGAAATGCTTTGTGAGAAACGCACATGTGTTACTCTGAAATGAGAAGCACCTGTTTGGGATATGTCAAAGTATGGTTAAAAGTGAGAACAGTGTTCCTTTTCTCTGTAGAAGCTTTACTTTGAAAGATAATCACGTTCATTTGAAAGTCAGTGAATTTCATGAAATGCTTTTGTGAGAAACGCACATGTGTTACCTGAAATGAGAAGCGTCTGTTTGGGATATGTCAAAGTATGGTTAAAAGTGAGAACAGTGTTCCTTTTTCTCTGTAGAAGCTTTACTTTGAAAGATAATCACGATCATTTGAAAGTCAGTGAATTTCATGAAATGCTTTTGTGAGAAACGCACATGTGTTACTCTGAAATGAGAAGCGTCTGTTTGGGATATGTCAAAGTATGGTTAAAAGTGAGAACAGTGTTCCTTTTCTCTGTAGAAGCTTTACTTTGAAAGATAATCACGATCATTTGAAAGTCAGTGAATTTCATGAAATGCTTTTGTGAGAAACGCACATGTGTTACTCTGAAATGAGAAGCGTCTGTTTGGGATATGTCAAAGTATGGTTAAAAGTGAGAACAGTGTTCCTTTCCTCTGTAGAAGCTTTACTTTGAAAGATAATCACGATCATTTGAAAGTCAGTGAATTTCATGAAATGCTTTTGTGAGAAACGCACATGTGTTACTCTGAAATGAGAAGCGTCTGTTTGGGATATGTCAAAGTATGGTTAAAAGTGAGAACAGTGTTCCTTTTCTCTGTAGAAGCTTTACTTTGAAAGATAATCACGATCATTTGAAAGCAAGAGAATTTCATGAAATGCTTTTGTGAGAAACGCACATGTGTTACTCTGAAATGAGAAGCGTCTGTTTGGGATATGTCAAAGTATGGTTAAAAGTGAGAACAGTGTTCCTTTTCTCTGTAGAAGCTTTACTTGAAAGATAATCACGATCATTTGAAAGTCAGTGAATTTCATGAAATGCTTTTGTGAGAAACGCACATGTGTTACTCTGAAATGAGAAGCGTCTGTTTGGGATATGTCAAAGCATGGTTAAAAGTGAGAACAGTGTTCCTTTTCTCTGTAGAAGCTTTACTTTGAAAGATAATCACGATCATTTGAAAGTCAGTGAATTTCATGAAATGCTTTTGAGAAAACGCACATGTGTTACTCTGAAATGAGAAGCGTCTGTTTGGGATATGTCAAAGTATGGTTAAAAGTGAGAACAGTGTTCCTTTTTCTCTGTAGAAGCTTTACTTTGAAAGATAATCACGATCATTTGAAAGTCAGTGAATTTCATGAAATGCTTTTGTGAGAAACGCACATGTGTTACTCTGAAATGAGAAGCGTCTGTTTGGGATATGTCAAAGTATGGTTAAAAGTGAGAACAGTGTTCCTTTTCTCTGTAGAAGCTTTACTTTGAAAGATAATCACGATCATTTGAAAGTCAGTGAATTTCATGAAATGCTTTTGTGAAAAAGCACATGTGTTACTCTGAAATGAGAAGCGTCTGTTTGGGATATGTCAAAGTATGGTTAAAAGTGAGAACAGTGTTCCTTTTCTCTGTAGAAGCTTTACTTTGAAAGATAATCACGATCATTTGAAAGTCAGTGAATTTTATGAAATGCTTTTGTGAGAAACGCACATGTGTTACTCTGAAATGAGAAGCGTCTGTTTGGGATATGTCAAAGTATGGTTAAAAGTGAGAACAGTGTTCCTTTTCTCTGTAGAAGCTTTACTTTGAAAGATAATCACGATCTTTGAAAGTCAGTGAATTTCATGAAATGCTTTTGTGAGAAACGCACATGTGTTACTCTGAAATGAGAAGCGTCTGTTTGGGATATGTCAAAGTATGGTTAAAAGTGAGAACAGTGTTCCTTTTCTCTGTAGAAGTTTTACTTTGAAAGATAATCAAGATCATTTGAAAGTCAGTGAATTTCATGAAATGCTTTTGTGAGAAACGCACATGTGTTACTCTGAAATGAGAAGCATCCGTTTGGGATATGTCAAAGTATGGTTAAAAGTGAGAACAGTGTTCCTTTTTCTCCGTAGAAGCTTTACTTTGAAAGATAATCACGATCATTTGAAAGTCAGTGAATTTCATGAAATGCTTTGTGAGAAACGCACATGTTTACCTGAAATGAGAAGCGTCTGTTTGGGATATGTCAAAGTATGGTTAAAAGTGAGAACAGTGTTCCTTTTCTCTGTAGAAGCTTTACTTTGAAAGAAAATCACGTTCTTTGAAAGCAAAAGAATTTCATGAAATGCTTTGTGAGAAACGCACATGTGTTACTCTGAAATGAGAAGGCCTGTTTGGGATATGTCAAAGTATGGTTAAAAGGTGAGAACAGTGTTCCTTTTCCCTGTAGAAGCTTTACTATAAAAGATAATCACTTAATTTGAAAGTCAATGAATTTCATGAAATGCTTTTGGAGAAACGCACATGTGTTACTCTGAAATGAGAAGCGTCTGTTTGGGATATGTCAAAGTATGGTTAAAAGTGAGAACAGTGTTCCTTTTCTCTGTAGAAGCTTTACTTTGAAAGATAATCACTGATCATTTGAAAGTCAAAGAATTTCATGAAATGCTTTTTGTGAGAAACAGTACATGTGTTACTCTGAAATGAGAAGGGCCTGTTTGGGATATGTCAAAGTATGGTTAAAAGTGAGAACAGTGTTCCTTTTCTCCGTAGAAGCTTTACTTTGAAAGATAATCACATCATTTGAAAGTCAATGAATTTCATGAAATGCTTTTGTGAGAAACGCACATGTGTTACTCTGAAATGAGAAGCCTGTTTGGGATATGTCAAAGTATGGTTAAAAGTGAGAACAGTGTTCCTTTTCCCAGAAGCTTTACTTTGAAAGATAATCACGATCATTTGAAAGTCAGTGAATTTCATGAAATGCTTTTGTGAGAAACGCACATGTGTTACTCTGAAATGAGAAGCGTCTGTTTGGGATATGTCAAAGTATGGTTAAAAGGTGAGGAACAGTGTTCCTTTTCTCCGTAGAAGCTTTACTTTGAAAGATAATCACGATCATTTGAAAGTCAGTGAATTTCATGAAATGCTTTTGGAGAAACGTAATGTGTTACTCTGAAATGAGAAGCGCCTGTTTGGGATATGTCAAAGTATGGTTAAAAGGAGAACAGTGTTCCTTTTCTCTGTAGAAGCTTTACTTTGAAAGATAATCACGTTCTTTTGAAAGCCAAAGAATTTCATGAAAATGCTTTTTGTGAGAAACGCACATGTGTTACTCTGAAATGAGAAGCGTCTGTTTGGGATATGTCAAAGTATGGTTAAAAGTGAGAACAGTGTTCCTTTTCTCCGTAGAAGCTTTACTTTGAAAGATAACGTCAAAGATCATTTCGAAGGCAAAAGAATTTCATGAAATGCTTTTGTGAGAAACGCACATGTGTTACTCTGAAATGAGAAGTCATTAGTTTGGGATATGTCAAAGTATGGTTAAAAAGTGGAGAACAGTACTCCTTTTCTCCGTAGCTTTACTTTGAAAGATAATCACGATCATTTGAAAGTTAGTGAATTTCATGAAATGCTTTTTGTGAAAAACGCACATGTGTTACTTCTGAAATGAGAAGCGTCTGTTTGGGATATGTCAAAGTATGGTTAAAAAAGTGAGAACAGTGTTCCTTTTCCCCGTAGAAGCTTTACTATAAATGATAATCACGATCATTTGAAAGTCAGTGAATTTCATGAAATGCTTTTTGGTGGAGAAACGCACATGTGTTACTCTGAAATGAGAAGCGTCTGCTTTTGGGGGATGTCAAAGTATGGGAGCCAGTGGCGGAGAACAGTGTTCCTTTCTTCTGTAGAAGCCTTACTTGTTATAATCACGTTCTTTTGAAGGCAAAAGAATTTCATGAAATGCTTTTGTAGAGAAACGCATGTGTTGGCCTTTGAAATGAGAAGCGTCTGTGGTTTTGGGATATGTCAAAGTATGGTTAAAAAGTGAGAACAGTGTTCCTTTTCTCCGCTGTAGCTTTACTTTTGGAAAGATAATCACGATCATTTGAAAGTCAGTGAATTTTATGAAATGCTTTTTGTGAGAAACTGCACACATGTGTTACTCTTTGAAATGAGAAGCGCCTGTTTGGGATATGTCGTGCTTATGGTTAAAAGTGAGAATGTGTTCCTTTTCCCGTGAAGCTTTTACTTTGAAAGATAATCAATGATCATTTGAAAGTCAGTGAGAATTTCCTGGCTTAAAATGCTTTTGTGAGAAACTTATTTGCTACCTGAAATGAGAAGCCATTTCTGTTTGGGATATGTCAAAGTATGGTAAAAGTGAGAACAGTGTTCTTTTTCTCTGTAGAAGCTTTACTTTGAAAGATAATCAATGTTCTTTTGAAAGCAAAAGAATTTCATGAAATGCTTTTAAGAGAAACGCACATGTGTTACTCTGAAATGAGTATGCTCTGTTTGGGATATGTCACAATGGTTAAAAGTGAGAACAGTGTTCTCTTTCTCTGTAGAAGCTTTACTTTGAAAGATAATCACGATCATTTGAAAGTCAGTCAATTTCATGAAATGCTTTTTGTGAGAAACGGGGACATGTGAGCACTCTTGAAATGAGAAGCGTCTGTTTGGGATATGTCAAAGTATGGTTAAAAGTGAGAACAGTGTTCCTTTTTCTCTGTAGAAGCTTTACTTTGAAAGATAATCAATGCATCATTTGAAAGTCAACGAATTTCATGAAATGCTTTTGTGAGAAACGCACATATGTGTTAACTTCCTGAAATGAGAAGCGTCTGTTTGGGATATGTCAAAGTATGTTTAAAAGTGAGAACAGTGTTCCCTTTTCTCTGTAGAAGCTTTACTTTGAAAAAGATAATCAATGCTCTTTGAAAGTCACTGAATTTCATGAAATGCTTTTTTGTGAAAAAACACACATGTGTTAGTCCGAAATGAGAAAGCGTCTGTTTGGGATATGTCAAAGTATGGTTAAAAAGTGAGGACAGTGTTCCTTTTCTCTGTAGAAGCTTTTTACTTTGAAAGATAATCAATGATCATTTGATGGTCAGTGTATTTCATGGAATGCTTTTGTGAGAAAACGGACATGTGTTACTCTGAAAATGAGAAGCCGCCTGTTTGGGATATGTCCAAGTATATTGCAGTGAGAACAGTGTTCTTTTTCTCTGTAGAAGCTTACTGGAAAGAAAATCACGATCATATGAAAGTAAATGAATTTCATGAAATGCTTTGTGTGAGAAACGCACATGTGTTGCTCTGAAATGAAAAGTGTCTGTTTGGGATATGTCAAAGTATGGTGAAAAGTGAGAACAGTGTTCCTTTCCTCTGTAGTAGCTTTACTATGAAGATAATCACGATCATTTGAAAGTCAGTGAATTTCATGAAATGCTTTTGTGAGAAAATCATTATGTCATTACTCTGAAATGAGAAAGCATCTGTTTGGGATATGTCAAAGTATGGTTAAAGTGAGAACAGTGTTCCTTTTCTCTGTAGAAGCTTTACTTTGAAAGATAATCACGATCATTTGAAAAGTCAGTCAATTTCATGAAATGCTTTGTGAGAAGCGCTTACATGTTTTCCTCTGAAATGAGAAGCGTCTGTTTGGGATATGTCAAAGTATGGTTAAAAGTGAGAACAGTGTTCCTTTTCTCTGTAGAAGCTTTACTTTGAAAGATAATCACGATCATTTGAAAGTCAGTGAATTTCATGAAATGCTTTTGTGAGAAACGCACATGTGTTACTCTGAAATGAGAAGCGGCTGTTTGGGATATGTCAAAGTATGGTTAAAAGTGAGAACAGTGTTCCTTTACCTCTGTAGAAAGCTTTACTATGTAAAGATAATCAGGATCATTTGAAAGTCAGTGAATTACACCGAAATGCTTTTGTAGAAACGCACATGTGTTACTCTTGAAATGAGAAGCGTCTGTTTGGGATATGTCAAAGTATGGTTAAAAGGAGATCAGTGTTCCTTTTCTCTGTAGAAGCTTTACTTTGAAAGATAATCACGTTCTTTAAAGGCAAAAAGAATTCCCAGCGAAATGCTTTTGTGAGAAACGCACATGTGTTACACTGAAATGAGAAGCGTCTGTTTGGGATATGTCAAAGTATGGTTGTGGGGTGAACAAAGTGGTTCTTTTCTCCGTAGCTTTACTTTGAAAGATAATCACGATCATTTCGAAGGCAAAAGAATTTCATGAAATGCTTTTGTGAGAACGGACATGTGTTACTCTGAAATGAGAAGGGCCAGTTTGGGATATGTCAAAGTATGGTTAAAAGTGAGAACAGTGTTCCTTTTTCTCCGCAGAAGCTTTACTTTGAAAGATAATCACGACTATTTGAAAGTCAGTGAATTTCATGAAATGCTTTTGTGAAAAACGGACATGTGTTACTCTGAATGAGAAGCCGCCTGTTTGGGATATGTCAAAGTATGGTTAAAAAGTGGAGAACAGTGTTCCCTTTTCCCTCGAGAAGCTTTACTTCTTTATAAATGATAATCAATGACCATTTGAAAGTCAGTGAATTTCATGAAATGCTTTTTGTGAGAAAACGCACATGTGTTAATCTGGAATGAGAAGTCGCCTGTTTGGGATATGTCAAAGTATGGTTAAAAAGGAGAACAGTGTTCTTTTCTCTGTAGAAGCTTTACTTGAAAGGATAATCACTGAAATGCCTTTGAAGGCAAAAGAATTTCATGAAATGGGCCAGGGAGAAACGCAATATGTGTTACTCTGAAATGAGAAGCGTCTGTTTGGGATATGTCAAAGTATGGTTAAAAGTGAGAACAGTGTTCCTTTTCTCCCTAGAAGCTTTACTTTGAAAGATAATCACGATCATTTGAAAGTCAGTGAATTTCATGAAATGCTTTTGTGAGAAACGCACATGTGTTACTCTGAAATGAGAAGCGTCTGTTTGGGATATGTCAAAGTATGGTTAAAAGTGAGAACAGTGTTCCTTTTCTCCCGAGAAGCTTTACTTTGAAAGATAATCACGATCATTTGAAAGTCAGTGAATTTCATGAAATGCTTTTGTGAGAAACGCACATGTGTTACTCTGAAATGAGAAGCGTCTGTTTGGGATATGTCAAAGTATGGTTAAAAGTGAGAACAGTGTTCCTTTTCTCCTGTAGAAGCTTTACTTTTGAAAGATAATCATCGTTCTTTGAAAGGCAAAGAATTTCATGAAATGCTTTTGTGAGAACGCACATGTGTTATCTCTGAAATGAGTAGCTTCTGTTTGGGATATGTCAAAGTATGGTTAAAAGTGAGAACAGTGTTCCTTTTCTCCGTAGAAGCTTTACTTTGAAAGATAATCACGATCATTTGAAAGTCAGTGAATTTCATGAAATGCTTTTGTGAGTAAACGCACATGTGTTACTCTCTTGAAATGAGAAAGCGCTCTGTTTGGGATATGTCAAAGTATGGTTAAAAAGTGAGAACAGTGTTCCTTTTCTCTGTAGAAGCTTTACTTTGAAAGATAATCACGATCATTTGAAAAGTCAGTCAATTTCATGAAATGCTTTTGTGAGAAACGCACGTGTGTTACTCTGAAATGAGAAGCGCTCTGTTTGGGATATGTCAAAGTATGTTTAAAAGTGAGAACAGTGTTCCTTTTCTCTGTAGAAGCTTTACTTTGAAAAGATAATCACGTTCCTTTGAAAGTCACTGAATTTCATGAAATGCTTTTGTGAAAAACACACATGTGTTAGTCCTAAATGAGAAGCGTCTTGTTTGGGATATGTCAAAGTATGGTTAAAAAAGAGAACAAAGTGTTCCTTCTTCTCAGAAGCTTTACTTCGAAAAACCTCACGATCATTTGAAGGTCAGTGTATTTCATGGAATGCTTTTGTGAGAAACGCACATGTGTTTACCTCCTTGAAAATTTATAAAGAGCCTGTTTGGGATATGTCCGGGCATGGTTAAAAAGTGAGAACAGTGTTTCTTTTCTCTGTAGAAGCTTTATTTGAAAGAAAATCACTGCTTCTTTTGAAAGCAAAAGAATTTCATGAATTGCTTTTTGTGGAAAATCATGACATGTGTTGCTCTGAAATGAGAAAGCGCTCTGTTTGGGATATAACAAAGTATGGCTAAAAGTGAGAACAGTGTTCCTTTTCCCCCGTAGAAGTTTTTACTATAAATGATAATCACGATCATTTGAAAGTCAGTGAATTTCATGAATGCTTTTGTGAGAAACGCACATGTGTTACTCTGAAATGAGAAGCATCTGTTTGGGATATGCCTAAGTATGGTTAAAAGTGAGAACAAATGTTCCTTTTCTCTGTAGAAGTTTTACTTGGAAAGATAATCACCGATCATTTGAAAGTCAGTCTAATTTCATGAAATGCTTTCCGTGAGAAACGCACATGTGTTACTCTGAAATGAGAAGCGCCTGTTTGGGATATGTCAAGTGATGGTTAAAAAGTGAGAACAGTGTTCCTTTTTCTCTGTAGAAGCTTTACTTTGAAAGATAATCACGTTCTTTTTTAAGGCAAAAGAATTTCATGAAATGCTTTTTGTGAGAAGAAACGCACTGTGTTACTCTGAAATGAGAAGCGTCTGTTTGAGATATGTCAAAGTATGGTTAAAAGTGAGAACAGTGTTCCTTTTCTGCGTAGAAGCTTAACTTTG
>CADCXT010006940.1:0-192974 GCA_902806775.1 Microtus agrestis | reverse complement strand
CTTTTTCTGAGAACCTTACTTTGAAAGATAATCACGTTCTTTGAATGTAAAGGAATTTCATGAAATGCTTTCGTGAGAAACGCACATGTGCTACTTCCCAAATGAGAAGCGCCGGTTTGGGATATGGGCCAAAGTATTTTAAAGTCAGAACAAAGGGTTCCTTTTCTGTGCAAAGCTTTGCTTTGAAAGATAATCACGTTCTCTTGAAAGGGAAAAGAATTTCATGTAATGCTTTGTGTGAAACGCACACGTGTTACTCTGAAATGAGAAGGGGTCTGTTTGGAATAATAATTCAAATTATGTTTTAAAAGTGAGAACAGTGTTCCTTTTCCCTGTAGAAGCTTTACTTTGAAAGATAATCACGTTCTTTGAAAGTTTATGAATTTTATGAAATGCTTTCCGTGAGAAACGCACATGTGTTACTCTGAAATGAGAAGGGTCATTTGGGATATGTCAAAGTATGGTTAAAAGTGAGAATATGTTCCTTTTCTCTGTAGAAGCTTTACTTTGAAAGATAATCACGTTTTTTGAAAGTGTATGTAATCTCATCAAATGCTTTTGTGAGAAAACGGACATGTGCTACTCTGAAATGAGAAGCGCCATTTGGGATATGTCAAATATGGTTGGGTATGAGAACAGTGTTCTTTTTCTCTGCAGTAGCTTTGCTTGAAAGATAATCACGTTCTTTGAAAGGGAAAAGGATTTCATGTAATGCTTTGTGTGAGTTTTACTCATGTATTACTCCTGAAACAAAAGCATCTGTTTGGGATATGTCAGAGTATGGTTAAAAAGTGAGAATAGTAAGTTCTTTTTCTTCGAGAAGTTTCATTTGAAAGATAATCACGTTCTTTGAAAGTGTATGAATTTCCATGAAAAGCTTTAGGGAGAACGCATATGTGTTACTCTGAAATGAGAAGCGCCTGTTTGGGATATGTCAAAGTATGGTTAAAAGTGAGAACAGTGTTCCTTTTCCCTGTAGAAGCTTTACTTTGAAAGATAATCACGTTTTTTGAAAGTGTATGAATTTCATGAAATACTTTTTGTGAGAAACGGACATGTGTTACTTCCTGAAATGAGAAGCGTCTATTTGGGATATGTCAAAGTATGGTTAAAAGTGAGAAGAGTGTTCCTTTTTCGCTGTAGAAGTCGTTACTTTGAAAGATAATCAATGAATCTTTTGAAAGGAAAAGAATCTCATGAAATGCTTTTGTGAGAAACGCATATGTGTTACTCTGAAATGAGAAGCGTCTGTTTGGGATATGTCAAAGTATGGTTAAAAGTGAGAACAGTGTTCCTTTTTCTCTGTAGAAGCTTTACTTTGAAAGATAATCACGATCATTTGAAAGTCAGTGAATTTCATGGAATGCTTTTGTGAGAAACGCATATGTGTTACTCTGAAATGAGAAGCGCTCTGTTTGGGATATGTCAAAGTATGGTTAAAAGTGAGAACAGTGTTCCTTTTTCTCTGTAGAAGCTTTACTTTGAAAGATAATCACGTTCTTTGAAAGTGAATGAATTTCATAGAAATGCTTTTGTGAGAAACGCACATGTGTTACTCTGAAAATGAGAAGCATCTGTTTGGGATATGTCAAAGTATATTAAAAAGTGAGAACAGTGTTCCTTTTCTGTGTAGAAGTTTTACTTTGAAAGATAATCACGTTCTTTTGAAAGTGAATGAATTTCATGGAATGCTTTTGTGAGAAACGACATGTTTTACTCTGAAATGAGAAGCGCCTGTTTGGAATAAGTCAAAGTATGCCTAAAAAGTGAGAACAGTGTTCCTTTTCTCCGGAGAAGCTTTACTTTGAAAGATAATCACGCTCTTTTGAAAGTCTGTGAATTTCATGAAATGCTTTTGTGAGAAACGCACAAGTGTTACTCCCCTGAAATGAGAAGCCGTCCTGTTTGGGATATGTCAAAGTATGGTTAAAAGTGAGAACAGTGTTCCTTTTCTCTGTAGAAAGCTTTACTTTGAAAGATAATCACGATCTTTGAAAGTGTAAGAGAATTTCCATGATAATGCTTTCTGTGAGAAACGCACATGTGTTACTCTGAAATGAGAAGCGTCCGTTTGGGATAATGTCAAATTATGGTTTAAAAGCGAGAACAGTGTTCCTTTTTCTCTGTAGAACTTTACTTTGAAAGATAATCACGATCTTTGAAAGTTAAGGTGAATTTTCATGAAATGCTTTTGTGAGAAACGCACATGTGTTACTCTGAAATGAGAAGTGCTCTGTTTGGGATATGTCAAAGTATGGTTAAAAGTGAGAACAGTGTTCCTTTTTCTCTGTAGAAGCTTTACTTTGAAAGATAATCACGTTCTTTTGAAAGTGTATGAATTTCATGAAATGCTTTTGTGAGAAACGCACATGTGTTACTCTGAAATGAGAAGCGCCTGTTTGGGATATGTCAAATATGGTTGAAAGTGAGAACAGTGTTCCTTTTCTCTGTAGAAGCTTTACTTTGAAAGATAATCACGTTCTTTGAAAGTGAATGAATTTCATGAAATACTTTTGTGAGAAACGCACATGTGTTACTCTGAAATGAGAAGCGTCTGTTTGGGATATGTCAAAGTATGGTTAAAAGCGAGAACAGTGTTCCCTTCTTCTCTGTAAAAGTTTTACTTTGAAAGATAATCACGATCTTTGAAAGGGAATGAATTTCATGAAAATGCTTTTGTGAGAAACGCACATGTGTTACTCTGAAATGAGAAGGCCTGTTTGGGATATGTCAAAGTATGGTTAAAAGTGAGAACAGTGTTCCTTTTTCTCTGTAGAAGCTTTACTTTGAAAGATAATCACGTTCTTTGAAAGTGTATGAATTTCATGAAATGCTTTTGTGAGAAACGCACATGTGTTAATCTGAAATGAGAAGCTTCTGTTTGGGATATGTCAAAGTATGGTTAAAAGTGAGAACAGTGTTCCTTTTCTCTGTAGAAGTTTTACTTTGAAAGATAATCACGATCTTTTGAAAGTGAATGAATTTCATGAAATGCTTTGTGAGAAACGCACATGTGTTACTCTGAAATGAGAAGCTTCTGTTTGGGATATGTCAAAGTATGGTTTAAAAAGTGAGAACAGTGTTCCTTTTCTCTGTAGAAGCTTTACTTTGAAAGATAATCACGTTCTTTGAAAGTGTTAGAATTTCATGGAATGCTTTTGTGAGAAACGCACATGTGTTACTCTGAAATGAGAAGCGCCCCTGTTTGGGATATGTCAAAGTATGGTTAAAAGCGAGAACAGTGTTCCTTTTCTCTGTAGAAACTTTACTTTGAAAGATAATCACGTCCTTTTGAAACTGTATGAATTTCATGAAATGCTTTTGTGAGAAACGCACATGTGTTACTCTGAAAGTGAGAAGCGTCTGTTTGGGATATGTCAGTATGGTTAAAAGTGAGAACAGTGTTCCTTTTCTCTGTAGAAGCTTTACTTTGAAAGATAATCACGATCTTTGAAAGTCAATGAATTTCATGAAATGCTTTTTGTGAGAAAACGCACATGTGTTACTCTGAAATGAGAAGGGCCTGTTTGGGATAATGTCAAATTATGGTTTAAAAGTGAGAACAGTGTTCCTTTTTCTCTGTAGAAGCTTTACTTTGAAAGATAATCCACGATCATTTGAAAGTCAGTGAATTTCTATGAAATGCTTTTGTGAGAAACGCACATGTGTTACTCCTGAAATGAGAAGCGTCTGTTTGGGATATGTCAAAATATGATGATAAAGTGAGAACAGGGTTCCTTTCTCTGTAGAAGTTTTACTTTGAAAGATAATATCACGATTTCATTTGAAAGTGAATGAATTTCATGAAATGCTTTGGTGAGAAACGCACATGTGTTACTCTGAAATGAGAAGGGCTCTGTTTGGGATATGTCAAAGCATGGTTAAAAGTGAGAACAGTGTCCTTTTTCTCTGTAGAAGCTTTACTTTGAAAGATAATCACGATCATTTGAAAGTCAGTGAATTTCATGAAATGCTTTTGTGAGAAACGCACATGTGTTACTCTGAAATGAGAAGCGTCTGTTTGGGATATGTCAAAGTATGGTTAAAAGTGAGAACAGTGTTCCTTTTCTCTGTAGATGTTTTCATTTTGTAAAGATAATCACGATCATTTGAAAGTCAGTGAATTTCATGAAATGCTTTTGTGAGAAACGCACATGTGTTACTCTGAAATGAGAAGTCGTCTGTTTGGGATATGTCAAAGTATGGTTAAAAGTGAGAACAGTGTTCCTTTTCTCTGTAGAAGCTTTACTTTGAAAGATAATCACGATCATTTGAAAGTCATGAATTTCATGAAATGCTTTTGTGAGAAACGCACATGTGTTACTCTGAAATGAGAAGCGTCTGTTTGGGATATGTCAAAGTATGGTTAAAAGTGAGAACAGTGTTCCTTTTCTCTGTAGAAGCTTTACTTTGAAAGATAATCACGATCATTTGAAAGTCAATGAATTTCATGAAATGCTTTTGTGAGAAACGCACATGTGTTACTCTGAAATGAGAAGCGTCTGTTTGGGATATGTCAAAGTATGGTTAAAAGTGAGAACAGTGTTCCTTTTCTGTAGAAGCTTTACTTTGAAAGATAATCACGTTCTTTGAAAGCAAAAGAATTTCATGAAATGCTTTTGTGAGAAACGCACATGTGTTACTCTGAAATGAGAAGCGTCTGTTTGGGATATGTCAAAGTATGGTTAAAAGTGAGAACAGTGTTCCTTTTCTGTAGAAGCTTTACTTTGAAAGATAATCACTGTTCATTTGAAAGTCAGTGAATTTCATGAAATGCTTTTGTGAGAAACGCACATGTGTTACTCTGAAATGAGAAGCGTCTGTTTGGGATATGTCAAAGTATGGTTAAAAGTGAGAACAGTGTTCCTTTTCTCTGTAGAAGCTTTACTTTGAAAGATAATCACGATCATTTGAAAGTCAGTGAATTTCATGAAATGCTTTTGTGAGAAACGCACATGTGTTACTCTGAAATGAGAAGCGCCTGTTTGGGATATGTCAAAGTATGGTTAAAAGTGAGAACAGTGTTCCTTTCCTCTGTAGAAGCTTTACTTTGAAAGATAATCACGATCATTTGAAAGTCAGTATGAATTTCATGAAATGCTTTTGTGAGAAAACGCATATGTGTTACTCTGAAATGAGAAGCGTCTGTTTGGGATATGTCAAAGTATGGTTAAAAGTGAGAACAGTGTTCCTTTTCTCTGTAGAAGCTTTACTTTGAAAGATAATCACGTTCATTTGAAAGTCAGTATGAATTTCATGAAATGCTTTTGTGAGAAACGCACATGTGTTACTCTGAAATGAGAAGCGTCTGTTTGGGATATGTCAAAGTATGGTTAAAAGTGAGAACAGTGTTCCTTTTCTCTGTAGAAGCTTTACTTTGAAAGATAATCACGTTCATTTGAAAGTCAATGAATTTCATGAAATGCTTTTGTGAGAAACGCACATGTGTTACTCTGAAATGAGAAGCGTCTGTTTGGGATATGTCAAAGTATGGTTAAAAGTGAGAACAGTGTTCCTTTTTCTCTGTAGAAGCTTTACTTTGAAAGATAATCACGATCATTTGAAAGTGAATGAATTTATGAAATGCTTTTGTGAGAAACGCACATGTGTTACTCTGAAATGAGAAGCGTCTGTTTGGGATATGTCAAAGTATGGTTAAAAGTGAGAACAGTGTTCCTTTTCTCTGTAGAAGCTTTACTTTGAAAGATAATCACGTGTCTTTGAAAGTGAATGAATTTCATGAAATGCTTTTGTGAGAAACGCACATGTGTTACTCTGAAATGAGAAGCGTCTGTTTGGGATATGTCAAAGTATGGTTAAAAGTGAGAACAGTGTTCCTTTTCTCTGTAGAAGCTTTACTTTGAAAGATAATCACGTTCTTTTGAAAGTCAGTGAATTTCATGAAATGCTTTTGTGAGAAACGCACATGTGTTACTCTGAAATGAGAAGCGTCTGTTTGGGATATGTCAAAGTATGTTTAAAAGTGAGAACAGTGTTCCTTTTCTCTGTAGAAGCTTTACTTTGAAAGATAATCACGTTCTTTGAAAGTGTATGAATTTCATGAAATGCTTTTGAGAGAAACGCACATGTGTTACTCTGAAATGAGAAGCGTCTGTTTGGGATATGTCAAAGTATGGTTAAAAGTGAGAACAGTGTTCCTTTTCTCTGTAGAAGCTTTACTTTGAAAGATAATCACGTTCTTTGAAAGTCAATGAATTTCATGAAATGCTTTTGTGAGAAACGCACATGTGTTACTCTGAAATGAGAAGCGTCTGTTTGGGATATGTCAAAGTATGGTTAAAAGTGAGAACAGTGTTCCTTTTCTCTGTAGAAGCTTTACTTTGAAAGATAATCACGTTCTTTGAAAGTGTATGAATTTCATGAAATGCTTTTGTGAGAAACGCACATGTGTTACTCTGAAATGAGAAGCGTCTGTTTGGGATATGTCAAAGTATGGTTAAAAGTGAGAACAGTGTTCCTTTTCTCTGTAGAAGCTTTACTTTGAAAGATAATCACGTTCTTTGAAAGGGAAAGAATTTCATGAAATGCTTTTTGAGAAACGCACATGTGCTACTCTGAAATGAGAAGCGTCTGTTTGGGATATGTCAAAGTATGTTTAAAAGTGAGAACAGTGTTCCTTTTCTCTGTAGAAGCTTTACTTTGAAAGATAATCACGTTCTTTGAAAGAGTAATGAATTTCATGAAATGCTTTTGTGAGAAACGCACATGTGTTACTCTGAAATGAGAAGCGTCTGTTTGGGATATGTCAAAGTATGGTTAAAAGTGAGAACAGTGTTCCTTTTCTCTGTAGAAGCTTTACTTTGAAAGATAATCACGTTCTTTGAAAGTGAATGAATTTCATGAAATGCTTTTGTGAGAAACGCACATGTGTTACTCTGAAATGAGAAGCGTCTGTTTGGGATATGTCAAAGTATGGTTAAAAGTGAGAACAGTGTTCCTTTTCTCTGTAGAAGCTTTACTTTGAAAGATAATCACGTTCTTTGAAAGTGTATGAATTTCATGAAATGCTTTTGTGAAACGCACATGTGTTACTCAAATGAGAAGCGTAAAAAATGAATTTGAAATGCTTTGTGAGAAACGCACATGTGTTAATCTGAAATGAGAAGCGTCTGTTTGGGATATGTCAAAGTATGTTTAAAAGTGAGAACAGTGTTCCTTTTCTCTGTAGAAGCTTTACTTTGAAAGATAATCACGTTCTTTGAAAGTGTATGAATTTCATGAAATGCTTTTGTGAGAAACGCACATGTGTTACTCTGAAATGTGAAGCGTCTGTTTGGGATATGTCAAAGTATGGTTAAAAGTGAGAACAGTGTTCCTTTTCTCTGGAGAAGCTTTACTTTGAAAGATAATCACGTTCTTTGAAAGTGTATGAATTTCATGGAATGCTTTTGTGAGAAACGCACATGTGTTACTCTGAAATGAGAAGCGCTCTGTTTGGGATATGTCAAAGTATGGTTAAAAGTGAGAACAGTGTTCCTTTTCTCTGTAGAAGCTTTACTTTGAAAGATAATCACGTTCTTTGAAAGTGTATGAATTTCATGGAATGCTTTTGTGAGAAACGCACATGTGCTACTTTGAAATGAGAAGCGTTTGTTTGGGATATGTCAAAGTATGGTTAAAAGTGAGAACAGTGTTCCTTTTCTCTGTAGAAGCTTTACTTTGAAAGATAATCACGTTCTATGGAAGCAAAGAATTACATGTAATGCTTTTGTGAGAAATGCTCATTTGTTACTCTGAAATGAGAAGCGTCTGTTTGAGATATGTCAATGTATGGTTAAAAGTGAGAACAGTGTTCTTTTTCTCTGTAGAAGCTTTACTTTGAAAGATAGTCAGGTTCTTTGAAAGCAAAAAGAATTTCATGTAATACTCTTGTGAGAAACGCTCATGTGTTACTCTGAAATGAGAAGCGTCTATTTGGGATATGTCAAAGAATGGTTAAAAGTGAGAACAGTGTTCCTTTTAACTGTAGAAGCTTTAATTTGAAAGATAATCACGTTCTTTGAAAGCAATAGAATTTCATGAAATGCTTTTGTGAGAAACGCACATGTGTTACTCTGAAATGAGAAGCTTGTGTTTGGGATATGTCAAAGTATGGTTAAAAGTGAGAACAGTGTTCTTTTTTCTGTAGAACCTTTACTTTGAAAGATAATCACGTTCTTTGAAAGTGTATGAATTTCATGAAATGCTTTTGTGAGAAACGCACATGTGCTACTTTGAAATGAGAAGCGCTGGTTTGGGATATGTCAAAGTATGGTTAAAAGTGAGAACAGTGTTCCTTTTCTCTGAGAAGCTTTACTTTGAAAGATAATCACGTTCTTTGAATGTGTATGAATTTCATGTAATGCTTTTGTTAGAAACGCACATGTTTTACTCTGAAATGAGAAGCGTCTGTTTGGGATATGTTAAAGTATGGTTAAAAGTGAGAACAGTGTTCCTTTTAATCTGTAGAAGCTTTACTTTGAAAGATAATCACGTTCTTTGAATGTGAATGAATTTCATGAAATGCTTTTGTGAGAAACGCACATGTGTTACTCTGAAATGAGAAGCGTCTGTTTGGGATATGTGAGAGTATGTTTAAAAATGAGAAAAGTGTTCCTTTTCTCTGTAGAAGCTTTACTTTGAAAGATAATCACGTTCTTTGAAAGTGTATGAATTTCATGAAATGCTTTTCTGAGAAACTCACATGTGCTACTCTGAAATGAGAAGCGTCTGTTTGGGATATGTCAAAGGATGGTTAAAAGTGAGAACAGTATTCCTTTTCTCTGTAGAAGCTTTGCTTTGAAAGATAATCAAGTTCTTTGAAAGTGTATGAATTTCATGACAAGCTTTTGTGAGAAAAGCACATGTGTTACTCTGAAATGAGATGCGTCTGTTTGGGATGTGTCAAAGTATGGTGAAAAGTGAGAACCCTGTTCATTTTCTCTGTAGAAGCTTTACTTTGAAAGATAATCACGTTCTTTGAAAGTGTATGAATTTCATGAAATGCTTTTGTGAGAAACGCACATGTGTTACTCTGAAATGAGAAGCGTCTGTTTGGGATATGTCAAAGTATGGTTAAATGTGAGAACAGTGTTCCTTTTCTCTGTAGAAGCTTTACTTTGAAAGATAATCACGTTCTTTGAAAGTGTATGTATTTCATGAAATGCTATTTTGAGAAACGCATATGTGTTACTCTGAAATGAGAAGCGTCTGTTTGGCATATGTCAAAGTATGGTTAAAAGTGAGAACAGTATTCCTTTTCTCTGTAGAAGCTTTAATTTGAAAGATAATCACATGTTTTGGAAGTGTATGTATTTCATGAAATGCTATTTTGAGAAACGCATATGTGTTACTCTGAAATGAGAAGCGTCTGTTTGGGATATGTTAAAGTATGGTTAAAAGTGAGAACAGTGTTCCTTTTAAACATTAGAAGCTTTGCTTTGAAAGATAATCACGTTCTTTGAAAGTGTATGAATTTCATGAAATGCTTTTGTGAGAAACGCACATGTGTTACTCTGAAATGAGAAGCGTCTGTTTGAGATATGTGAGAGTATGTTTAAAAGTGAGAACAGTGTTCCTTTTCTCTGTAGAAGCTTTACTTTGAAAGATAATCACGTTCTTTGAAAGTGTATGAATTTCATGAAATGCTTTTGTGAGAAACGCACATGTGTTATTCTGAAATGAGAAGCATCTGGGCTATGTCAAAGTATGGTTAAAAGTGATAACAGTGTTCCTTTTCTCTGTAGAAGATTTACTTTGAAAGATAATCACGTTCTTTTTAAAGCAAAAAATTTCATGATAATGCTTTTGTGAGAAACGCACATGTGTTACTCTGAAATGAGAAGCGTCTGTTTGGGATATGTCAAAGTATGGTTAAAAGTGAGAACAGTGTTCCTTTTCTCTGTAGAAGCTTTACTTTGAAAGATAATCACGTTCTTTGAAAGTGTATGAATTTCATGAAATGCTTTTGTGAGAAACGCACATGTGATACTCTGAAATGAGAAGCGTCTCTTTGGGATATGTCAAAGTATGTTTAAAAGTGAGAACAGTGTTCCTTTTCTCTGTAGAAGCTTTGCTTTGAAAGATAATCACGTTCTATGGAAGCAAAAGAATTACATGTAATGCTTTTATGAGAAATGCTCATTTGTTACTCTGAAATGAGAAGCGTCTGTTTGAGATATGTCAATGTATGGTTAAAAGTGAGAACAGTGTTCTTTTTCTCTGTAGAAGCTTTACTTTGAAAGATAGTCAGGTTCTTTGAAAGCAAAAGAATTTCATGTAATACTCTTGTGAGAAACGCTCATGTGTTACTCTGAAATGAGAAGCGTCTATTTGGGATATGTCAAAGAATGGTTAAAAGTGAGAACAGTGTTCCTTTTAACTGTAGAAGCTTTAATTTGAAAGATAATCACGTTCTTTGAAAGCAATAGAATTTCATGAAATGCTTTTGTGAGAAACGCACATATGTTACTCTGAAATGAGAAGCTTGTGTTTGGGATATGTCAAAGTATGGTTAAAAGTGAGAACAGTGTTCTTTTTTCTGTAGAACCTTTACTTTGAAAGATAATCACGTTCTTTGAAAGTGTATGAATTTCATGAAATGCTTTTGTGAGAAACGCACATGTGCTACTTTGAAATGAGAAGCGTTGGTTTGGGATATGTCAAAGTATGGTTAAAAGTGAGAACAGTGTTCCTTTTCTCTGTAGAAGCTTTACTTTGAAAGATAATCACGTTCTTTGAATGTGTATGAATTTCATGTAATGCTTTTGTTAGAAACGCACATGTTTTACTCTGAAATGAGAAGCGTCTGTTTGGGATATGTTAAAGTATGGTTAAAAGTGAGAACAGTGTTCCTTTTAATCTGTAGAAGCTTTGCTTTGAAAGATAATCACGTTCTTTGAATGTGTATGAATTTCATGAAATGCTTTTGTGAGAAACGCACATGTGTTACTCTGAAATGAGAAGCGTCTGTTTGGGATATGTGAGAGTATGTTTAAAAATGAGAAAAGTGTTCCTTTTCTCTGTAGAAGCTTTACTTTGAAAGATAATCACGTTCTTTGAAAGTGTATGAATTTCATGAAATGCTTTTCTGAGAAACTCACATGTGCTACTCTGAAATGAGAAGCGTCTGTTTGGGATATGTCAAAGGATGGTTAAAAGTGAGAACAGTATTCCTTTTCTCTGTAGAAGCTTTGCTTTGAAAGATAATCAAGTTCTTTGAAAGTGTATGAATTTCATGACAAGCTTTTGTGAGAAAAGCACATGTGTTACTCTGAAATGAGATGCGTCTGTTTGGGATGTGTCAAAGTATGGTGAAAAGTGAGAACCCTGTTCATTTTCTCTGTAGAAGCTTTACTTTGAAAGATAATCACGTTCTTTGAAAGTGTATGAATTTCATGAAATGCTTTTGTGAGAAACGCACATGTGTTACTCTGAAATGAGAAGCGTCTGTTTGGGATATGTCAAAGTATGGTTAAATGTGAGAACAGTGTTCCTTTTCTCTGTAGAAGCTTTACTTTGAAAGATAATCACGTTCTTTGAAAGTGTATGTATTTCATGAAATGCTATTTTGAGAAACGCATATGTGTTACTCTGAAATGAGAAGCGTCTGTTTGGCATATGTCAAAGTATGGTTAAAAGTGAGAACAGTATTCCTTTTCTCTGTAGAAGCTTTAATTTGAAAGATAATCACATGTTTTGGAAGTGTATGTATTTCATGAAATGCTATTTTGAGAAACGCATATGTGTTACTCTGAAATGAGAAGCGTCTGTTTGGGATATGTTAAAGTATGGTTAAAAGTGAGAACAGTGTTCCTTTTAAACATTAGAAGCTTTGCTTTGAAAGATAATCACGTTCTTTGAAAGTGTATGAATTTCATGAAATGCTTTTGTGAGAAACGCACATGTGTTACTCTGAAATGAGAAGCGTCTGTTTGAGATATGTGAGAGTATGTTTAAAAGTGAGAACAGTGTTCCTTTTCTCTGTAGAAGCTTTACTTTGAAAGATAATCACGTTCTTTGAAAGTGTATGAATTTCATGAAATGCTTTTGTGAGAAACGCACATGTGTTATTCTGAAATGAGAAGCATCTGGGCTATGTCAAAGTATAGTTAAAAGTGATAACAGTGTTCCTTTTCTCTGTAGAAGATTTACTTTGAAAGATAATCACGTTCTTTTAAAGCAAAATAATTTCATATAATGCTTTTGTGAGAAACGCACATGTGTTACTCTGAAATGAGAAGCGTCTATTTGGGATATGTCAAAGTATGGTTAAAAGTGAGAACAGTGTTCCTTTTCTCTGTAGATGCTTTACTTTGAAAGATAATCACGTTCTTTGAAAGTGTATGAATTTCATGACATGCTTTTGTGAGAAACGCACATGTGCTACTCTGAAATGAGAAGCGTCTGTTTGGGATATGTCAAAGTATGGTTAAAAGTGAGAACAGTGTTCCTTTTCTCTGTAGAAGCTTTACTTTGAAAGATAATCACGTTCTTTGAAAGTGTATGAATTTCATGAAATGCTTTTGTGAGAAACGCACATGTGTTATTCTGAAATGAGAAGCATCTGGGCTATGTCAAAGTATAGTTAAAAGTGATAACAGTGTTCCTTTTCTCTGTAGAAGATTTACTTTGAAAGATAATCACGTTCTTTGAAAGCAAAATAATTTCATATAATGCTTTTGTGAGAAACGCACATGTGTTACTCTGAAATGAGAAGCGTGTATTTGGGATATGTCAAAGTATGGTTAAAAGTGAGAACAGTGTTCCTTTTCTCTGTAGAAGCTTTGCTTTGAAAGATAATCACGTTCTTTTAAAGCAAAAGAATTTCATGTAATGCTTTTGTGAGAAACGCACATGTGTTACTCTGAAATGAGAAGCGTCTATTTGGGATATGTCAAAGTATGGTTAAAAGTGAGAACAGTGTTCCGTTTCTCTGTAGATGCTTTACTTTGAAAGATAATCACGTTCTTTGAAAGTGTATGAATTTCATGACATGCTTTTGTGAGAAACGCACATGTGCTACTCTGAAATGAGAAGCGTCTGTTTGGGATATGTCAAAGTATGGTTAAAAGTGAGAACAGTCTTCCTTTTCTCTGTAGAAGCTTTGCTTTGAAAGATAATCACGTTCTTTGAAAGCAAAAGAATTTCATGATATGCTTTTGTGAAAAACGCACATGGGTTACTCTGAAATGAGAAGCGTCTGTTTGGGATATGTCAAAGTATGGTTAAAAGTGAGAACAGTGTTCCTTTTCTCTGTAGAAGCTTTACTTTGAGAGATAATCACGTTCTTCGAAAGTGTATGAATTTCATGAAATGCTTTTGTGAGAAACACACATGTGCTACTCTGAAATGAGAAGCGTCTCTTTGGGATATGTCAAAGTATGGTTAAAAGTGATAACCGTGTTCCTTTTCTCTGTAGAAGCTTTGCTTTGAAAGATAATCACGTTCTATGAAAGCAAAAGAATTTCATGTAATGCTTTTATGAGAAACGCTCATTTCTTACTCTGAAATGAGAAGCGTCTGTTTGGGATAGGTCAAAGTATGGTTAAAAGTGATAACAGTGTTCCTTTTCTCTGTAGAAGCTTTACTTTGAAAGATAATCACGTTTTTTGAAAGTGTATGAATTTCATGAAATGCTTTTGTGAGAAACGCACATGTGTTACTCTGAAATGAGAAGCGTCTGTTTGGGATATGTCAAAGTATGGTTAAATGTGAGAACAGTGTTCCTTTTCGCTGTAGAAGCTTTACTTTGAAAGATATTCACGTTCTTTGAAAGTGTATGAATTTCATGAAATGCTTTTGTGAGAAACGCACATGTGTTACTCAGAAATGAGAAGCGTCTGTTTGGGATACGTCAAAGTATGGTTAAAAGTGAGAACAGTGTTCCTTTTCTCTGTAGAAGCTTTATTTTGAAAGATGATCACGTTCTTTGAAAGCAATAGAATTTCATGAAATGTTTTTGTGAGAAACGCACATGTGTTACTCTGAAATGAGAAGCATCTGTTTGGGATATGTCAAAGTATGGTTAAAAGTGAGAACAGTGTTCTTTTTTCTGTAGAACCTTTACTTTGAAAGATAATCACGTTCTTTGAAAGTGTATGAATTTCATGAAATGCTTTTGTGAGAAACGCTCATGTGTTTCTCTGAAATGAGAAGCGTCTGTTTGGGATATGAAAAAATATGGTAAAAAGTGAGAACAGTGTTCCTTTTCTCTGTAGAAGCTTTACTTTGAAAGATGATCACGTTCTTTGAAAGTGTATAAATTTCATGAAATTCTTTTGTGAGAAACGCACATGTGTTATCTGAAATGAGAAGCGTCTTGGGTTTGTCAAAGTATGGTTAAAAGTGATAACAGTGTTCCTTTTCTCTGTAGAAGCTTTCCTTTGAAAGATAATCACGTTCTTTGAAAGCAAAAGAATTTCATGTAATGCTTTTGTGAGAAACGCACATATGTTAATCTGAAATGAGAAGCGTCTGTTTGGGATATGTCAAAGTATGGTGAAAAGTGAGAACCCTGTTCCTTTTCTCTGTAGAAGCTTTACTTTGAAAGATAATCACGTTCTTTGAAAGTGTATGAATTTCATGAAATGCTTTTGTGAGAAACGCACATGTGTTATTCTGAAATGAGAAGCATCTGGGCTATGTCAAAGTATAGTTAAAAGTGATAACAGTGTTCCTTTTCTCTGTAGAAGATTTACTTTGAAAGATAATCACGTTCTTTGAAAGCAAAATAATTTCATATAATGCTTTTGTGAGAAACGCACATGTGTTACTCTGAAATGAGAAGCGTGTATTTGGGATATGTCAAAGTATGGTTAAAAGTGAGAACAGTGTTCCTTTTCTCTGTAGAAGCTTTGCTTTGAAAGATAATCACGTTCTTTTAAAGCAAAAGAATTTCATGTAATGCTTTTGTGAGAAACGCACATGTGTTACTCTGAAATGAGAAGCGTCTATTTGGGATATGTCAAAGTATGGTTAAAAGTGAGAACAGTGTTCCTTTTCTCTGTAGATGCTTTACTTTGAAAGATAATCACGTTCTTTGAAAGTGTATGAATTTCATGACATGCTTTTGTGAGAAACGCACATGTGCTACTCTGAAATGAGAAGCGTCTGTTTGGGATATGTCAAAGTATGGTTAAAAGTGAGAACAGTCTTCCTTTTCTCTGTAGAAGCTTTGCTTTGAAAGATAATCACGTTCTTTGAAAGCAAAAAGAATTTCATGATATGCTTTTGTGAAAAACGCACATGTGTTACTCTGAAATGAGAAGCGTCTGTTTGGGATATGTCAAAGTATGGTTAAAAGTGAGAACAGTGTTCCTTTTCTCTGTAGAAGCTTTACTTTGAGAGATAATCACGTTCTTCGAAAGTGTATGAATTTCATGAAATGCTTTTGTGAAAAACACACATGTGCTACTCTGAAATGAGAAGCGTCTCTTTGGGATATGTCAAGTATGGTTAAAAGTGATAACAGTGTTCCTTTTCTCTGTAGAAGCTTTGCTTTGAAAGATAATCACGTTCTTTGAAAGTGTATGAATTTCATGAAATGCTTTTGTGAGAAACCCTCGTGTGTTACTCTGAAATGAGAAGCGTCTGTTTGGGATATGTGAGAGTATGTTTAAAAGTGGGAACAGTGTTCCTTTTCTCTGTAGAAGCTTTATTTTGAAAGATAATCACGTTCTTTGAAAGTGTATGAATTTCATGAAATGCTTTTGTGAGAAACGCACATGTGTTATTCTGAATTGAGAAGCATCTGTGCTATGTCAAAGTCTGGTTAAAAGTGAGAACAGTGTTCCTTTTCTCTGTAGAAGCTTTACTTTGAAAGATAATCACGTTCTTTGAAAGTGTATGAATTTCATGAAATGCTTTTGTGAGAAACGCACATGTGTTACTCTGAAATGAGAAGCGTCTGTTTGGGATATGTCAAAGTATGGTTAAAAGTGAGAACAGTGTTCCTTTTCTCTGTAGAAGCTTTACTTTGAGAGATAATCACGTTCTTTGAAAGTATATGAATTTCATGAAATGCTTTTCTGAGAAACTCACATGTGCTACTCTGAAATGAGAAGCGTCTGTTTGGGATATGTCAAAGTATGGTTAAAAGTGAGAACAGTGTTCCTTTTCTCTGTAGAAGCTTTGCTTTGAAAGATAATCACGTTCTTTGAAAGCAAAAAGAATTTCATGTAATGCTTATGTGAGAAACGCCCAGGTGTTACTCTGAAATGGGAAGAGTCTATTTGGGATATGTCAAAGTATGGTTAAAAGTGAGAACAGTGTTCCTTTTCTCGGTAGATGCTTTACTTTGAAAGATAATCACGTTCTTTGAAAGTGTATGAATTTCATGACATGCTTTTGTGAGAAACGCACATGTGCTACTCTGAAATGAGAAGCGTCTGTTTGGGATATGTCAAAGTATGGTTAAAAGTGAGAACAGTCTTCCTTTTCTCTGTAGAAGCTTTACTTTGAAAGATAATCACGTTCTTTGAAAGCAAAAGAATTTCATGATATGCTTTTGTGAAAAACGCACATGTGTTACTCTGAAATGAGAAGCGTCTGTTTGGGATATGTCAAAGTATGGTTAAAAGTGAGAACAGTGTTCCTTTTCTCTGTAGAAGCTTTACTTTGAGAGATAATCACGTTCTTCGAAAGTGTATGAATTTCATGAAATGCTTTTGTGAAAAACACACATGTGCTACTCTGAAATGAGAAGCGTCTCTTTGGGATATGTCAAGTATGGTTAAAAGTGATAACAGTGTTCCTTTTCTCTGTAGAAGCTTTGCTTTGAAAGATAATCACGTTCTTTGAAAGTGTATGAATTTCATGAAATGCTTTTGTGAGAAACCCTCGTGTGTTACTCTGAAATGAGAAGCGTCTGTTTGGGATATGTGAGAGTATGTTTAAAAGTGGGAACAGTGTTCCTTTTCTCTGTAGAAGCTTTATTTTGAAAGATAATCACGTTCTTTGAAAGTGTATGAATTTCATGAAATGCTTTTGTGAGAAACGCACATGTGTTATTCTGAATTGAGAAGCATCTGTGCTATGTCAAAGTCTGGTTAAAAGTGAGAACAGTGTTCCTTTTCTCTGTAGAAGCTTTACTTTGAAAGATAATCACGTTCTTTGAAAGTGTATGAATTTCATGAAATGCTTTTGTGAGAAACGGACATGTGTTACTCTGAAATGAGAAGCGTCTGTTTGGGATATGTCAAAGTATGGTTAAAAGTGAGAACAGTGTTCCTTTTCTCTGTAGAATCTTTACTTTGAGAGATAATCACGTTCTTTGAAAGTATATGAATTTCATGAAATGCTTTTCTGAGAAACTCACATGTGCTACTCTGAAATGAGAAGCGTCTGTTTGGGATATGTCAAAGTATGGTTAAAAGTGAGAACAGTGTTCCTTTTCTCTGTAGAAGCTTTGCTTTGAAAGATAATCACGTTCTTTGAAAGCAAAAGAATTTCATGTAATGCTTATGTGAGAAACGCCCAGGTGTTACTCTGAAATGGGAAGAGTCTATTTGGGATATGTCAAAGTATGGTTAAAAGTGAGAACAGTGTTCCTTTTCTCTGTAGAAGCTTTACTTTGAAAGATAATCACGTTCTTTGAAAGTGTATGAATTTCATGAAATGCTTTTGTGAGAAACGCACATGTGTTACTCTGAAATGAGAAGTGTCTGTTTGGGATATGTCAAAGTATGGTGAAAATTGAGAACCCTGTTCATTTTCTCTGTATAAGCTTTACTTTGAAAGATAGTCACGTTCTTTGAAAGTGTATGAATTTCATGAAATGCTTTTGTGAGAAACCCACATTTGCTACTCTGAAATGAGAAGCGTCTGTTTGGGATATGTCAAAGTATGGTTAAAAGTGAGAACAGTGTTCCTTTTCTCTGTAGAAGCTTTGCTTTGAAAGATAATCACGTTCTTTGAAAGTGTATGAATTTCATGAAATGCTTTTGTGAGAAACGCACATGTGTTACTCTGAAATGAGAAGCGTCTGTTTGGGATATGTCAAAGTATGGTTAAAAGTGAGAACAGTGTTCCTTTTCTCTGTAGAAGCTTTGCTTTGAAAGATAATCACATTCTTTGAAAGTGTATGAATTTCAAGAAATTCTTTTGTGAGAAACGCACATGTGTTAATCTGAAATGAGAAGCGTCTGTTTGGGATATGTCAAAGTATGGTTAAAAGTGAGAACAGTGTTCCTTTTCTCTGTAGAAGCTTTACTTTGAAAGATAATCACGTTCTTTGAAAGTGTATGAATTTCACGAAATGCTTTTGTGAGAAACGCACATGTGTTAATCTGAAATGAGAAGCGTCTGTTTGGGATATGTCAAAGTATGGTTAAAAGTGAGAACAGTATTCCTTTTCTCTGTAGAAGCTTTACTTTGAAAGATAATCACTTTTTTTGAAAGTGTATGAATTTCATGAAATGCTTTTATGAGAAACGCAAATGTGTTACTCTGAAATGAGAAGCATCTGTTTGGGATATGTCAAAGTATGGTTAAAAGTGAGAACAGTTTGCCTTTTCTCTGTAGAAGCTTTACTTTGAAAGATAATCACGTTCTTTGAAAGTGTATGAATTTCATGATATGCTTTTCTGAGAAACTCACATGTACAACTCTGAAATGAGAAGTCTCTGTTTGGGATATGTCAAAGTATGGTTAAAATTGAGAACAGTGGTCCATTTCTCTGTAGAAGCTTTGCTTTGAAAGATAATCACGTTCTTTGAAAGCAAAAAGAATTTCATGTAATGCTTTTCTGAGAAACGCACAGGTGTTACTCTGAAATGAGAAGCGTCTGTTTGGGATATGTCAAAGTATGGTTAACAGTGTTCCTTTTCTCTGTAGAAGCTTTGCTTTGAAAGATAATCACGTTCTTTGAAAGCAAAAGAATTTCATGTAATGCTTTTGTGAGAAACGCACATATGTTACTCTGAAATGAGAAGCGTCTGTTTGGGATATGTCAAAGTATGGTGAAAAGTGAGAACCCTGTTCCTTTTCTCTGTAGAAGCTTTACTTTGAAAGATAATCACGTTCTTTGAAAGTGTATGAATTTCATGAAATGCTTTTATGAGAAACGCACATGTGTTATTCTGAAATGAGAAGCATCTGGGCTATGTCAAAGTATAGTTAAAAGTGATAACAGTGTTCCTTTTCTCTGTAGAAGATTTACTTTGAAAGATAATCACGTTCTTTGAAAGCAAAATAATTTCATATAATGCTTTTGTGAGAAACGCACATGTGTTACTCTGAAATGAGAAGCGTGTATTTGGGATATGTCAAAGTATGGTTAAAAGTGAGAACAGTGTTCCTTTTCTCTGTAGAAGCTTTGCTTTGAAAGATAATCACGTTCTTTTAAAGCAAAAGAATTTCATGTAATGCTTTTGTGAGAAACGCACATGTGTTACTCTGAAATGAGAAGCGTCTGTTTGGGATATGTCAAAGTATGGTTAAAAGTGAGAACAGTGTTCCTTTTCTCTGTAGATGCTTGACTTTGAAAGATAATCACGTTCTTTGAAAGTGTATGAATTTCATGACATGCTTTTGAGAGAAACGCACATGTGCTACTCTGAAATGAGAAGCGTCTGTTTGGGATATGTCAAAGTATGGTTAAAAGTGAGAACAGTCTTCCTTTTCTCTGTAGAAGCTTTGCTTTGAAAGATAATCACGTTCTTTGAAAGCAAAAGAATTTCATGATATGCTTTTGTGAAAAACGCACATGGGTTACTCTGAAATGAGAAGCGTCTGTTTGGGATATGTCAAAGTATGGTTAAAAGTGAGAACAGTGTTCCTTTTCTCTGTAGAAGCTTTACTTTGAGAGATAATCACGTTCTTCGAAAGTGTATGAATTTCATGAAATGCTTTTGTGAGAAACACACATGTGCTACTCTGAAATGAGAAGCGTCTCTTTGGGATATGTCAAAGTATGGTTAAAAGTGATAACAGTGTTCCTTTTCTCTGTAGAAGCTTTGCTTTGAAAGATAATCACGTTCTTTGAAAGTGTATGAATTTCATGAAATGCTTTTGTGAGAAACCCTCGTGTGTTACTCTGAAATGAGAAGCGTCTGTTTGGGATATGTGAGAGTATGTTTAAAAGTGGGAACAGTGTTCCTTTTCTCTGTAGAAGCTTTATTTTGAAAGATAATCACGTTCTTTGAAAGTGTATGAATTTCATGAAATGCTTTTGTGAGAAACGCACATGTGTTATTCTGAATTGAGAAGCATCTGTGCTATGTCAAAGTCTGGTTAAAAGTGAGAACAGTGTTCCTTTTCTCTGTAGAAGCTTTACTTTGAAAGATAATCACGTTCTTTGAAAGTGTATGAATTTCATGAAATGCTTTTGTGAGAAACGGACATGTGTTACTCTGAAATGAGAAGCGTCTGTTTGGGATATGTCAAAGTATGGTTAAAAGTGAGAACAGTGTTCCTTTTCTCTGTAGAATCTTTACTTTGAGAGATAATCACGTTCTTTGAAAGTATATGAATTTCATGAAATGCTTTTCTGAGAAACTCACATGTGCTACTCTGAAATGAGAAGCGTCTGTTTGGGATATGTCAAAGTATGGTTAAAAGTGAGAACAGTGTTCCTTTTCTCTGTAGAAGCTTTGCTTTGAAAGATAATCACGTTCTTTGAAAGCAAAAGAATTTCATGTAATGCTTATGTGAGAAACGCCCAGGTGTTACTCTGAAATGGGAAGAGTCTATTTGGGATATGTCAAAGTATGGTTAAAAGTGAGAACAGTGTTCCTTTTCTCTGTAGAAGCTTTACTTTGAAAGATAATCACGTTCTTTGAAAGTGTATGAATTTCATGAAATGCTTTTGTGAGAAACGCACATGTGTTACTCTGAAATGAGAAGTGTCTGTTTGGGATATGTCAAAGTATGGTGAAAATTGAGAACCCTGTTCCTTTTCTCTGTATAAGCTTTACTTTGAAAGATAGTCACGTTCTTTGAAAGTGTATGAATTTCATGAAATGCTTTTGTGAGAAACCCACATTTGCTACTCTGAAATGAGAAGCGTCTGTTTGGGATATGTCAAAGTATGGTTAAAAGTGAGAACAGTGTTCCTTTTCTCTGTAGAAGCTTTGCTTTGAAAGATAATCACGTTCTTTGAAAGTGTATGAATTTCATGAAATGCTTTTGTGAGAAACGCACATGTGTTACTCTGAAATGAGAAGCGTCTGTTTGGGATATGTCAAAGTATGGTTAAAAGTGAGAACAGTGTTCCTTTTCTCTGTAGAAGCTTTGCTTTGAAAGATAATCACATTCTTTGAAAGTGTATGAATTTCAAGAAATTCTTTTGTGAGAAACGCACATGTGTTAATCTGAAATGAGAAGCGTCTGTTTGGGATATGTCAAAGTATGGTTAAAAGTGAGAACAGTGTTCCTTTTCTCTGTAGAAGCTTTACTTTGAAAGATAATCACGTTCTTTGAAAGTGTATGAATTTCACGAAATGCTTTTGTGAGAAACGCACATATGTTAATCTGAAATGAGAAGCGTCTGTTTGGGATATGTCAAAGTATGGTTAAAAGTGAGAACAGTATTCCTTTTCTCTGTAGAAGCTTTACTTTGAAAGATAATCACTTTTTTGAAAGTGTATGAATTTCATGAAATGCTTTTGTGAGAAACGCAAATGTGTTACTCTGAAATGAGAAGCATCTGTTTGGGATATGTCAAAGTATGGTTAAAAGTGAGAACAGTTTGCCTTTTCTCTGTAGAAGCTTTACTTTGAAAGATAATCACGTTCTTTGAAAGTGTATGAATTTCATGATATGCTTTTCTGAGAAACTCACATGTACAACTCTGAAATGAGAAGTCTCTGTTTGGGATATGTCAAAGTATGGTTAAAATTGAGAACAGTGGTCCATTTCTCTGTAGAAGCTTTGCTTTGAAAGATAATCACGTTCTTTGAAAGCAAAAGAATTTCATGTAATGCTTTTCTGAGAAACGCACAGGTGTTACTCTGAAATGAGAAGCGTCTGTTTGGGATATGTCAAAGTATGGTTAACAGTGTTCCTTTTCTCTGTAGAAGCTTTGCTTTGAAAGATAATCACGTTCTTTGAAAGCAAAAGAATTTCATGTAATGCTTTTGTGAGAAACGCACATATGTTAATCTGAAATGAGAAGCGTCTGTTTGGGATATGTCAAAGTATGGTGAAAAGTGAGAACCCTGTTCCTTTTCTCTGTAGAAGCTTTACTTTGAAAGATAATCACGTTCTTTGAAAGTGTATGAATTTCATGAAATGCTTTTGTGAGAAACGCACATGTGTTATTCTGAAATGAGAAGCTTCTGGGCTATGTCAAAGTATAGTTAAAAGTGATAACAGTGTTCCTTTTGTCTGTAGAAGATTTACTTTGAAAGATAATCACGTTCTTTGAAAGCAAAATAATTTCATATAATGCTTTTGTGAGAAACGCACATGTGTTACTCTGAAATGAGAAGCGTGTATTTGGGATATGTCAAAGTATGGTTAAAAGTGAGAACAGTGTTCCTTTTCTCTGTAGAAGCTTTGCTTTGAAAGATAATCACGTTCTTTTAAAGCAAAAGAATTTCATGTAATGCTTTTGTGAGAAACGCACATGTGTTACTCTGAAATGAGAAGCGTCTATTTGGGATATGTCAAAGTATGGTTAAAAGTGAGAACAGTGTTCCTTTTCTCTGTAGATGCTTTACTTTGAAAGATAATCACGTTCTTTGAAAGTGTATGAATTTCATGACATGCTTTTGTGAGAAACGCACATGTGCTACTCTGAAATGAGAAGCGTCTGTTTGGGATATGTCAAAGTATGGTTAAAAGTGAGAACAGTCTTCCTTTTCTCTGTAGAAGCTTTGCTTTGAAAGATAATCACGTTCTTTGAAAGCAAAAGAATTTCATGATATGCTTTTGTGAAAAACGCACATGGGTTACTCTGAAATGAGAAGCGTCTGTTTGGGATATGTCAAAGTATGGTTAAAAGTGAGAACAGTGTTCCTTTTCTCTGTAGAAGCTTTACTTTGAGAGATAATCACGTTCTTCGAAAGTGTATGAATTTCATGAAATGCTTTTGTGAAAAACACACATGTGCTACTCTGAAATGAGAAGCGTCTCTTTGGGATATGTCAAAGTATGGTTAAAAGTGATAACAGTGTTCCTTTTCTCTGTAGAAGCTTTGCTTTGAAAGATAATCACGTTCTTTGAAAGTGTATGAATTTCATGAAATGCTTTTGTGAGAAACCCTCGTGTGTTACTCTGAAATGAGAAGCGTCTGTTTGGGATATGTGAGAGTATGTTTAAAAGTGGGAACAGTGTTCCTTTTCTCTGTAGAAGCTTTATTTTGAAAGATAATCACGTTCTTTGAAAGTGTATGAATTTCACGAAATGCTTTTGTGAGAAACGCACATGTGTTATTCTGAATTGAGAAGCATCTGTGCTATGTCAAAGTCTGGTTAAAAGTGAGAACAGTGTTCCTTTTCTCTGTAGAAGCTTTACTTTGAAAGATAATCACGTTCTTTGAATGTGTATGAATTTCATGAAATGCTTTTGTGAGAAACGCACATGTGTTACTCTGAAATGAGAAGCGTCTGTTTGGGATATGTCAAAGTATGGTTAAAAGTGAGAACAGTGTTCCTTTTCTCTGTAGAATCTTTACTTTGAGAGATAATCACGTTCTTTGAAAGTATATGAATTTCATGAAATGCTTTTCTGAGAAACTCACATGTGCTACTCTGAAATGAGAAGCGTCTGTTTGGGATATGTCAAAGTATGGTTAAAAGTGAGAACAGTGTTCCTTTTCTCTGTAGAAGCTTTGCTTTGAAAGATAATCACGTTCTTTGAAAGCAAAAGAATTTCATGTAATGCTTATGTGAGAAACGCACATGTGTTACTCTGAAATGAGAAGAGTCTATTTGGGATATGTCAAAGTATGGTTAAAAGTGAGAACAGTGTTCCTTTTCTCTGTAGAAGCTTTACTTTGAAAGATAATCACGTTCTTTGAAAGTGTATGAATTTCATGACATGCTTTTGTGAGAAACGCACATGTGTTACTCTGAAATGAGAAGTGTCTGTTTGGGATATGTCAAAGTATGATGAAAATTGAGAACCCTGTTCCTTTTCTCTGTATAAGCTTTACTTTGAAAGATAATCACGTTCTTTGAAAGTGTATGAATTTCATGAAATGCTTTTGTGTGAAACCCACATTTGCTACTCTGAAATGAGAAGCGTCTGTTTGGGATATGTCAAAGTATGGTTAAAAGTGAGAACAGTGTTCCTTTTCTCTGTAGAAGCTTTGCTTTGAAAGATAATCACGTTCTTTGAAAGTGTATGAATTTCATGAAATGCTTTTGTGAGAAACGCACATGTGTTACTCTGAAATGAGAAGCGTCTGTTTGGGATATGTCAAAGTATGGTTAAAAGTGAGAACAGTGTTCCTTTTCTCTGTAGAAGCTTTGCTTTGAAAGATAATCACATTCTTTGAAAGTGTATGAATTTCAAGAAATTCTTTTGTGAGAAACGCACATGTGTTAATCTGAAATGAGAAGCGTCTGTTTGGGATATGTCAAAGTATGGTTAAAAGTGAGAACAGTTTGCCTTTTCTCTGTAGAAGCTTTACTTTGAAAGATAATCACGTTCTTTGAAAGTGTATGAATTTCATGATATGCTTTTCTGAGAAACTCACATGTACAACTCTGAAATGAGAAGTCTCTGTTTGGGATATGTCAAAGTATGGTTAAAATTGAGAACAGTGGTCCATTTCTCTGTAGAAGCTTTGCTTTGAAAGATAATCACGTTCTTTGAAAGCAAAAGAATTTCATGTAATGCTTTTCTGAGAAACGCACAGGTGTTACTCTGAAATGAGAAGCGTCTGTTTGGGATATGTCAAAGTATGGTTAAAAAACAGTGTTCCTTTTCTCTGTAGAAGCTTTGCTTTGAAAGATAATCACGTTCTTTGAAAGTGTATGAATTTCATGAAATGCTTTTGTGAGAAACGGACAGGTGTTACTCTGTAATGAGAAGCGTCTGTTTGGGATATGTCAAAGTATGGTTAAATGTGAGAACAGTGTTCCTTTTCTCTGTAGAAGCTTTACTTTGAAAGATAATCACGTTCTTTGAAAGTGTATGAATTTCATGAAATGCTTTTGTGAGAAAGGCACATGTGTTAATCTGAAATGAGAAGCGACTGTTTGGGATATGTCAAAGTATGGTTAAAAGTGAGAACAGTATTCCTTTTCTCTGTAGAAGCTTTAATTTGAAAGATAATCACGTTTTTTGAAAGTGTTTGAATTTCATGAAATGCTTTTGTGAGAAACGCACATGTGCTACTCTGAAATGAGAAGCGTCTGTTTGGGATATGTCCAAGTATGGTGAAAAGTGAGAACAGTATTCGTTTTCTCTGTAGAAGCTTTACTTTGAAAGATAATCACGTTCTTTGAAAGTGTATGAATTTCATGAAATGCTTTTGTTAGAAACGCACATGTTTTACTCTGAAATGAGAAGCGTCTGTTTGGGATATGTGAGAGTATGTTTAAAAGTGAGAACAGTGTTCCTTTTCTCTGTAGAAGCTT
The DNA here is from genome assembly GCA_902806775.1 of Microtus agrestis. NCBI lineage: Eukaryota > Metazoa > Chordata > Mammalia > Rodentia > Cricetidae > Microtus > Microtus agrestis. Next base: position 167,445 of record CADCXT010006940.1, on the reverse strand, counting down.
TACTTTGAAAGATAATCACGTTCTTTGAAAGCAAAATAATTTCATGTAATGCTTTTGTGAGAAACGCACATGTGTTACTCTGAAATGAGAAGCATCTATTTGGGATATGTCAAAGTATGGTTAAAAGTGAGAACAGTGTTCCTTTTCTCTGTAGAAGCTTTACTTTGAAAGATAATCACGTTCTTTGAAAGTGTATGAATTTCATGACATGCTTTTGTGAGAAACGCTCATGTGTTATGCTGAAATGAGAAGCGTCTGTTTTGGATATGTCAAAGTATGGTTAAAAGTGAGAACAGTATTCCTTTTCTCTGTAGAAGCTTTACTTTGAAAGATAATCACTTTTTTTGAAAGTGTATGAATTTCATGAAATGCTTTTGTGAGAAACGCAAATGAGTTACTCTGAAATGAGAAGCATCTGTTTGGGATATGTCAAAGTATGGTTAAAAGTGAGAACAGTTTGCCTTTTCTCTGTAGAAGCTTTACTTTGAAAGATAATCACGTTCTTTGAAAGTGTATGAATTTCATGATATGCTTTTCTGAGAAACTCACATGTACAACTCTGAAATGAGAAGTCTCTGTTTGGGATATGTCAAAGTATGGTTAAAATTGAGAACAGTGGTCCATTTCTCTGTAGAAGCTTTGCTTTGAAAGATAATCACGTTCTTTGAAAGCAAAAGAATTTCATGTAATGCTTTTCTGAGAAACGCACAGGTGTTACTCTGAAATGAGAAGCGTCTGTTTGGGATATGTCAAAGTATGGTTAACAGTGTTCCTTTTCTCTGTAGAAGCTTTGCTTTGAAAGATAATCACGTTCTTTGAAAGTGTATGAATTTCATGAAATGCTTTTGTGAGAAACGGACATGTGTTACTCTGTAATGAGAAGCGTCTGTTTGGGATATGTCAAAGTATGGTTAAATGTGAGAACAGTGTTCCTTTTCTCTGTAGAAGCTTTACTTTGAAAGATAATCACGTTCTTTGAAAGTGTATGAATTTCATGAAATGCTTTTGTGAAAAAGGCACATGTGTTAATCTGAAATGAGAAGCGACTGTTTGGGATATGTCAAAGTATGGTTAAAAGTGAGAACAGTATTCCTTTTCTCTGTAGAAGCTTTAATTTGAAAGATAATCACGTTTTTTGAAAGTGTTTGAATTTCATGAAATGCTTTTGTGAGAAACGCACATGTGCTACTCTGAAATGAGAAGCGTCTGTTTGGGATATGTCAAAGTATGGTTAAAAGTGAGAACAGTATTCGTTTTCTCTGTAGAAGCTTTACTTTGAAAGATAATCACGTTCTTTGAAAGTGTATGAATTTCATGAAATGCTTTTGTTAGAAACGCACATGTTTTACTCTGAAATGAGAAGCGTCTGTTTGGGATATGTTAAAGTATGGTTAAAAGTGAGAACAGTGTTCCTTTTAAACTGTAGAAGCTTTGCTTTGAAAGATAATCACGTTCTTTGAAAGTGTATGAATTTCATGAAATGCTTTTGTGAGAAACGCACATGTGTTACTCTGAAATGAGAAGCGTCTGTTTGGGATATGTCAGAGTATGTTTAAAAGTGAGAACAGTGTTCCTTTTCTCTGTAGAAGCTTTACTTTGAAAGATAATCACGTTCTTTGAAAGCAAAATAATTTCATGTAATGCTTTTGTGAGAAACGAACATGTGTTACTCTGAAATGAGAAGCGTCTGTTTGGGATATGTCAAAGTATGGTTAAAAGTGAGAACAGTGTTCCTTTTCTCTGTAGAAGCTTTACTTTGAAAGATAATCACGTTCTTTGAAAGTGTATGAATTTCATGACATGCTTTTGTGAGAAACGCTCATGTGTTATGCTGAAATGAGAAGCGTCTGTTTTGGATATGTCAAAGTATGAGGAAAATTGAGAACCCTGTTCCTTTTCTCTGTAGAAGCTTTACTTTGAAAGATAATCACGTTCTTTGAAAGTGTATGAATTTCATGAAATGCTTTTGTGAGAAATGGACATGTGTTACTCTTAAATGAGAAGCATCTGTTTGGGATATGTCAAAGTATGGTTAAATGTGAGAACAGTGTTCCTTTTCTCTGTAGAAGCTTTACTTTGAAAGATAATCACGTTCTTTGAAAGTGTATGAATTTCATGAAATGCTTTTGTGAGAAACGCACATGTGTTACTCTGAAATGAGAAGCGTCTGTTTGGGATATGTGAGAGTAGGATTAAAAGTGAGAACAGTGATCCTTTTCTCTGAAGAAGCTTTACTTTGAAAGATAATCACGTTCTTTGAAAGTGTATGAATTTCATGAAATGCTTTTGTGAGAAACGGACATGTGTAATTATGAAATGAGAAGCGTCTGGGCTACGTCAAAGTATGGTTAAAAGTGATAACAGTGTTCCTTTTCTCTGTAGAAGCTTTACTTTGAAAGATAATCACGTTCTTTGAAAGTGTATGAATTTCATGAAATGCTTTTGTGAGAAACGGACAGGTGTTACTCTGAAATGCGAAGCGTCTGTTTGGGATATGTCAAAGTATGGTTAAAAGTGAGAACAGTGTTCCTTTTCTCTGTAGAAGCTTTACTTTGAGATATAATCACGTTATTTGAAAGTGTATGAATTTCATGAAATGCTTTTGTGAGAAACACACATGTGCTACTCTGAAATGACAAGTGTCTCTTTGGGATATGTCAAAGTATGGTTAAAAGTGAGAACAGTGTTCCTGTTCTCTGTAGAAGCTTTACTTTGAAAGATAATCACGTTCTTTGAAAGTGTATGAATTTCATGAAATGCTTTTGTGAGAAAAGCACATGTGTTACTCTGAAATGAGAAGCGTCTGTTGGGATATGTCAAAGTATGGTTAAAAGTGAGAACAGTGTTCCTTTTCTCTGCAGAAGCTTTGCTTTGAAAGATAATCACGTTCTATGAAAGCAAAAGAATTTCATGTAATGCTTTTATGAGAAACGCTCATTTGTTACTCTGAAATGAGAATCGTCTGTTTGGGATATGTCAAAGTATGGTTAAAAGTGAGAACAGTGTTCCTTTTCTCTGTAGAAGCTTTACTTTGAAAGATAATCACGTTTTTTTGAAAGTGTATGAATTTCATGAAATGCTTTTGTGAGAAACGCACATGTGTTACTCTGAAATGAGAAGCGTCTGTTTGGGATATGTCAAAGTATGGTTAAAAGTGAGAACAGTGTTCCTTTTCTCTGTAGAAGCTTTGCTTTGAAAGATAATCACGTTCTTTGAAAGCAAAAGAATTTCATGTAATTCTTTTGTGAGAAACGCACATGTGTTACTCTGAAATGAGAAGCGTCTGTTTGGGATATGTCAAAGTATGGTTAACAGTGTTCCTTTTCTCTGTAGAAGCTTTGCTTTGAAAGATAATCACGTTCTTTGAAAGTGTATGAATTTCATGAAATGCTTTTGTGAGAAACGGACATGTGTTACTCTGTAATGAGAAGCGTCTGTTTGGGATATGTCAAAGTATGGTTAAATGTGAGAACAGTGTTCCTTTTCTCTGTAGAAGCTTTACTTTGAAAGATAATCACGTTCTTTGAAAGTGTATGAATTTCATGAAATGCTTTTGTGAGAAAGGCACATGTGTTAATCTGAAATGAGAAGCGACTGTTTGGGATATGTCAAAGTATGGTTAAAAGTGAGAACAGTATTCCTTTTCTCTGTAGAAGCTTTAATTTGAAAGATAATCACGTTTTTTGAAAGTGTTTGAATTTCATGAAATGCTTTTGTGAGAAACGCACATGTGCTACTCTGAAATGAGAAGCGTCTGTTTGGGATATGTCCAAGTATGGTGAAAAGTGAGAACAGTATTCGTTTTCTCTGTAGAAGCTTTACTTTGAAAGATAATCACGTTCTTTGAAAGTGTATGAATTTCATGAAATGCTTTTGTTAGAAACGCACATGTTTTACTCTGAAATGAGAAGCGTCTGTTTGGGATATGTTAAAGTATGGTTAAAAGTGAGAACAGTGTTCCTTTTAAACTGTAGAAGCTTTGCTTTGAAAGATAATCACGTTCTTTGAAAGTGTATGAATTTCATGAAATGCTTTTGTGAGAAACGCACATGTGTTACTCTGAAATGAGAAGCGTCTGTTTGGGATATGTGAGAGTATGTTTAAAAGTGAGAACAGTGTTCCTTTTCTCTGTAGAAGCTTTACTTTGAAAGATAATCACGTTCTTTGAAAGCAAAATAATTTCATGTAATGCTTTTGTGAGAAACGCACATGTGTTACTCTGAAATGAGAAGCGTCTATTTGGGATATGTCAAAGTATGGTTAAAAGTGAGAACAGTGTTCCTTTTCTCTGTAGAAGCTTTACTTTGAAAGATAATCACGTTCTTTGAAAGTGTATGAATTTCATGACATGCTTTTGTGAGAAACGCTCATGTGTTATGCTGAAATGAGAAGCGTCTGTTTTGGATATGTCAAAGTATGGGGAAAAGTGAGAACCCTGTTCCTTTTCTCTGTAGAAGCTTTACTTTGAAAGATAATCACGTTCTTTGAAAGTGTATGAATTTCATGAAATGCTTTTGTGAGAAATGGACATGTGTTACTCTTAAATGAGAAGCATCTGTTTGGGATATGTCAAAGTATGGTTAAATGTGAGAACAGTGTTCCTTTTCTCTGTAGAAGCTTTGCTTTGAAAGATAATCACGTTCTTTGAAAGTGTATGAATTTCATGAAATGCTTTTGTGAGAAACGCACATGTGTTACTCTGAAATGAGAAGCGTCTGTTTGGGATATGTGAGAGTAGGATTAAAAGTGAGAACAGTGATCCTTTTCTCTGAAGAAGCTTTACTTTGAAAGATAATCACGTTCTTTGAAAGTGTATGAATTTCATGAAATGCTTTTGTGAGAAACGGACATGTGTAATTATGAAATGAGAAGCGTCTGGGCTACGTCAAAGTATGGTTAAAAGTGATAACAGTGTTCCTTTTCTCTGTAGAAGCTTTACTTTGAAAGATAATCACGTTCTTTGAAAGTGTATGAATTTCATGAAATGCTTTTGTGAGAAACGGACAGGTGTTACTCTGAAATGCGAAGCGTCTGTTTGGGATATGTCAAAGTATGGTTAAAAGTGAGAACAGTGTTCCTTTTCTCTGTAGAAGCTTTACTTTGAGATATAATCACGTTATTTGAAAGTGTATGAATTTCATGAAATGCTTTTGTGAGAAACACACATGTGCTACTCTGAAATGACAAGTGTCTCTTTGGGATATGTCAAAGTATGGTTAAAAGTGAGAACAGTGTTCCTGTTCTCTGTAGAAACTTTACTTTGAAAGATAATCACGTTCTTTGAAAGTGTATGAATTTCATGAAATGCTTTTGTGAGAAAAGCACATGTGTTACTCTGAAATGAGAAGCGTCTGTTGGGATATGTCAAAGTATGGTTAAAAGTGAGAACAGTGTTCCTTTTCTCTGCAGAAGCTTTGCTTTGAAAGATAATCACGTTCTATGAAAGCAAAAGAATTTCATGTAATGCTTTTATGAGAAACGCTCATTTGTTACTCTGAAATGAGAATCGTCTGTTTGGGATATGTCAAAGTATGGTTAAAAGTGAGAACAGTGTTCCTTTTCTCTGTAGAAGCTTTACTTTGAAAGATAATCACGTTCTTTGAAAGTGTATGAATTTCATGACATGCTTTTGTGAGAAACGCTCATGTGTTATGCTGAAATGAGAAGCGTCTGTTTTGGATATGTCAAAGTATGGGGAAAAGTGAGAACCCTGTTCCTTTTCTCTGTAGAAGCTTTACTTTGAAAGATAATCACGTTCTTTGAAAGTGTATGAATTTCATGAAATGCTTTTGTGAGAAATGGACATGTGTTACTCTTAAATGAGAAGCATCTGTTTGGGATATGTCAAAGTATGGTTAAATGTGAGAACAGTGTTCCTTTTCTCTGTAGAAGCTTTGCTTTGAAAGATAATCACGTTCTTTGAAAGTGTATGAATTTCATGAAATGCTTTTGTGAGAAACGCACATGTGTTACTCTGAAATGAGAAGCGTCTGTTTGGGATATGTGAGAGTAGGATTAAAAGTGAGAACAGTGATCCTTTTCTCTGAAGAAGCTTTACTTTGAAAGATAATCACGTTCTTTGAAAGTGTATGAATTTCATGAATTGCTTTTGTGAGAAACGGACATGTGTAATTATGAAATGAGAAGCGTCTGGGCTACGTCAAAGTATGGTTAAAAGTGATAACAGTGTTCCTTTTCTCTGTAGAAGCTTTACTTTGAAAGATAATCACGTTCTTTGAAAGTGTATGAATTTCATGAAATGCTTTTGTGAGAAACGCACATGTGTTACTCTGAAATGCGAAGCGTCTGTTTGGGATATGTCAAAGTATGGTTAAAAGTGAGAACAGTGTTCCTTTTCTCTGTAGAAGCTTTACTTTGAGATATAATCACGTTATTTGAAAGTGTATGAATTTCATGAAATGCTTTTGTGAGAAACACACATGTGCTACTCTGAAATGACAAGTGTCTCTTTGGGATATGTCAAAGTATGGTTAAAAGTGAGAACAGTGTTCCTTTTCTCTGTAGAAGCTTTACTTTGAAAGATAATCACGTTCTTTGAAAGTGTATGAATTTCATGAAATGCTTTTGTGAGAAAAGCACATGTGTTACTCTGAAATGAGAAGCGTCTGTTGGGATATGTCAAAGTATGGTTAAAAGTGAGAACAGTGTTCCTTTTCTCTGCAGAAGCTTTGCTTTGAAAGATAATCACGTTCTATGAAAGCAAAAGAATTTCATGTAATGCTTTTATGAGAAACGCTCATTTGTTACTCTGAAATGAGAATCGTCTGTTTGGGATATGTCAAAGTATGGTTAAAAGTGAGAACAGTGTTCCTTTTCTCTGTAGAAGCTTTACTTTGAAAGATAATCACGTTCTTTGAAAGTGTATGAATTTCATGACATGCTTTTGTGAGAAACGCTCATGTGTTATGCTGAAATGAGAAGCGTCTGTTTTGGATATGTCAAAGTATGGGGAAAAGTGAGAACCCTGTTCCTTTTCTCTGTAGAAGCTTTACTTTGAAAGATAATCACGTTCTTTGAAAGTGTATGAATTTCATGAAATGCTTTTGTGAGAAATGGACATGTGTTACTCTTAAATGAGAAGCATCTGTTTGGGATATGTCAAAGTATGGTTAAATGTGAGAACAGTGTTCCTTTTCTCTGTAGAAGCTTTGCTTTGAAAGATAATCACGTTCTTTGAAAGTGTATGAATTTCATGAAATGCTTTTGTGAGAAACGCACATGTGTTACTCTGAAATGAGAAGCGTCTGTTTGGGATATGTGAGAAGTAGGGTTAAAAGTGAGAACAGTGATCCTTTTCTCTGAAGAAGCTTTACTTTGAAAGATAATCACGTTCTTTGAAAGTGTATGAATTTCATGAAATGCTTTTGTGAGAAACGGACATGTGTTACTATGAAATGAGAAGCGTCTGTTTGGGCTACGTCAAAGTATGGTTAAAAGTGATAACAGTGTTCCTTTTCTCTGTAGAAGCTTTACTTTGAAAGATAATCACGTTCTTTGAAAGTGTATGAATTTCATGAAATGCTTTTGTGAGAAACGGACAGGTGTTACTCTGAAATGCGAAGCGTCTGTTTGGGATATGTCAAAGTATGGTTAAAAGTGAGAACAGTGTTCCTTTTCTCTGTAGAAGCTTTACTTTGAGATATAATCACGTTATTTGAAAGTGTATGAATTTCATGAAATGCTTTTGTGAGAAACACACATGTGCTACTCTGAAATGACAAGTGTCTCTTTGGGATATGTCAAAGTATGGTTAAAAGTGAGAACAGTGTTCCTGTTCTCTGTAGAAGCTTTACTTTGAAAGATAATCACGTTCTTTGAAAGTGTATGAATTTCATGAAATGCTTTTGTGAGAAACGCACATGTGTTACTCTGAAATGAGAAGCGTCTGTTTGGGATATGTCAAAGTATGGTTAAAAGTGAGAACAGTGTTCCTTTTCTCTGCAGAAGCTTTGCTTTGAAAGATAATCACGTTCTATGAAAGCAAAAGAATTTCATGTAATGCTTTTATGAGAAACGCTCATTTGTTACTCTGAAATGAGAATCGTCTGTTTGGGATATGTCAAAGTATGGTTAAAAGTGAGAACAGTGTTCCTTTTCTCTGTAGAAGCTTTACTTTGAAAGATAATCACGTTCTTTTGAAAGTGTATGAATTTCATGACATGCTTTTGTGAGAAACGCTCATGTGTTATGCTGAAATGAGAAGCGTCTGTTTTGGATATGTCAAAGTATGGGGAAAAGTGAGAACCCTGTTCCTTTTCTCTGTAGAAGCTTTACTTTGAAAGATAATCACGTTCTTTGAAAGTGTATGAATTTCATGAAATGCTTTTGTGAGAAACGGACATGTGTAATTATGAAATGAGAAGCGTCTGTTTGGATACGTCAAAGTATGGTTAAAAGTGATAACAGTGTTCCTTTTCTCTGTAGAAGCTTTACTTTGAAAGATAATCACGTTCTTTGAAAGTGTATGAATTTCATGAAATGCTTTTGTGAGAAACGGACAGGTGTTACTCTGAAATGAGAAGCGTCTGTTTGGGATATGTCAAAGTATGGTTAAAAGTGAGAACAGTGTTCCTTTTCTCTGTAGAAGCTTTACTTTGAGATATAATCACGTTATTTGAAAGTGTATGAATTTCATGAAATGCTTTTGTGAGAAACACACATATGCTACTCTGAAATGACAAGTGTCTCTTTGGGATATGTCAAAGTATGGTTAAAAGTGAGAACAGTGTTCCTGTTCTCTGTAGAAGCTTTACTTTGAAAGATAATCACGTTCTTTGAAAGTGTATGAATTTCATGAAATGCTTTTGTGAGAAAAGCACATGTGTTACTCTGAAATGAGAAGCGTCTGTTGGGATATGTCAAAGTATGGTTAAAAGTGAGAACAGTGTTCCTTTTCTCTGCAGAAGCTTTGCTTTGAAAGATAATCACGTTCTATGAAAGCAAAAGAATTTCATGTAATGCTTTTATGAGAAACGCTCATTTGTTACTCTGAAATGAGAATCGTCTGTTTGGGATATGTCAAAGTATGGTTAAAAGTGAGAACAGTGTTCCTTTTCTCTGTAGAAGCTTTACTTTGAAAGATAATCACGTTTTTTGAAAGTGTATGAATTTCATGAAATGCTTTTGTGAGAAACGCACATGTGTTACTCTGAAATGAGAAGCGTCTGTTTGGGATATGGCAAAGTATGGTTAAAAGTGAGAACAGTGTTCCTTTTCTCTGTAGAAGCTTTGCTTTGAAAGATAATCACGTTCTTTGAAAGCGAAAGAATTTCATGTAATTCTTTTGTGAGAAACGCACATGTGTTACTCTGAAATGAGAAGCGTCTGTTTGGGATATGTCAAAGTATGGTTAAAAGTGAGAACAGTGTTCCTTTTCTCTGTAGTAGCTTTGCTTTGAAAGATAATCAGGTTCTTTGAAAGCAAAAGAATTTCATGTAATACTCTTGTGAGAAACGCTCATGTGTTACTCTGAAATGAGAAGCGTCTATTTGGGATATGTCTAAGTATGGTTAAAAGTGAGAACAGTGTTCCTTTTCCCTGTAGAAGCTTTACTTTGAAAGATGATCACGTTCTTTGAAAGCTATAGAATTTCATGAAATGCTTTTGTGAGAAACGCACATGTGTTACTCTGAAATGAGAAGCGTCTGTTTGGGATATGTCAAAGTATGGTTAAAAGTGAGAACAGTGTTCCTTTTCTCTGTAGAAGCTTTACTTTGAAAAATGATCACGTTCTTTGAAAGTGTATAAATTTCATGAAATGCTTTTGTGAGAAACGCACATGTGTTACTCTGAAATGAGAAGCGTCTGTTTGGGATATGTCAAAATATGGATAAAAGTGAGAACAGTGTTCCTTTTCTCTGTAGAAGCTTTACTTTGAAAGATAATCACGTTCTTTGAAAGCAAAAGAATTTCATGTAATGATATTGTGAGAAACGCTCATTTGTTACTCTGAAATGAGAATCGTCTGTTTGGGATATGTCAAAGTATGGTTAAAAGTGAGAACAGTGTTCCTTTTCTCTGTAGAAGCTTTACTTTGAAAGATAATCACGTTCTTTGAAAGTGTATGAATTTCATGAAATGCTTTTGTGAGAAACGCACATGTGTTACTCTGAAATGAGAAGCGTCTGTTTGGGATATGTCAAAGTATGGTTAAAAGTGAGAACAGTGTTCCTTTTCTCTGTAGAAGCTTTGCTTTGAAAGATAATCACGTTCTTTGAAAGCAAAAGAATTTCATGTAATTCTTTTGTGAGAAACGCACATGTGTTACTCTGAAATGAGAAGCGTCTGTTTGGGATATGTCAAAGTATGGTTAAAAGTGAGAACAGTGTTCCTTTTCTCTGTAGAAGCTTTACTTTGAAAGATAATCAGGTTCTTTGAAAGCAAAAGAATTTCATGTAATACTCCTTGTGAGAAACGCTCATGTGTTACTCTGAAATGAGAAGCGTCTATTTGGGATATGTCTAAGTATGGTTAAAAGTGAGAACAGTGTTCCTTTTCCCTGTAGAAGCTTTACTTTGAAAGATGATCACGTTCTTTGAAAGCTATAGAATTTCATGAAATGCTTTTGTGAGAAACGCACATGTGTTACTCTGAAATGAGAAGCGTCTGTTTGGGATATGTCAAAGTATGGTTAAAAGTGAGAACAGTGTTCTTTTTCTCTGTAGAAGCTTTACTTTGAAAAATGATCACGTTCTTTGAAAGTGTATAAATTTCATGAAATGCTTTTGTGAGAAACGCACATGTGTTACTCTGAAATGAGAAGCGTCTGTTTGGGATATGTCAAAATATGGATAAAAGTTAGAACAGTGTTCCTTTTCTCTGTAGAAGCTTTGCTTTGAAAGTTAATCACGTTCTATGAAAGCAAAAGAATTTCATGTAATGATATTGTGAGAAACACACATGTGTTGCTCTGAAATGAGAAGCGTCTGTTTGGGATATGTCAATGTATGGTTAAAAGTGAGAACAGTGTTCTTTTTCTCTGTAGAAGCTTTACTTTGAAAGATAATCAGGTTTTTTGACAGCGAAAGAATTTCATGTAATGCTTTTGTGAAAAAAGCCCATGTGTTACTTTGAAATAAAAAGCGACTATTTGGGATTTGTCAAAGAATGTTTAAAAGTGAGAACAGTGTTCCTTTTCTCTGTAGAAGCTTTACTTTGAAAGATAATCACGTTCTTTGAAAGTGTATGAATTTCATGAAATGCTTTTGTGAGAAACGCACATGTGCTACTCTGAAATGAGAAGCGTCCGTTTGGGATATGTCAAAGTATGGTTAAATGGGAGAACAGTGTTCCTATACTCTGTTAAAGCTTTGCATTGAAAGATAATCACGTTCTATTAAAGCAAAAAGAATTTCATGTAATGCTTTTGTGAGAAACGCACATGTGTTACTCTGAAATGAGAAGCATCTATTTGGGATATGTCAAAGTATGGTTAAAAGTGAGAACAGTGTGCCTTTTTAACTGTAGAAGCTTTACTTTGAAAGATAATCACGTTTTTTGAAAGTGTATGAATTTCATGATATGCTTTTTTGAGAACCGAACATGTGTTACTCTGAAATGAGAAGCGTATGTTTGGGATATGTCAAAATATGGTTAAAAGTGAGAACAGTGTTCCTGTTCTCTGTAGAAGCTTTACTTTGAAAGATAATCACGTTCTTAGAAAGTGTATGAATTTCATGAAATACTTTTGTGAGAAATGCATATGTGTTACTCTGAAATGAGAAGCGTCTGTTTGGCATATGTCAAGGAATGGTTAAAAGTGAGAACAGTGTTCCTTTTCTCTGTAGAAGCTTTACTTTGAAAGATAATCACGTTTTTTGAAAGTGTATGAATTTCATGAAATGCTTTTGTGAGAAACGCACATGTGTTACTCTGAAATGAGAAGCGTCTGTTTGGGATATGTCAAAGTATGGTTAAAAGTGAGAACAGTGTTCCTTTTCTCTGTAGAAGCTTTGCTTTGAAAGATAATCACGTTCTTTGAAAGCAAAAGAATTTCATGTAATTCTTTTGTGAGAAACGCACATGTGTTACTCTGAAATGAGAAGCGTCTGTTTGGGATATGTCAAAGTATGGTTAAAAGTGAGAACAGTGTTCCTTTTCTCTGTAGTAGCTTTGCTTTGAAAGATAATCACGTTCTTTGAAAGCAAAAGAATTTCATGTAATACTCTTGTGAGAAACGCTCATGTGTTACTCTGAAATGAGAAGCGTCTATTTGGGATATGTCAAAGTATGGTTAAAAGTGATAACAGTGTTCCTTTTCTCTGTAGAAGCTTTACTTTGAAAGATAATCACGTTCTTTGAAAGTGTATGAATTTCATGAAATGCTTTTGTGAGAAAGGCACATGTGTTATTCTGAAATGAGAAGCGTCTGTTTGGGATATGTCAAAGTATGGTTAAAAGTGAGAACAGTGTTCCTTTTCTCTGTAGAAGCTTTACTTTGAGAGATAATCACGTTATTTGAAAGTGTATGAATTTCATGAAATGCTTTTGTGAGAAACGCCCATGTGTTACTCTGAAAGGAGAAGCGTCTGTTTGGGATATGTCAAAGTATGGTTAAAAGTGAGAACAGTGTTCTTTTTCTCTGTAGAAGCTTTACTTTGAAAGATAATCAGGTTTTTGACAGCGAAAGAATTTCATGTAATGCTTTTGTGAAAAAAGCCCATGTGTTACTTTGAAATAAAAAGCGACTATTTGGGATTTGTCAAAGAATGTTTAAAAGTGAGAACAGTGTTCCTTTTCTCTGTAGAAGCTTTACTTTGAAAGATAATCACGTTCTTTGAAAGTGTATGAATTTCATGAAATGCTTTTGTGAGAAACGCACATGTGCTACTCTGAAATGAGTAGCGTCCGTTTGGGATATGTCAAAGTATGGTTAAATGGGAGAACAGTGTTCCTATTCTCTGTTAAAGCTTTGCATTGAAAGATAATCACGTTCTATTAAAGCAAAAGAATTTCATGTAATGCTTTTGTGAGAAACGCACATGTGTTACTCTGAAATGAGAAGCATCTATTTGGGATATGTCAAAGTATGGTTAAAAGTGAGAACAGTGTGCCTTTTTAACTGTAGAAGCTTTACTTTGAAAGATAATCACGTTTTTTGAAAGTGTATGAATTTCATGATATGCTTTTTTGAGAACCGAACATGTGTTACTCTGAAATGAGAAGCGTATGTTTGGGATATGTCAAAATATGGTTAAAAGTGAGAACAGTGTTCCTGTTCTCTGTAGAAGCTTTACTTTGAAAGATAATCACGTTCTTAGAAAGTGTATGAATTTCATGAAATACTTTTGTGAGAAATGCATATGTGTTACTCTGAAATGAGAAGCGTCTGTTTGGCATATGTCAAGGAATGGTTAAAAGTGAGAACAGTGTTCCTTTTCTCTGTAGAAGCTTTACTTTGAAAGATAATCACGTTTTTTGAAAGTGTATGAATTTCATGAAATGCTTTTGTGAGAAACGCACATGTGTTACTCTGAAATGAGAAGCGTCTGTTTGGGATATGGCAAAGTATGGTTAAAAGAGAGAACAGTGTTCCTTTTCTCTGTAGAAGCTTTGCTTTGAAAGATAATCCCGTTCTTTGAAAGCGAAAGAATTTCATGTAATTCTTTTGTGAGAAACGCACATGTGTTACTCTGAAATGAGAAGCGTCTGTTTGGGATATGTCAAAGTATGGTTAAAAGTGAGAACAGTGTTCCTTTTCTCTGTAGTAGCTTTGCTTTGAAAGATAATCAGGTTCTTTGAAAGCAAAAGAATTTCATGTAATACTCTTGTGAGAAACGCTCATGTGTTACTCTGAAATGAGAATCGTCTATTTGGGATATGTCAAAGTATGGTTAAAAGTGATAACAGTGTTCCTTTTCTCTGTAGAAGCTTTACTTTGAAAGATAATCATGTTCTTTGAAAGTGTATGAATTTCATGAAATGCTTTTGTGAGAAAGGCACATGTGTTATTCTGAAATGAGAAGCGTCTGTTTGGGATATGTCAAAGTATGGTTAAAAGTGAGAACAGTGTTCCTTTTCTCTGTAGAAGCTTTACTTTGAGAGATAATCACGTTATTTGAAAGTGTATGAATTTCATGAAATGCTTTTGTGAGAAACACACATGTGCTACTCTGAAATGACAAGTGTCTCTTTGGGATATGTCAAAGTATGGTTAAAAGTGAGAACAGTGTTCCTGTTCTCTGTAGAAGCTTTACTTTGAAAGATAACCACGTTCTTTGAAAGTGTATGAATTTCATGAAATGCTTTTGTGAGAAACGCACATGTGTTACTCTGAAATGAGAAGCGTCTGTTGGGATATGTCAAAGTATGGTTAAAAGTGAGAACAGTGTTCCTTTTCTCTGCAGAAGCTTTGCTTTGAAAGATAATCACGTTCTATGAAAGCAAAAGAATTTCATGTAATGCTTTTATGAGAAACGCTCATTTGTTACTCTGAAATGAGAATCGTCTGTTTGGGATATGTCAAAGTATGGTTAAAGGTGAGAACAGTGTTCCTTTTCTCTGTAGAAGCTTTACTTTGAGAGATAATCACGTTTTTTGAAAGTGTATGAATTTCATGAAATGCTTTTGTGAGAAACGCACATGTGTTACTCTGAAATGAGAAGCGTCTGTTTGGGATATGTCAAAGTATGGTTAAAAGTGAGAACAGTGTTCCTTTTCTCTGTAGAAGCTTTGCTTTGAAAGATAATCACGTTCTTTGAAAGCGAAAGAATTTCATGTAATTCTTTTGTGAGAAACGCACATGTGTTACTCTGAAATGAGAAGCGTCTGTTTGGGATATGTCAAAGTATGGTTAAAAGTGAGAACAGTGTTCCTTTTCTCTGTAGTAGCTTTGCTTTGAAAGATAATCAGGTTCTTTGAAAGCAAAAGAATTTCATGTAATACTCTTGTGAGAAACGCTCATGTGTTACTCTGAAATGAGAAGCGTCTATTTGGGATATGTCAAAGTATGGTTAAAAGTGAGAACAGTGTTCCTTTTCTTTGTAGAAGCTTTACTTTGAAAGATGATCACGTTCTTTGAAAGCTATAGAATTTCATGAAATGCTTTTGTGAGAAACGCACATGTGTTACTCTGAAATGAGAAGCGTCTGTTTGGGATATGTCAAAGTATAGTTAAAAGTGAGAACAGTGTTCTTTTTTCTGTAGAACCTTTACTTTGAAAGATAATCACGTTCTTTGAAAGTGTATGAATTTCATGAAATGCTTTTGTGAGAAACGCACATGTGTTACTCTGAAATGAGAAGCGTCTGTTTGGGATATGTCAAAATATGGTTAAAAGTGAGAACAGTGTTCCTTTTCTCTGTAGAAGCTTTACTTTGAAAGATGATCACGTTCTTTGAATGTGTATAAATTTCATGAAATGCTTTTGTGAGAAACGCACATGTGTTATTCTGAAATGAGAAGCGTCTGTTTGGGATATGTCAAAGTATGTTTAAAAGTGAGAACAGTGTTCCTTTTCTCTGTAGAAGCTTTACTTTGAAAGATAATCACGTTCTTTGAAAGTGTATGAATTTGATGAAATGCTTTTGTGAGAAACGCACATGTGTTACTCTGAAATGAGAAGCGTCTGTTTGGGATATGTCAAAGTATGGTTAAAAGTGAGAACAGTGTTCCTTTTCTCTGTAGAAGCTTTGCTTTGAAAGATAATCACGTTCTTTGAAAGCAAAAGAATTTCATGTAATTCTTTTGTGAGAAACGCACATGTGTTACTCTGAAATGAGAAGCGTCTGTTTGGGATATGTCAAAGTATGGTTAAAAGTGAGAACAGTGTTCCTTTTCTCTGTAGTAGCTTTGCTTTGAAAGATAATCAGGTTCTTTGAAAGCAAAAGAATTTCATGTAATACTCTTGTGAGAAACGCTCATGTGTTACTCTGAAATGAGAAGCGTCTATTTGGGATATGTCTAAGTATGGTTAAAAGTGAGAACAGTGTTCCTTTTCCCTGTAGAAGCTTTACTTTGAAAGATGATCACGTTCTTTGAAAGCTATAGAATTTCATGAAATGCTTTTGTGAGAAACGCACATGTGTTACTCTGAAATGAGAAGCGTCTGTTTGGGATATGTCAAAGTATGGTTAAAAGTGAGAACTGTGTTCCTTTTCTCTGTAGAAGCTTTACTTTGAAAGATAATCACGTTCTTTGAAAGTGTATGAATTTCATGAAATGCTTTTGTGAGAAACGCTCATGTGTTACTCTGAAATGAGAAGCGTCTGTTTGGGATATGTCAAAATATGGTTAAAAGTGAGAACAGTGTTCCTTTTCTCTGTAGAAGCTTTACTTTGAAAAATGATCACGTTCTTTGAAAGTGTATAAATTTCATGAAATGCTTTTGTGAGAAACGCACATGTGTTACTCTGAAATGAGAAGCGTCTGTTTGGGATATGTCAAAATATGGATAAAAGTTAGAACAGTGTTCCTTTTCTCTTTAGAAGCTTTGCTTTGAAAGTTAATCACGTTCTATGAAAGCAAAAGAATTTCATGTAATGATATTGTGAGAAACACACATGTGTTGCTCTGAAATGAGAAGCGTCTGTTTGGGATATGTCAATGTATGGTTAAAAGTGAGAACAGTGTTCTTTTTCTCTGTAGAAGCTTTACTTTGAAAGATAATCAGGTTTTTTGACAGCGAAAGAATTTCATGTAATGCTTTTGTGAAAAACGCCCATGTGTTACTTTGAAATAAAAAGCGACTATTTGGGATTTGTCAAAGAATGTTTAAAAGTGAGAACAGTGTTCCTTTTCTCTGTAGAAGCTTTACTTTGAAAGATAATCACGTTCTTTGAAAGTGTATGAATTTCATGAAATGCTTTTGTGAGAAACGCACATGTGCTACTCTGAAATGAGTAGCGTCCGTTTGGGATATGTCAAAGTATGGTTAAATGGGAGAACAGTGTTCCTATTCTCTGTTAAAGCTTTGCATTGAAAGATAATCACGTTCTATTAAAGCAAAAGAATTTCATGTAATGCTTTTGTGAGAAACGCACATGTGTTACTCTGAAATGAGAAGCATCTATTTGGGATATGTCAAAGTATGGTTAAAAGTGAGAACAGTGTGCCTTTTTAACTGTAGAAGCTTTACTTTGAAAGATAATCACGTTTTTTGAAAGTGTATGAATTTCATGATATGCTTTTTTGAGAACCGCACATGTGTTACTCTGAAATGAGAAGCGTATGTTTGGGATATGTCAAAATATGGTTAAAAGTGAGAACAGTGTTCCTGATCTCTGTAGAAGCTTTACTTTGAAAGATAATCACGTTCTTAGAAAGTGTATGAATTTCATGAAATACTTTTGTGAGAAATGCATATGTGTTACTCTGAAATGAGAAGCGTCTGTTTGGCATATGTCAAGGAATGGTTAAAAGTGAGAACAGTGTTCCTTTTCTCTGTAGAAGCTTTACTTTGAAAGATAATCACGTTTTTTGAAAGTGTATGAATTTCATGAAATGCTTTTGTGAGAAACGCACATGTGTTACTCTGAAATGAGAAGCGTCTGTTTGGGATATGGCAAAGTATGGTTAAAAGTGAGAACAGTGTTCCTTTTCTCTGTAGAAGCTTTGCTTTGAAAGATAATCACGTTCTTTGAAAGCGAAAGAATTTCATGTAATTCTTTTGTGAGAAACGCACATGTGTTACTCTGAAATGAGAAGCGTCTGTTTGGGATATGTCAAAGTATGGTTAAAAGTGAGAACAGTGTTCCTTTTCTCTGTAGTAGCTTTGCTTTGAAAGATAATCAGGTTCTTTGAAAGCAAAAGAATTTCATGTAATACTCTTGTGAGAAACGCTCATGTGTTACTCTGAAATGAGAAGCGTCTATTTGGGATATGTCAAAGTATGGTTAAAAGTGAGAACAGTGTTCCTTTTCTCTGTAGAAGCTTTACTTTGAAAGATAATCACGTTCTTTGAAAGTGTATGAATTTCATGAAATGCTTTTGTGAGAAAGGCACATGTGTTATTCTGAAATGAGAAGCGTCTGTTTGGGATATGTCAAAGTATGGTTAAAAGTGAGAACAGTGTTCCTTTTCTCTGTAGAAGCTTTACTTTGAGAGATAATCACGTTATTTGAAAGTGTATGAATTTCATGAAATGCTTTTGTGAGAAACACACATGTGCTACTCTGAAATGACAAGTGTCTCTTTGGGATATGTCAAAGTATGGTTAAAAGTGAGAACAGTGTTCCTGTTCTCTGTAGAAGCTTTACTTTGAAAGATAATCACGTTCTTTGAAAGTGTATGAATTTCATGAAATGCTTTTGTGAGAAACGCACATGTGTTACTCTGAAATGAGAAGCGTCTGTTTGGGATATGTCAAAGTATGGTTAAAAGTGAGAACAGTGTTCCTTTTCTCTGTAGAAGCTTTACTTTGAGAGATAATCACGTTTTTTGAAAGTGTATGAATTTCATGAAATGCTTTTGTGAGAAACGCACATGTGTTACTCTGAAATGAGAAGCGTCTGTTTGGGATATGGCAAAGTATGGTTAAAAGTGAGAACAGTGTTCCTTTTCTCTGTAGAAGCTTTGCTTTGAAAGATAATCACGTTCTTTGAAAGCGAAAGAATTTCATGTAATTCTTTTGTGAGAAACGCACATGTGTTACTCTGAAATGAGAAGCGTCTGTTTGGGATATGTCAAAGTATGGTTAAAAGTGAGAACAGTGTTCCTTTTCTCTGTAGTAGCTTTGCTTTGAAAGATAATCAGGTTCTTTGAAAGCAAAAGAATTTCATGTAATACTCTTGTGAGAAACGCTCATGTGTTACTCTGAAATGAGAAGCGTCTATTTGGGATATGTCATAGTATGGTTAAAAGTGAGAACAGTGTTCCTTTTCTTTGTAGAAGCTTTACTTTGAAAGATGATCACGTTCTTTGAAATCTATAGAATTTCATGAAATGCTTTTGTGAGAAACGCACATGTGTTACTCTGAAATGAGAAGCGTCTGTTTGGGATATGTCAAAGTATAGTTAAAAGTGAGAACAGTGTTCTTTTTTCTGTAGAACCTTTACTTTGAAAGATAATCACGTGCTTTGAAAGTGTATGAATTTCATGAAATGCTTTTGTGAGAAACCCTCATGTGTTCCTCTGAAATGAGAAGCGTCTGTTTGGGATATGTCAAAATATGGTTAAAAGTGAGAACAGTGTTCCTTTTCTCTGTAGAAGCTTTACTTTGAAAGATGATCACGTTCTTTGAATGTGTATAAATTTCATGAAATGCTTTTGTGAGAAACGCACATGTGTTATTCTGAAATGAGAAGCGTCTGTTTGGGATATGTCAAAGTATGGTTAAAAGTTAGAACAGTGTTCCTTTTCTCTGTAGAAGCTTTGCTTTGAAAGATAATCACGTTCTATGAAAGCAAAAGAATTTCATGAAATGCTTTTGTGAGAAACGCACATGTGTTATTCTGAAATGAGAAGCATCTATTTGGGATATGTCAAAGTATGGTTAAAAGTGAGAACAGTGTGCCTTTTTAACTGTAGAAGCTTTACTTTGAAAGATAATCACGTTTTTTGAAAGTGTATGAATTTCATGATATGCTTTTTTGAGAAACGCACATGTGTTACTCTGAAATGAGAAGCGTCTGTTTGGGATATGTCAAAGTATGGTTAAAAGTGAGAACAGTGTTCCTTTTCTCTGTAGATGCTTTACTTTGAAAGATAATCACGTTCTTTGAAAGTGTATGAATTTCATGAAATGCTTTTGTGAGAAACGCACATGTGCTACTCTGAAATGAGAAGCGTCTGTTTGGGATATGTCAAAGTATGGTTAAAAGTGAGAACAGTGATCCTTTTCTCTGTAGAAGCTTTGCTTTGAAAGATAATCACGTTCTTTGAAAGTGTATGAATTTCATGAAATGCTTTTGTGAGAAGCGGACAGGTGTTACTCTGATATGAGAAGTGTCTGTTTGGGATATGTCAAAGTATGGTTAAAAGTGAGAACAGTGTTCCTTTTCTCTGTAGAAGCTTTAATTTGAGAGATAATCACGTTCTTGAAAGTGTATGAATTTCATGAAATGCTTTTGTGAGAAACACACTGTGCTACTCTGAAATGAGAAGCGTCTGTTTGGGATATGTCAAAGTATGGTTAAAAGTGAGAACAGTTTTCCTTTTCTCTGTAGAAGCTTTACTTTGAAAGATAATCACGTTTTTTGAACGTGTATGAATTTCATGATATGCTTTTGTGAGAAACGCACATCTGCTACTCTGAAATGAGAAGCATCTGTTTGGGATATGTCAAATAATGGTTAAAAGTGAGAACAGTGTTCCTTTTAAACATTAGAAGCTTTGCTTTGAAAGATAATCACGTTCTTTGAAAGTGTATGAATTTCATGAAATGCTTTTGTGAGAAACCCTCATGTGTTCCTCTGAAATGAGAAGCGTCTGTTTGGGATATGTCAAAATATGGTTAAAAGT
Source organism: Microtus agrestis (assembly GCA_902806775.1). Classification (NCBI taxonomy): domain Eukaryota; kingdom Metazoa; phylum Chordata; class Mammalia; order Rodentia; family Cricetidae; genus Microtus; species Microtus agrestis. Next base: position 147,026 of record CADCXT010006940.1, on the reverse strand, counting down.
GAGAACAGTGTTCCTTTTCTCTGTAGAAGCTTTACTTTGAAAGATGATCACGTTCTTTGAATGTGTATAAATTTCATGAAATGCTTTTGTGAGAAACGCACATGTGTTATTCTGAAATGAGAAGCGTCTGTTTGGGATATGTCAAAGTATGGTTAAAAGTGAGAACTGTGTTCCTTTTCTCTGTAGAAGCTTTACTTTGAAAGATAATCACGTTCTTTGATAGTGTATGAATTTCATGAAATGCTTTTGTGAGAAACGCTCATGTGTTACTCTGAAATGAGAAGCGTCTGTTTGGGATATGTCAAAATATGGTTAAAAGTGAGAACAGTGTTCCTTTTCTCTGTAGAAGCTTTACTTTGAAAGATAACCACGTTCTTTGAAAGTGTATGAATTTCATGAAATGCTTTTGTGAGAAACGCACATGTGCTACTCTGAAATGAGAAGCGTCTGTTTGTGATATGTCAAAGTATGGTTAAAAGTGAGAACAGTGTTCCTTTTCTCTGTAGAAGCTTTGCTTTGAAAGATAATCACGTTCTTTGAAAGTGTATGAATTTCATGAAATGCTTTTGTGAGAAACGCACATGTGTTACTCTGAAATGAGAAGCGTCTGTTTGGGATATGTCAATGTATGGTTAAAAGTGAGAACAGTGTTCCTTTTCTCTGTAGAAGCTTTACTTTGAAAGATAATCAGGTTTTTTGAAAGCGAAAGAATTTCATGTAATGCTTTTGTGAAAAACGCCCATGTGTTACTTTGAAATGAAAAGCGACTATTTGGGATTTGTCAAAGAATGTTTAAAAGTGAGAACAGTGTTCCTTTTCTCTGTAGAAGCTTTACTTTGAAAGATAATCACGTTCTTTGAAAGTGTATGAATTTCATGAAATGCTTTTGTGAGAAACGCACATGTGCTACTCTGAAATGAGTAGCGTCCGTTTGGGATATGTCAAAGTATGGTTAAATGGGAGAACAGTGTTCCTATTCTCTGTTAAAGCTTTGCATTGAAAGATAATCACGTTCTATTAAAGCAAAAGAATTTCATGTAATGCTTTTGTGAGAAACGCACATGTGTTACTCTGAAATGAGAAGCATCTATTTGGGATATGTCAAAGTATGGTTAACAGTGAGAACAGTGTGCCTTTTTAACTGTAGAAGCTTTACTTTGAAAGATAATCACGTTTTTTGAAAGTGTATGAATTTCATGAAATGCTTTTTTGAGAAACGCACATGTGTTACTCTGAAATGAGAAGCGTCTGTTTGGGATATGTCAAAGTATGGTTAAAAGTGAGAACAGTGTTCCTTTTCTCTGTAGATGCTTTACTTTGAAAGATAATCACGTTCTTTGAAAGTGTATGAATTTCATGAAATGCTTTTGTGAGAAACGCACATGTGCTACTCTGAAATGAGAAGCGTCTGTTTGGGATATGTCAAAGTATGGTTAAAAGTGAGAACAGTGATCCTTTTCTCTGTAGAAGCTTTGCTTTGAAAGATAATCACGTTCTTTGAAAGCAAAATAATTTCATGATATGCTTTTGTGAGAAGCGGACAGGTATTATTCTGAAATGAGAAGTGTCTGTTTGGGATATGTCAAAGTATGGTTAAAAGTGAGAACAGTGTTCCTTTTCTCTGTAGAAGCTTTACTTTGAGAGATAATCACGTTCTTGAAAGTGTATGAATTTCATGAAATGCTTTTGTGAGAAACACACTGTGCTACTCTGAAATGAGAAGCGTCTGTTTGGGATATGTCAAAGTATGGTTAAAAGTGAGAACAGTTTTCCTTTTCTCTGTAGAAGCTTTACTTTGAAAGATAATCACGTTTTTTGAACGTGTATGAATTTCATGATATGCTTTTGTGAGAAACGCAAATCTGCTACTCTGAAATGAGAAGCATCTGTTTGGGATATGTCAAATAATGGTTAAAAGTGAGAACAGTGTTCCTTTTCTCTGTAGATGCTTTGCTTTGAAAGATAACCACGTTCTTTGAAAGTAAAAAATTTCATGTAATGCTTTAGTGAGAAACGCACATGTGTTACTCTGAAATGAGAAGCGTCTGTTTGGGATATGTCAAAGTATTGTTAAAAGTGAGAACAGTGTTCCTTTTCTCTGTAGAAGCTTTACTTTGAAAGATAATCACGTTCTTTGAAAGTGTATGTATTTCATGAAATACTATTTTGAGAAACGCATATGTGTTACTCTGAAATGAGAAGCGTCTGTTTGGCATATGTCAAAGTATGGTTAAAAGTGAGAACAGTATTCCTTTTCTCTGTAGAAGCTTTAATTTGAAAGATAATCACATGTTTTGGAAGTGTATGTATTTCATGAAATGCTATTTTGAGAAACGCATATGTGTTACTCTGAAATGAGAAGCGTCTATTTGGTATATGTTAAAGTATGGTTAAAAGTGAGAACAGTGTTACTTTTAAACATTAGAAGCTTTGCTTTGAAAGATAATCACGTTCTTTGAAAGTGTATGAATTTCATGAAATGCTTTTGTGAGAAACGCACATGTGTTATTCTGAAATGAGAAGCGTCTGTTTGGGATATGTCAAAGTATGGTTAAAAGTGAGAACAGTGTTCCTTTTCTCTGTAGAAGCTTTGCTTTGAAAGATAATCACGTTCTTTTAAAGCAAAAGAATTTCATGTAATGCTTTTGTGAGAAACGCACATGTGTTACTCTGAAATGAGAAGCGTCTGTTTGGGATATGTCAAAGTATGGTTAAAAGTGAGAACAGTGTTCCTTTTCTCTGTAGATGCTTTACTTTGAAAGATAATCACGTTCTTTGAAAGTGTATGAATTTCATGACATGCTTTTGTGAGAAACGCACATGTGCTACTCTGAAATGAGAAGCGTCTGTTTGGGATATGTCAAAGTATGGTTAAAAGTGAGAACAGTCTTCCTTTTCTCTGTAGAAGCTTTGCTTTGAAAGATAATCACGTTCTTTGAAAGCAAAAGAATTTCATGATATGCTTTTGTGAAAAACGCACATGGGTTACTCTGAAATGAGAAGCGTCTGTTTGGGATATGTCAAAGTATGGTTAAAAGTGAGAACAGTGTTCCTTTTCTCTGTAGAAGCTTTACTTTGAGAGATAATCACGTTCTTCGAAAGTGTATGAATTTCATGAAATGCTTTTGTGAGAAACACACATGTGCTACTCTGAAATGAGAAGCGTCTATTTGGGATATGTCAAAGTATGGTTAAAAGTGAGAACAGTGTTCCTTTTCTCTGTAGAAGCTTTGCTTTGAAAGATAATCACGTTCTATGAAAGCAAAAGAATTTCATGTAATGCTTTTATGAGAAACGCTCATTTGTTACTCTGAAATGAGAAGCGTCTGTTTGGGATAGGTCAAAGTATGGTTAAAAGTGATAACAGTGTTCCTTTTCTCTGTAGAAGCTTTACTTTGAAAGATAATCACGTTCTTTTAAAGTGTATGAATTTCATGAAATGCTTTTGTGAGAAACGCTCATGTGTTTCTCTGAAATGAGAAGCGTCTGTTTGGGATATGAAAAAATATGGTAAAAAGTGAGAACAGTGTTCCTTTTCTCTGTAGAAGCTTTACTTTGAAAGATGATCACGTTCTTTGAAAGTGTATAAATTTCATGAAATTCTTTTGTGAGAAACGCACATGTGTTATCTGAAATGAGAAGCGTCTTGGGTTTGTCAAAGTATGGTTAAAAGTGAAAACAGTGTTCCTTTTCTCTGTAGAAGCTTTCCTTTGAAAGATAATCACGTTCTTTGAAAGCAAAAGAATTTCATGTAATGCTTTTGTGAGAAACGCACATATGTTACTCTGAAATGAGAAGCGTCTGTTTGGGATATGTCAAAGTATGGTGAAAAGTGAGAACCCTGTTCCTTTTCTCTGTAGAAGCTTTACTTTGAAAGATAATCACGTTCTTTGAAAGTGTATGAATTTCATCAAATGCTTTTGTGAGAAACGCACATGTGTTACTCTGAAATGAGAAGCGTCTGTTTGGGATATTTTAAAGTATGGTTGAAAGTGAGAACAGTGGTCCTTTTAAACTGTAGAAGCTTTGCTTTGAAAGATAATCACGTTCTTTGAAAGTGTATGAATTTCATGAAATGCTTTTTTGAGAAACGCACATGTGTTACTCTGAAATGAGAAGCGTCTGTTTGGGATATGTCAAAGTATGGTTAAAAGTGAGAACAGTGTTCCTTTTCTCTGTAGAATCTTTACTTTGAGAGATAATCACGTTCTTTGAAAGTATATGAATTTCATGAAATGCTTTTCTGAGAAACTCACATGTGCTACTCTGAAATGAGAAGCGTCTGTTTGGGATATGTCAAAGTATGGTGAAAAGTGAGAACAGTGTTCCTTTTCTCTGTAGAAGCTTTGCTTTGAAAGATAATCACGTTCTTTGAAAGCAAAAGAATTTCATGTAATGCTTATGTTTGAAACGCCCAGGTGTTACTCTGAAATGGGAAGAGTCTATTTGGGATATGTCAAAGTATGGTTAAAAGTGAGAACAGTGTTCCTTTTCTCTGTAGAAGCTTTACTTTGAAAGATAGTCACGTTCTTTGAAAGTGTATGAATTTCATGAAATGCTTTTGTGAGAAACCCTCATTTGTTACTCTGAAATGAGAAGCGTCTGTTTGGGATATGTCAAAGTATGGTTAAAAGTGAGAACAGTGTTCCTTTTCTCTGTAGAAGCTTTGCTTTGAAAGATAATCACATTCTTTGAAAGTGTATGAATTTCAAGAAATGCTTTTGTGAGAAACGCACATGTGTTAATCTGAAATGGGAAGCGTCTGTTTGGGATATGTCAAAGTATGGTTAAAAGTGAGAACAGTGTTCCTTTTCTCTGTAGAAGCTTTACTTTGAAAGATAATCACGTTCTTTGAAAGTGTATGAATTTCACGAAATGCTTTTGTGAGAAACGCACATGTGTTAATCTGAAATGAGAAGCGTCTGTTTGGGATATGTCAAAGTATAGTTAAAAGTGAGAACAGTATTCCTTTTCTCTGTAGAAGCTTTACTTTGAAAGATAATCACTTTTTTTGAAAGTGTATGAATTTCATGAAATGCTTTTGTGAGAAACGCAAATGTGTTACTCTGAAATGAGAAGCATCTGTTTGGGATATGTCAAAGTATGGTTAAAAGTGAGAACAGTGTGCCTTTTCTCTGTAGAAGCTTTACTTTGAAAGATAATCACGTTCTTTGAAAGTGTATGAATTTCATGATATGCTTTTCTGAGAAACTCACATGTACAACTCTGAAATGAGAAGGCTCTGTTTGGGATATGTCAAAGTATGGTTAAAATTGAGAACAGTGTTCCTTTTCTCTGTAGAAACTTTGCTTTAAAGATAATCACGTTCTTTGAAAGCAAAAGAATTTCATGTAATGCTTTTCTGAGAAACGCACAGGTGTTACTCTGAAATGAGAAGCGTCTATTTGGGATATGTCAAAGTATGGTTAAAAGTGAGAACAGTGTTGCTTTTCTATGTAGAAGCTTTACTTTGAAAGATAATCACGTTCTTTGAAAGTGTATGAATTTCATGAAATGCTTTTGTGAGAAACCCTCGTGTGTTACTCTGAAATGAGAAGCGTCTGTTTGGGATATGTGAGAGTATGTTTAAAAGTGAGAACAGTGTTCCTTTTCTCTGTAGAAGCTTTATTTTGAAAGATAATCACGTTCTTTGAAAGTGTATGAATTTCATGAAATGCTTTTGTGAGAAACGCACATGTGCTACTCTGAAATGAGAAGTGTCTGTATGGGATATGTCAAAGTATGGTTAAAAGTGAGAACAGTGTTCCTTTTCTCTGTAGAAGCTTTGCTTTGAAAGATAATCACGTTCTTTGAAAGCAAAATAATTTCATGTAATGCTTTTGTGAGAAACGCACATGTGTTACTCTGAAATGAGAAGCGTCTATTTGGGATATGTCAAAGTATGGTTAAAAGTGAGAACAGTGTTCCTTTTCTCTGTAGAAGCTTTACTTTGAAAGATAATCACGTTCTTTGAAAGTGTATGAATTTCATGACATGCTTTTGTGAGAAACGCTCATGTGTTACGCTGAAATGAGAAGCGTCTGTTTGGGATATGTCAAAGTATGGTTAAAAGTGAGAACAGTGTTCCTTTTCTCTGTAGAAGCTTTACTTTGAAAGATAATCACGTACTTTGAAAGTGTATGAATTTCATGAAATGCTTTTTTGAGAAACCCCCATGTGTTACTCTGAAATGAGAAGCGTCTGTTTGGGATATGTCAAAGTATGGTTAAAAGTGAGAACAGTATTCCTTTTCTCTGTAGAAACTTTGCTTTGAAAGATAATCACGTTCTTTGAAAGTGTATGAATTTCATGAAATGCTTTTGTGAGAAACGCACATGTGTTACTCTGAAATGAGAAGCGTCTGTTTGGGATATGTGAGAGTAGGATTAAAAGTGAGAACAGTGATCCTTTTCTCTGTAGAAGCTTTACTTTGAAAGATAATCACGTTCTTTGAAAGTGTATGAATTTCATGAAATGCTTTTGTGAGAAACGGACATGTGTTACTCTGAAATGATAAGCGTCTGTTTGGGATATGTCAAAGTATGGTTAAAAGTGAGAACAGTGTTCCTTTTCTCTGTAGAATCTTTACTTTGAGAGATAATCACGTTCTTTGAAAGTATATGAATTTCATGAAATGCTTTTCTGAGAAACTCACATGTGCTACTCTGAAATGAGAAGCGTCTGTTTGGGATATGTCAAAGTATGGTTAAAAGTGAGAACAGTGTTCCTTTTCTCTGTAGAAGCTTTGCTTTGAAAGATAATCACGTTCTTTGAAAGCAAAAGAATTTCATGTAATGCTTATGTGAGAAACGCCCAGGTGTTACTCTGAAATGGGAAGAGTCTATTTGGGATATGTCAAAGTATGGTTAAAACTGAGAACAGTGTTCCTTTTCTCTGTAGAAGCTTTACTTTGAAAGATAATCACGTTCTTTGAAAGTGTATGAATTTCATGACATGCTTTTGTGAGAAACGCACATGTGATACTCTGAAATGAGAAGCGTCTGTTTGGGATATGTCAAAGTATGGTGAAAAGTGAGAACCCTGTTCCTTTTCTCTGTAGAAGCTTTACTTTGAAAGATAGTCACGTTCTTTGAAAGTGTATGAATTTCATGAAATGCTTTTGTGAGAAACCCTCATTTGTTACTCTGAAATGAGAAGCGTCTGTTTGGGATATGTCAAAGTATGGTTAAAAGTGATAACAGTGTTCCTTTTCTCTGTAGAAGCTTTGCTTTGAAAGATAATCACGTTCTTTGAAAGTGTATGAATTTCATGAAATGCTTTTGTGAGAAACGCACATGTTTTACTCTGAAATGAGAAGCGTCTGTTTGGGATATGTCAAAGTATGGTTAAAAGTGAGAACAGTGTTCCTTTTCTCTGTAGAAGCTTTACTTTGAAAGATAATCACGTTCTTTGAAAGTGTTTGAATTTCATGAAATGCTTTTGTGAGAAACGCAAATGTGTTACTCTGAAATGAGAAGCATCTGTTTGGGATATGTCAAAGTATGGTTAAAAGTGAGAACAGTTTGCCTTTTCTCTGTAGAAGCTTTACTTTGAAAGATAATCACGTTCTTTGAAAGTGTATGAATTTCATGAAATGCTTTTGTGAGAAAGGCACATGTGTTAATCTGAAATGAGAATCGACTGTTTGGGATATGTCAAAGTATGGTTAAAAGTGAGAACAATATTCCTTTTCTCTGTAGAAGCTTTAATTTGAAAGATAATCACGTTTTTTGAAAGTGTTTGAATTTCATGAAATGCTTTTGTGAGAAACGCACATGTGCTACTCTGAAATGAGAAGCGTCTGTTTGGGATATGTCCAAGTATGGTGAAAAGTGAGAACAGTATTCGTTTTCTCTGTAGAAGCTTTACTTTGAAAGATAATCACGTTCTTTGAAAGTGTATGAATTTCATGAAATGCTTTTGTGAGAAACGCACATGTGTTACTCTGAAATGAGAAGCGTCTGTTTGGGATATGTTAAAGTATGGTTAAAAGTGAGAACAGTGTTCCTTTTAAACTGTAGAAGCTTTACTTTGAAAGATAATCACGTTCTTTGAAAGTGTATGAATTTCATGAAATGCTTTTGTGAGAAACGCACATGTGTTACTCTGAAATGAGAAGCATCTGTTTGGGATATGTGAGAGTATGTTTAAAAGTGAGAACAGTGTTCCTTTTCTCTGTAGAAGCTTTACTTTGAAAGATAATCACGTTCTTTGAAAGCAAAATAATTTCATGTAATGCTTTTGTGAGAAACGCACATGTGTTACTCTGAAATGAGAAGCGTCTATTTGGGATATGTCAAAGTATGGTTAAAAGTGAGAACAGTGTTCCTTTTCTCTGTAGAAGCTTTACTTTGAAAGATAATCACGTTCTTTGAAAGTGTATGAATTTCATGATATGCTTTTGTGAGAAACGCTCATGTGTTATGCTGAAATGAGAAGCGTCTGTTTTGGATATGTCAAAGTATGGGGAAAAGTGAGAACCCTGTTCCTTTTTTCTGTAGAAGCTTTACTTTGAGAGATAATCACGTTCTTTGAAAGTGTATGAATTTCATGAAATGCTTTTGTGAGAAACGGACATGTGTTACTCTGAAATGAGAAGCATCTGTTTGGGATATATCAAAGTATGGTTAAATGTGAGAACAGTGTTCCTTTTCTCTGTAGAAGCTTTACTTTGAAAGATAATGACGTTCTTTGAAAGTGTATGAATTTCATGAAATGCTTTTGTGAGAAACGCACATGTGTTACTCTGAAATGAGAAGCGTCTGTTTGGGATATGTGAGAGTAGGATTAAAAGTGAGAACAGTGATCCTTTTCTCTGAAGAAGCTTTACTTTGAAAGATAATCACGTTCTTTGAAAGTGTATGAATTTCATTAAATGCTTTTTTGAGAAACGGACATGTGTAATTATGAAATGAGAAGCGTCTGGGCTACGTCAAAGTATGGTTAAAAGTGATAACAGTGTTCCTTTTCTCTGTAGAAGCTTTACTTTGAAAGATAATCACCTTCTTTGAAAGTGTATGAATTTCATGAAATGCTTTTGTGAGAAACGGACAGGTGTTACTCTGAAATGCGAATCGTCTGTTTGGGATATGTCAAAGTATGGTTAAAAGTGAGAACAGTGTTCCTTTTCTCTGTAGAAGCTTTACTTTGAGAGATAATCACGTTATTTGAAAGTGTATGAATTTCATGAAATGCTTTTGTGAGAAACGCACATGTGTTACTCTGAAATGAGAAGCGTCTGTTTGGGATATGTGAGAGTAGGATTAAAAGTGAGAACAGTGATCCTTTTCTCTGTAGAAGCTTTACTTTGAAAGATAATCACGTTCTTTGAAAGTGTATGAATTTCATGAAATGCTTTTGTGAGAAACGGACATGTGTTACTCTGAAATGATAAGCGTCTGTTTGGAATATGTCAAAGTATGGTTAAAAGTGAGAACAGTGTTCCTTTTCTCTGTAGAATCTTTACTTTGAGAGATAATCACGTTCTTTGAAAGTATATGAATTTCATGAAATGCTTTTCTGAGAAACTCACATGTGCTACTCTGAAATGAGAAGCGTCTGTTTGGGATATGTCAAAGTATGGTTAAAAGTGAGAACAGTGTTCCTTTTCTCTGTAGAAGCTTTGCTTTGAAAGATAATCACGTTCTTTGAAAGCAAAAGAATTTCATGTAATGCTTATGTGAGAAACGCCCAGGTGTTACTCTGAAATGGGAAGAGTCTATTTGGGATATGTCAAAGTATGGTTAAAACTGAGAACAGTGTTCCTTTTCTCTGTAGAAGCTTTACTTTGAAAGATAATCACGTTCTTTGAAAGTGTATGAATTTCATGACATGCTTTTGTGAGAAACGCACATGTGTTACTCTGAAATGAGAAGCGTCTGTTTGGGATATGTCAAAGTATGGTGAAAAGTGAGAACCCTGTTCCTTTTCTCTGTAGAAGCTTTACTTTGAAAGATAGTCACGTTCTTTGAAAGTGTATGAATTTCATGAAATGCTTTTGTGAGAAACCCTCATTTGTTACTCTGAAATGAGAAGCGTCTGTTTGGGATATGTCAAAGTATGGTTAAAAGTGAGAACAGTGTTCCTTTTCTCTGTAGAAGCTTTGCTTTGAAAGATAATCACGTTCTTTGAAAGTGTATGAATTTCATGAAATGCTTTTGTGAGAAACGCACATGTTTTACTCTGAAATGAGAAGCGTCTGTTTGGGATATGTCAAAGTATGGTTAAAAGTGAGAACAGTGTTCCTTTTCTCTGTAGAAGCTTTACTTTGAAAGATAATCACGTTCTTTGAAAGTGTTTGAATTTCATGAAATGCTTTTGTGAGAAACGCAAATGTGTTACTCTGAAATGAGAAGCATCTGTTTGGGATATGTCAAAGTATGGTTAAAAGTGAGAACAGTTTGCCTTTTCTCTGTAGAAGCTTTACTTTGAAAGATAATCACGTTCTTTGAAAGTGTATGAATTTCATGAAATGCTTTTGTGAGAAAGGCACATGTGTTAATCTGAAATGAGAATCGACTGTTTGGGATATGTCAAAGTATGGTTAAAAGTGAGAACAATATTCCTTTTCTCTGTAGAAGCTTTAATTTGAAAGATAATCACGTTTTTTGAAAGTGTTTGAATTTCATGAAATGCTTTTGTGAGAAACGCACATGTGCTACTCTGAAATGAGAAGCGTCTGTTTGGGATATGTCCAAGTATGGTTAAAAGTGAGAACAGTATTCGTTTTCTCTGTAGAAGCTTTACTTTGAAAGATAATCACGTTCTTTGAAAGTGTATGAATTTCATGAAATGCTTTTGTTAGAAACGCACATGTTTTACTCTGAAATGAGAAGCGTCTGTTTGGGATATGTTAAAGTATGGTTAAAAGTGAGAACAGTGTTCCTTTTAAACTGTAGAAGCTTTGCTTTGAAAGATAATCACGTTCTTTGAAAGTGTATGAATTTCATGAAATGCTTTTGTGAGAAACGCACATGTGTTACTCTGAAATGAGAAGCGTCTGTTTGGGATATGTGAGAGTATGTTTAAAAGTGAGAACAGTGTTCCTTTTCTCTGTAGAAGCTTTACTTTGAAAGATAATCACGTTCTTTGAAAGCAAAATAATTTCATGTAATGCTTTTGTGAGAAACGCACATGTGTTACTCTGAAATGAGAAGCGTCTGTTTGGGATATGTCAAAGTATGGTTAAAAGTGAGAACAGTGTTCCTTTTCTCTGTAGAAGCTTTACTTTGAAAGATAATCACGTTCTTTGAAAGTGTATGAATTTCATACATGCTTTTGTGAGAAACGCTCATGTGTTATGCTGAAATGAGAAGCGTCTGTTTTGGATATGTCAAAGTATGGGGAAAAGTGAGAACCCTGTTCCTTTTTTCTGTAGAAGCTTTACTTTGAGAGATAATCACGTTCTTTTAAAGTGTATGAATTTCATGAAATGCTTTTGTGAGAAACGGACATGTGTTACTCTGAAATGAGAAGCATCTGTTTGGGATATGTCAAAGTATGGTTAAATGTGAGAACAGTGTTCCTTTTCTCTGTAGAAGCTTTGCTTTGAAAGATAATCACGTTCTTTGAAAGTGTATGAATTTCATGAAATGCTTTTGTGAGAAACGCACATGTGTTACTCTGAAATGAGAAGCGTCTGTTTGGGATATGTGAGAGTAGGATTAAAAGTGAGAACAGTGATCCTTTTCTCTGAAGAAGCTTTACTTTGAAAGATAATCATGTTCTTTGAAAGTGTATGAATTTCATTAAATGCTTTTTTGAGAAACGGACATGTGTAATTATGAAATGAGAAGCGTCTGGTACGCTACGTCAAAGTATGGTTAAAAGTGATAACAGTGTTCCTTTTCTCTGTAGAAGCTTTACTTTGAAAGATAATCACCTTCTTTGAAAGTGTATGAATTTCATGAAATGCTTTTGTGAGAAACGGACAGGTGTTACTCTGAAATGCGAAGCGTCTGTTTGGGATATGTCAAAGTATGGTTAAAAGTGAGAACAGTGTTCCTTTTCTCTGTAGAAGCTTTACTTTGAGAGATAATCACGTTATTTGAAAGTGTATGAATTTCATGAAATGCTTTTGTGAGAAACGCACATGTGTTACTCTGAAATGAGAAGCGTCTGTTTGGGATATGTGAGAGTAGGATTAAAAGTGAGAACAGTGATCCTTTTCTCTGTAGAAGCTTTACTTTGAAAGATAATCACGTTCTTTGAAAGTGTATGAATTTCATGAAATGCTTTTGTGAGAAACGCACATGTGTTACTCTGAAATGATAAGCGTCTGTTTGGGATATGTCAAAGTATGGTTAAAAGTGAGAACAGTGTTCCTTTTCTCTGTAGAATCTTTACTTTGAGAGATAATCACGTTCTTTGAAAGTATATGAATTTCATGAAATGCTTTTCTGAGAAACTCACATGTGCTACTCTGAAATGAGAAGCGTCTGTTTGGGATATGTCAAAGTATGGTTAAAAGTGAGAACAGTGTTCCTTTTCTCTGTAGAAGCTTTGCTTTGAAAGATAATCACGTTCTTTGAAAGCAAAAGAATTTCATGTAATGCTTATGTGAGAAACGCCCAGGTGTTACTCTGAAATGGGAAGAGTCTATTTGGGATATGTCAAAGTATGGTTAAAACTGAGAACAGTGTTCCTTTTCTCTGTAGAAGCTTTACTTTGAAAGATAATCACGTTCTTTGAAAGTGTATGAATTTCATGAAATGCTTTTGTGAGAAACGCACATGTGTTACTCTGAAATGAGAAGCGTCTGTTTGGGATATGTCAAAGTATGGTGAAAAGTGAGAACCCTGTTCCTTTTCTCTGTAGAAGCTTTACTTTGAAAGATAGTCACGTTCTTTGAAAGTGTATGAATTTCATGAAATGCTTTTGTGAGAAACCCTCATTTGTTACTCTGAAATGAGAAGCGTCTGTTTGGGATATGTCAAAGTATGGTTAAAAGTGAGAACAGTGTTCCTTTTCTCTGTAGAAGCTTTGCTTTGAAAGATAATCACGTTCTTTGAAAGTGTATGAATTTCATGAAATGCTTTTGTGAGAAACGCACATGTGTTACTCTGAAATGAGAAGCGTCTGTTTGGGATATGTCAAAGTATGGTTAAAAGTGAGAACAGTGTTCCTTTTCTCTGTAGAAGCTTTACTTTGAAAGATAATCACGTTCTTTGAAAGTGTTTGAATTTCATGAAATGCTTTTGTGAGAAACGCAAATGTGTTACTCTGAAATGAGAAGCATCTGTTTGGGATATGTCAAAGTATGGTTAAAAGTGAGAACAGTTTGCCTTTTCTCTGTAGAAGCTTTACTTTGAAAGATAATCACGTTCTTTGAAAGTGTATGAATTTCATGATATGCTTTTCTGAGAAACTCACATGTACAACTCTGAAATGAGAAGGCTCTGTTTGGGATATGTCAAAGTATGGTTAAAATTGAGAACAGTGTTCCTTTTCTCTGTAGAAGCTTTACTTTGAAAGATAATCACGTTCTTTGAAAGTGTATGAATTTCATGTAATGCTTTTGTGAGAAAGGCACATGTGTTAATCTGAAATGAGAATCGACTGTTTGGGATATGTCAAAGTATGGTTAAAAGTGAGAACAATATTCCTTTTCTCTGTAGAAGCTTTAATTTGAAAGATAATCACGTTTTTTGAAAGTGTTTGAATTTCATGAAATGCTTTTGTGAGAAACGCACATGTGCTACTCTGAAATGAGAAGCGTCTGTTTGGGATATGTCCAAGTATGGTGAAAAGTGAGAACAGTATTCGTTTTCTCTGTAGAAGCTTTACTTTGAAAGATAATCACGTTCTTTGAAAGTGTATGAATTTCATGAAATGCTTTTGTTAGAAACGCACATGTTTTACTCTGAAATGAGAAGCGTCTGTTTGGGATATGTTAAAGTATGGTTAAAAGTGAGAACAGTGTTCCTTTTAAACTGTAGAAGCTTTGCTTTGAAAGATAATCACGTTCTTTGAAAGTGTATGAATTTCATGAAATGCTTTTGTGAGAAACGCACATGTGTTACTCTGAAATGAGAAGCGTCTGTTTGGGATATGTGAGAGTATGTTTAAAAGTGAGAACAGTGTTCCTTTTCTCTGTAGAAGCTTTACTTTGAAAGATAATCACGTTCTTTGAAAGCAAAATAATTTCATGTAATGCTTTTGTGAGAAACGCACATGTGTTACTCTGAAATGAGAAGCGTCTATTTGGGATATGTCAAAGTATGGTTAAAAGTGAGAACAGTGTTCCTTTTCTCTGTAGAAGCTTTACTTTGAAAGATAATCACGTTCTTTGAAAGTGTATGAATTTCATGACATGCTTTTGTGAGAAACGCTCATGTGTTATGCTGAAATGAGAAGCGTCTGTTTTGGATATGTCAAAGTATGGGGAAAAGTGAGAACCCTGTTCCTTTTTTCTGTAGAAGCTTTACTTTGAGAGATAATCACGTTCTTTGAAAGTGTATGATTTTCATGAAATGCTTTTGTGAGAAACGGACATGTGTTACTCTGAAATGAGAAGCATCTGTTTGGGATATGTCAAAGTATGGTTAAATGTGAGAACAGTGTTCCTTTTCTCTGTAGAAGCTTTGCTTTGAAAGATAATCACGTTCTTTGAAAGTGTATGAATTTCATGAAATGCTTTTGTGAGAAACGCACATGTGTTACTCTGAAATGAGAAGCGTCTGTTTGGGATATGTGAGAGTAGGATTAAAAGTGAGAACAGTGATCCTTTTCTCTGAAGAAGCTTTACTTTGAAAGATAATCACGTTCTTTGAAAGTGTATGAATTTCATTAAATGCTTTTTTGAGAAACGGACATGTGTAATTATGAAATGAGAAGCGTCTGGGCTACGTCAAAGTATGGTTAAAAGTGATAACAGTGTTCCTTTTCTCTGTAGAAGCTTTACTTTGAAAGATAATCACCTTCTTTGAAAGTGTATGAATTTCATGAAATGCTTTTGTGAGAAACGGACAGGTGTTACTCTGAAATGCGAAGCGTCTGTTTGGGATATGTCAAAGTATGGTTAAAAGTGAGAACAGTGTTCCTTTTCTCTGTAGAAGCTTTACTTTGAGAGATAATCACGTTATTTGAAAGTGTATGAATTTCATGAAATGCTTTTGTGAGAAACACACATGTGCTACTCTGAAATGACAAGTGTCTATTTGGGATATGTCAAAGTATGGTTAAAAGTGAGAACAGTGTTCCTGTTCTCTGTAGAAGCTTTACTTTGAAAGATAATCACGTTCTTTGAAAGTGTATGAATTTCATGAAATGCTTTTGTGAGAAACGCACATGTGTTACTCTGAAATGAGAAGCGTCTGTTTGGGATATGTCAAAGTATGGTTAAAAGTGAGAACAGTGTTCCTTTTCTCTGCAGAAGCTTTGCTTTGAAAGATAATCACGTTCTTTGAAAGCAAAAGAATTTCATGTAATTCTTTTGTGAGAAACGCACATGTGTTACTCTGAAATGAGAAGCGTCTGTTTGGGATATGTCAAAGTATGGTTAAAAGTGAGAACAGTGTTCCTTTTCTCTGTAGTAGCTTTGCTTTGAAAGATAATCAGGTTCTTTGAAAGCAAAAGAATTTCATGTAATACTCTTGTGAGAAACGCTCATGTGTTACTCTGAAATGAGAAGCGTCAATTTGGGATATGTCTAAGTATGGTTAAAAGTGAGAACAGTGTTCCTTTTCCCTGTAGAAGCTTTACTTTGAAAGATGATCACGTTCTTTGAAAGCTATAGAATTTCATGAAATGCTTTTGTGAGAAACGCACATGTGTTACTCGGAAATGAGAAGCGTCTGTTTGGGATATGTCAAAGTATAGTTAAAAGTGAGAACAGTGTTCTTTTTTCTGTAGAAACTTTACTTTGAAAGATAATCACGTTCTTTGAAAGTGTATGAATTTCATGAAATGCTTTTGTGAGAAACCCTCATATGTTCCTCTGAAATGAGAAGCGTCTGTTTGGGATATGTCAAAATATGGTTAAAAGTGAGAACAGTGTTCCTTTTCTCTGTAGAAGCTTTACTTTGAAAGATGATGACGTTCTTTGAATGTGTATAAATTTCATGAAATGCTTTTGTGAGAAACGCACATGTGTTATTCTGAAATGAGAAGCGTCTGTTTGGGATATGTCAAAGTATGGTTAAAAGTTAGAACAGTGTTCCTTTTCTCTGTAGAAGCTTTGCTTTGAAAGATAATCACGTTCTATGAAAGCAAAAGAATTTCATGAATTGCTTATGTGAGAAACGCACATGTGTTACTCTGAAATGAGAAGCGTCTGTTTGGGATATGTCAAAGTATGGTTAAAAGTGAGAACAATGTTCCTTTTCTCTGTAGAAGCTTTACTTTGAAAGATAATCAGGTTCTTTGAAAGCGAAAGAATTTCATGTAATGCTTTTGTGAGAAACGCTCATGTGTTACTCTGAAATGAGAAGCGTCTGTTTGGGATATGTCAAAGTATGGTTAAAAGTGAGAACTGTGTTCCTTTTCTCTGTAGAAGCTTTACTTTGAAAGATAATCACGTTCTTTGAAAGTGTATGAATTTCATGAAATGCTTTTGTGAGAAACGCTCATGTGTTACTCTGAAATGAGAAGCGTCTGTTTGGGATATGTCAAAATATGGTTAAAAGTGAGAACAGTGTTCCTTTTCTCTGTAGAAGCTTTACTTTGAAAAATGATCACGTTCTTTGAAAGTGTATAAATTTCATGAAATGCTTTTGTGAGAAACGCACATGTGTTACTCTGAAATGAGAAGCGTCTGTTTGGGATATGTCAAAATATGGTTAAAAGTTAGAACAGTGTTCCTTTTCTCTGTAGAAGCTTTGCTTTGAAAGTTAATCACGTTCTATGAAAGCAAAAGAATTTCATGTAATGATATTGTGAGAAACGCACATGTGTTGCTCTGAAATGAGAAGCGTCTGTTTGGGATATGTCTATGTATGGTTAAAAGTGAGAACAGTGTTCCTTTTCTCTGTAGTAGCTTTGCTTTGAAAGATAATCAGGTTCTTTGAAAGCAAAAGAATTTCATGTAATACTCTTGTGAGAAACGCTCATGTGTTACTCTGAAATGAGAAGCGTCAATTTGGGATATGTCTAAGTATGGTTAAAAGTGAGAACAGTATTCCTTTTCCCTGTAGAAGCTTTACTTTGAAAGATGATCACGTTCTTTGAAAGCTATAGAATTTCATGAAATGCTTTTGTGAGAAACGCACATGTGTTACTCGGAAATGAGAAGCTTCTGCTTGGGATATGTCAAAGTATAGTTAAAAGTGAGAACAGTGTTCTTTTTCTCGTAGAAACTTTACTTTGAAAGATAATCACGTTCTTTGAAAGTGTATGATTTTCATGAAATGCTTTTGTGAGAAACCCTCATATGTTCCTCTGAAATGAGAAGCGTCTGTTTGGGATATGTCAAAATATGGTTAAAAGTGAGAACAGTGTTCCTTTTCTCTGTAGAAGCTTTACTTTGAAAGATGATGACGTTCTTTGAATGTGTATAAATTTCATGAAATGCTTTTGTGAGAAACGCACATGTGTTATTCTGAAATGAGAAGCGTCTGTTTGGGATATGTCAAAGTATGGTTAAAAGTTAGAACAGTGTTCCTTTTCTCTGTAGAAGCTTTGCTTTGAAAGATAATCACGTTCTATGAAAGCAAAAGAATTTCATGAATTGCTTATGTGAGAAACGCACATGTGTTACTCTGAAATGAGAAGCGTCTGTTTGGGATATGTCAAAGTATGGATAAAAGTGAGAACAATGTTCCTTTTCTCTGTAGAAGCTTTACTTTGAAAGATAATCAGGTTCTTTGAAAGCGAAAGAATTTCATGTAATGCTTTTGTGAGAAACGCTCATGTGTTACTCTGAAATGAGAAGCGTTTGTTTGGGATATGTCAAAGTATGGTTAAAAGTGAGAACTGTGTTCCTTTTCTCTGTAGAAGCTTTACTTTGAAAGATAATCACGTTCTTTGAAAGTGTATGAATTTCATGACATGCTTTTGTGAGAAACGCTCATGTGTTATGCTGAAATGAGAAGCGTCTGTTTTGGATATGTCAAAGTATGGGGAAAAGTGAGAACCCTGTTCCTTTTTTCTGTAGAAGCTTTACTTTGAGAGATAATCACGTTCTTTGAAAGTGTATGAATTTCATGAAATGCTTTTGTGAGAAACGGACATGTGTTACTCTGAAATGAGAAGCATCTGTTTGGGATATGTCAAAGTATGGTTAAATGTGAGAACAGTGTTCCTTTTCTCTGTAGAAGCTTTGCTTTGAAAGATAATCACGTTCTTTGAAAGTGTATGAATTTCATGAAATGCTTTTGTGAGAAACGCACATGTGTTACTCTGAAATGAGAAGCGTCTGTTTGGGATTAGTGAGAGTAGGATTAAAAGTGAGAACAGTGATCCTTTTCTCTGAAGAAGCTTTACTTTGAAAGATAATCACGTTCTTTGAAAGTGTATGAATTTCATTAAATGCTTTTTTGAGAAACGGACATGTGTAATTATGAAATGAGAAGCGTCTGGGCTACGTCAAAGTATGGTTAAAAGTGATAACAGTGTTCCTTTTCTCTGTAGAAGCTTTACTTTGAAAGATAATCACCTTCTTTGAAAGTGTATGAATTTCATGAAATGCTTTTGTGAGAAACGGACAGGTGTTACTCTGAAATGCGAAGCGTCTGTTTGGGATATGTCAAAGTATGGTTAAAAGTGAGAACAGTGTTCCTTTTCTCTGTAGAAGCTTTACTTTGAGAGATAATCACGTTATTTGAAAGTGTATGAATTTCATGAAATGCTTTTGTGAGAAACACACATGTGCTACTCTGAAATGACAAGTGTCTATTTGGGATATGTCAAAGTATGGTTAAAAGTGAGAACAGTGTTCCTGTTCTCTGTAGAAGCTTTACTTTGAAAGATAATCACGTTCTTTGAAAGTGTATGAATTTCATGAAATGCTTTTGTGAGAAACGCACATGTGTTACTCTGAAATGAGAAGCGTCTGTTGGGATATGTCAAAGTATGGTTAAAAGTGAGAACAGTGTTCCTTTTCTCTGCAGAAGCTTTGCTTTGAAAGATAATCACGTTCTTTGAAAGCAAAAGAATTTCATGTAATTCTTTTTGAGAAACGCACATGTGTTACTCTGAAATGAGAAGCGTCTGTTTGGGATATGTCAAAGTATGGTTAAAAGTGAGAACAGTGTTCCTTTTCTCTGTAGTAGCTTTGCTTTGAAAGATAATCAGGTTCTTTGAAAGCAAAAGAATTTCATGTAATACTCTTGTGAGAAACGCTCATGTGTTACTCTGAAATGAGAAGCGTCAATTTGGGATATGTCTAAGTATGGTTAAAAGTGAGAACAGTGTTCCTTTTCCCTGTAGAAGCTTTACTTTGAAAGATGATCACGTTCTTTGAAAGCTATAGAATTTCATGAAATGCTTTTTTGAGAAACGCACATGTGTTACTCGGAAATGAGAAGCGTCTGTTTGGGATATGTCAAAGTATAGTTAAAAGTGAGAACAGTGTTCTTTTTCTCGTAGAAACTTTACTTTGAAAGATAATCACGTTCTTTGAAAGTGTGTGAATTTCATGAAATGCTTTTGTGAGAAACCCTCATATGTTCCTCTGAAATGAGAAGCGTCTGTTTGGGATATGTCAAAATATGGTTAAAAGTGAGAACAGTGTTCCTTTTCTCTGTAGAAGCTTTACTTTGAAAGATGATGACGTTCTTTGAATGTGTATAAATTTCATGAAATGCTTTTGTGAGAAACGCACATGTGTTATTCTGAAATGAGAAGCGTCTGTTTGGGATATGTCAAAGTATGGTTAAAAGTTAGAACAGTGTTCCTTTTCTCTGTAGAAGCTTTGCTTTGAAAGATAATCACGTTCTATGAAAGCAAAAGAATTTCATGAATTGCTTATGTGAGAAACGCACATGTGTTACTCTGAAATGAGAAGCGTCTGTTTGGGATATGTCAAAGTATGGTTAAAAGTGAGAACAATGTTCCTTTTCTCTGTAGAAGCTTTACTTTGAAAGATAATCAGGTTCTTTGAAAGCGAAAGAATTTCATGTAATGCTTTTGTGAGAAACGCTCATGTGTTACTCTGAAATGAGAAGCGTCTGTTTGGGATATGTCAAAGTATGGTTAAAAGTGAGAACAGTGTTCCTTTTCTCTGTAGAAGCTTTACTTTGAAAGATAATCACGTTCTTTGAAAGTGTATGAATTTCATGAAATGCTTTTGTGAGAAACGCTCATGTGTTACTCTGAAATGAGAAGCGTCTGTTTGGGATATGTCAAAATATGGTTAAAAGTGAGAACAGTGTTCCTTTTCTCTGTAGAAGCTTTACTTTGAAAAATGATAACGTTCTTTGAAAGTGTATAAATTTCATGAAATGCTTTTGTGAGAAACGCACATGTGTTACTCTGAAATGAGAAGCGTCTGTTTGGGATATGTCAAAATATGGTTAAAAGTTAGAACAGTGTTCCTTTTCTCTGTAGAAGCTTTGCTTTGAAAGTTAATCACGTTCTATGAAAGCAAAAGAATTTCATGTAATGATATTGTGAGAAACGCACATGTGTTGCTCTGAAATGAGAAGCGTCTGTTTGGGATATGTCTATGTATGGTTAAAAGTGAGAACAGTGTTCCTTTTCTCTGTAGTAGCTTTGCTTTGAAAGATAATCAGGTTCTTTGAAAGCAAAAGAATTTCATGTAATACTCTTGTGAGAAACGCTCATGTGTTACTCTGAAATGAGAAGCGTCAATTTGGGATATGTCTAAGTATGGTTAAAAGTGAGAACAGTATTCCTTTTCCCTGTAGAAGCTTTACTTTGAAAGATGATCACGTTCTTTGAAAGCTATTGAATTTCATGAAATGCTTTTGTGAGAAACGCACATGTGTTACTCGGAAATGAGAAGCGTCTGCTTGGGATATGTCAAAGTATAGTTAAAAGTGAGAACAGTGTTCCTTTTTCTGTAGAAACTTTACTTTGAAAGATAATCACGTTCTTTGAAAGTGTATGATTTTCATGAAATGCTTTTGTGAGAAACCCTCATATGTTCCTCTGAAATGAGAAGCGTCTGTTTGGGATATGTCAAAATATGGTTAAAAGTGAGAACAGTGTTCCTTTTCTCTGTAGAAGCTTTACTTTGAAAGATGATGACGTTCTTTGAATGTGTATAAATTTCATGAAATGCTTTTGTGAGAAACGCACATGTGTTATTCTGAAATGAGAAGCGTCTGTTTGGGATATGTCAAAGTATGGTTAAAAGTTAGAACAGTGTTCCTTTTCTCTGTAGAAGCTTTGCTGTGAAAGATAATCACGTTCTATGAAAGCCAAAGAATTTCATGAATTGCTTATGTGAGAAACGCACATGTGTTACTCTGAAATGAGAAGCGTCTGTTTGGGATATGTCAAAGTATGGTTAAAAGTGAGAACAGTGTTCCTTTTCTCTGTAGAAGCTTTACTTTGAAAGATAATCACGTTCTTTGAAAGTGTATGAATTTCATGAAATGCTTTTGTGAGAAACGCACATGTGCTACTCTGAAATGAGTAGCGTCCGTTTGGGATATGTCAAAGTATGGTTAAATGGGAGAACTGTGTTCCTATTCTCTGTTAAAGCTTTGCATTGAAAGATAATCACGTTCTATTAAAGCAAAAGAATTTCATGTAATGCTTTTGTGAGAAACGCACATGTGTTACTCTGAAATGAGAAGCACCTATTTGGGATATGTCAAAGTATGGTTAAAAGTGAGAACAGTGTGCCTTTTTAACTGTAGAAGCTTTACTTTGAAAGATAATCACGTTTTTTGAAAGTGTATGAATTTCATGATATGCTTTTTTGAGAACCGCACATGTGTTACTCTGAAATGAGAAGCGTATGTTTGGGATATGTCAAAGTATGGTTAAAAGTGAGAACAGTGTTCCTTTTCTCTGTAGATGCTTTACTTTGAAAGATAATCACGTTCTTTGAAAGTGTATGAATTTCATGAAATGCTTTTGTGAGAAACGCACATGTGCTACTCTGAAATGAGAAGCGTCTGTTTGGGATATGTCAAAGTATGGTTAAAAGTGAGAACAGTGATCCTTTTCTCTGTAGAAGCTTTGCTTTGAAAGATAATCACGTTCTTTGAAAGCAAAATAATTTCATGATATGCTTTTGTGAGAAACGGACATGTGTTACTCTGAAATGAGAAGCGTCTGTTTGGGATATGACAAAGTATGGTTAAAAGTGAGAACAGTGTACCTTTTCTCTGTAGAAGCTTTGCTTTGAAACATAATCACGTTCTTTGAAAGCGAAAGAATTTCATGTAATGCTTTTGTGAGAAACGTACATGTGTTACTCTGAAATGAGAAGCGTCTGTTTGGGATATGTCAAAGTATGGTTAAAAGTGAGAACAGTGTTCCTTTTCTCTGTAGAAGCTTTACTTTGAAAGATAATCAGGTTCTTTGAATGCAAAATAATTTCATGTAATACTCTTGTGAGAAACGCTCATGTGTTACTCTGAAATGAGAAGCGTCTATTTGGGATATGTCAAAGAATGGTTAAAAGTGAGAACAGTGTTCCTTTTCTCTGTAGAAGCTTTACTTTGAAAGATGATCACGTTCTTTGAAAGCAATAGAATTTCATGAAATGCTTTTGTGAGAAACGCACATGTGTTACTCTGAAATGAGAAGCGTCTGTTTGGGATATGTCAAAGTATGGTTAAAAGTGAGAACAGTGTTCTTTTTCTCTGTAGAACCTTTACTTTGAAAGATAATCACGTTCTTTGAAAGTGTATGGATTTCATGAAATGCTTTTGTGAGAAACGCTCATGTGTTACTCTGAAAAGAGAAGCGTCTGTTTGGGATATGTCAAAATATGGATAAAAGTGAGAACAGTGTTCCTTTTCTCTGTAGAAGCTTTACTTTGAAAGATGATCACGTTCTTTGAAAGTGTATAAATTTCATGAAATGCTTTTGTGAGAAACGCACATGTGTTACTCTGAAATGAGAAGCGTCTGTTTGGGATATGTCAAAGTATGGTTAAAAGTGAGAACAGTGTTCCTTTTCTCTGTAGAAGCTTTACTTTGAAAGATAATCAGGTTCTTTGAAAGCGAAAGAATTTCATGTAATGCTTTTGTGAGAAACGCTCATGTGTTACTCTGAAATGAGAAGCGTCTGTTTGGGCTATGTCAAAGTATGGTTAAAAGTGAGAACAGTGTTCCTTTTCTCTGTAGAAGCTTTACTTTGAAAGATAATCACGTTCTTTGAAAGTGTATGAATTTCATGAAATGCTTTTGTGAGAAACGATCATGTGTTACTCTGAAATGAGAAGCGTCTGTTTGGGATATGTCAAAATATGGTTAAAAGTGAGAACAGTGTTCCTTTTCTCTGTAGAAGCTTTACTTTGAGAGATAATCACGTTCTTTGACAGTGTATGAATTTCATGAAATGCTTTTGTGAGAAACACACATGTGCTACTCTGAAATGAGAAGCGTCTCTTTGGGATATGTCAAAGCTTGGTTAAAAGTGAGAACAGTGTTCCTTTTCTCTGTAGAAGCTTTACTTTGAAAGATAATCACGTTCTTTGAAAGTGTATGAATTTCATGAAATGCTTTTGTGAGAAACGCACATGTGTTACTCTGAAATGAGAAGCGTCTGTTTGGGATATGTCAAAGTATGGTTAAAAGTGAGAACAGTGTTCCTTTTCTCTGTAGAAGCTTTACTTTGAAAGATAATCACGTTCTTTGAAAGCAAAAGAATTTCATGAAATGCTTTTGTGAGAAACGATCATGTGTTACTCTGAAATGAGAAGCGTCTGTTTGGGATATGTCAAAATATGGTTAAAAGTGAGAACAGTGTTCCTTTTCTCTGTAGAAGCTTTACTTTGAGAGATAATCACGTTCTTTGACAGTGTATGAATTTCATGAAATGCTTTTGTGAGAAACACACATGTGCTACTCTGAAATGAGAAGCGTCTCTTTGGGATATGTCAAAGTTTGGTTAAAAGTGAGAACAGTGTTCCTTTTCTCTGTAGAAGCTTTACTTTGAAAGATAATCACGTTCTTTGAAAGTGTATGAATTTCATGAAATGCTTTTGTGAGAAACGCCCATGTGTTACTCTGAAAGGAGAAGCGTCTGTTTGGGATATGTCAAAGTATGGTTAAAAGTGAGAACAGTGTTCCTTTTCTCTGTAGAAGCTTTACTTTGAAAGATAATCAGGTTCTTTGAAAGCAAAAGAATTTCATGTAATACTCTTGTGAGAAACGTTCATGTGTTACTCTGAAATGAGAAGCGTCTATTTGGGATATGTCAAAGTATGTTTAAAAGTGAGAACAGTGTTCCTTTTCTCTGTAGAAGCTTTACTTTGAAAGATGATCACGTTCTTTGAAAGCAATAGAATTTCATGAAATGCTTTTGTGAGAAACGCACATGTGTTACTCTGAAATGAGAAGCGTCTGTTTGGGATATGTCAAAGTATGGTTAAAAGTGAGAACAGTGTTCTTTTTCTCTGTAGAACCTTTACTTTGAAAGATAATCACGTTCTTTGAAAGTGTATGAATTTCATGAAATGCTTTTGTGTGAAACGCTCATGTGTTACACTGAAATGAGAAGCGTCTGTTTGGGATATGTCAAAATATGGTTAAAAGTGAGAACAGTGTTCCTTTTCTCTGTAGAAGCTTTACTTTGAAAGATAATCACGTTCTTTGAAAGTGTATGAATTCCATGAAATGCTTTTGTGAGAAACGGACAGGTGTTACTCTGAAATGAGAAGTGTCTGTTTGGGATATGTCAAAGTATGGTTAAAAGTGAGAACAGTGTTCCTTTTCTCTGTAGAAGCTTTACTTTGAGAGATAATCACGTTCTTTGAAAGTGTATGAATTTCATGAAATGCTTTTGTGTGAAACGCACATGTGTTACACTGAAATGAGAAGCGTCTGTTTGGGATATGTCAAGGAATGGTTAAAAGTGAGAACAGTGTTCCTTTTCTCTGTAGAAGCTTTACTTTGAAAGATAATCACGTTCTTTGAAAGTGTATGAATTTCATGAAATGCTTTTGTGAGAAACGCACATGTGTTACTCTGAAATGAGAAGCGTCTGTTTAGGATATGTCAAAGTATGGTTAAAAGTGAGAACAGTGTTCCTTTTCTCTGTAGAAGCTTTACTTTGAAAGATAATCACGTTCTTTGAAAGTGTATGAATTTCATGAAATGCTTTTGTGAGAAACGGACATGTGTTACTCTGAAATGAGAAGTGTCTGTTTGGGATATGTCAAAGTATGGTTAAAAGTGAGAACAGTGTTCCTTTTCTCTGTAGAAGCTTTACTTTGAGAGATAATCACGTTCTTTGACAGTGTATGAATTTCATGAAATGCTTTTGTGAGAAACGCACATGTGCTACTCTGAAATGAGAAGCGTCTCTTTGGGATATGTCAAAGTATGGTTAAAAGTGAGAACAGTGTTCCTTTTCTCTGTAGAAGCTTTACTTTGAAAGATAATCACGATCATTTGAAAGTCAGTGAATTTCATGAAATGCTTTTGTGAGAAACGCACATGTGTTACTCTGAAATGAGAAGCGTCTGTTTGGGATATGTCAAAGTATGGGGAAAAGTGAGAACCCTGTTCCTTTTCTCTGTAGAAGCTCTACTTTGAAAGATAATCACGTTCTTTGAAAGTGTATGAATTTCATGAAATGCTTTTGTGAGAAACGCACATGTGTTACTCTGAAATGAGAAGCGTCTGTTTGGGATATGTCAAAGTATGGTTAAAAGTGAGAACAGTGTTCCTTTTCTCTGTAGAAGCTTTGCTTTGAAAGATAATCATGTTCTTTGAAAGTGTATAGAATTTCATGAAATGCTTTTGTGAGAAACGCACATGTGTTATTCTGAAATGAGAAGCGTCTGTTTGGGATATGTGAGAGTAGGATTAAAAGTGAGAACAGTGATCCTTTTCTCTGAAGAAGCTTTACTTTGAAAGATAATCACGTTCTTTGAAAGTGTATGAATTTCATGAAATGCTTTTGTGAGAAACGGACATGTGTAATTATGAAATGAGAAGCGTCTGGGCTACGTCAAAGTATGGTTAAAAGTGATAACAGTGTTCCTTTTCTCTGTAGAAGCTTTACTTTGAAAGATAATCACGTTCTTTGAAAGTGTATGAATTTCATGAAATGCTTTTGTGAGAAACGGACAGGTGTTACTCTGAAATGCGAAGCGTCTGTTTGGGATATGTCAAAGTATGGTTAAAAGTGAGAACAGTGTTCCTTTTCTCTGTAGAAGCTTTACTTTGAGAGATAATAACGTTATTTGAAAGTGTATGAATTTCATGAAATGCTTTTGTGAGAAACACACATGTGCTACTCTGAAATGACAAGTGTCTCTTTGGGATATGTCAAAGTATGGTTAAAAGTGAGAACAGTGTTCCTGTTCTCTGTAGAAGCTTTACTTTGAAAGATAATCACGTTCTTTGAAAGTGTATGAATTTCATGAAATGCTTTTGTGAGAAACGCACATGTGTTACTCTGAAATGAGAAGCGTCTGTTGGGATATGTCAAAGTATGGTTAAAAGTGAGAACAGTGTTCCTTTTCTCTGCAGAAGCTTTGCTTTGAAAGATAATCACGTTCTATGAAAGCAAAAGAATTTCATGTAATGCTTTTATGAGAAACGCTCATTTGTTACTCTGAAATGAGAATCGTCTGTTTGGGATATGTCAAAGTATGGTTAAAAGTGAGAACAGTGTTCCTTTTCTCTGTAGAAGCTTTACTTTGAAAGATAATCAGGTTTTTGAAAGTGTATGAATTTCATGAAATGCTTTTGTGAGAAACGCACATGTGTTACTCTGAAATGAGAAGCGTCGGGTTTGGGATATGGCAAAGTATGGTTAAAAGTGAGAACAGTGTTCCTTTTCTCTGTAGAAGCTTTGCTTTGAAAGATAATCACGTTCTTTGAAAGCGAAAGAATTTCATGTAATTCTTTTGTGAGAAACGCACATGTGTTACTCTGAAATGAGAAGCGTCTGTTTGGGATATGTCAAAGTATGGTTAAAAGTGAGAACAGTGTTCCTTTTCTCTGTAGTAGCTTTGCTTTGAAAGATAATCAGGTTCTTTGAAAGCAAAAGAATTTCATGTAATACTCTTGTGAGAAACGCTCATGTGTTACTCTGAAATGAGAAGCGTCTATTTGGGATATGTCAAAGTATGGTTAAAAGTGAGAACAGTGTTCCTTTTCTCTGTAGAAGCTTCACTTTGAAAGATGATCACGTTCTTTGAAAGCTATAGAATTTCATGAAATGCTTTTGTGAGAAACGCACATGTGTTACTCTGAAATGAGAAGCGTCTGTTTGGGATATGTGAGAGTAGGATTAAAAGTGAGAACAGTGATCCTTTTCTCTGAAGAAGCCTTACTTTGAAAGATAATCACGTTCTTTGAAAGTGTATGAATTTCATGAAATGCTTTTGTGAGAAACGGACATGTGTAATTATGAAATGAGAAGCGTCTGGGCTACGTCAAAGTATGGTTAAAAGTGAGAACAGTGTTCCTTTTCTCTGTAGAAGCTTTACTTTGAAAGATAATCACGTTCTTTGAAAGTGTATGAATTTCATGAAATGCTTTTGTGAGAAACGGACAGGTGTTACTCTGAAATGAGAAGCGTCTGTTTGGGATATGTCAAAGTATGGTTAAAAGTGAGAACAGTGTTCCTTTTCTCTGTAGAAGCTTTACTTTGAGAGATAATCACGTTATTTGAAAGTGTATGAATTTCATGAAATGCTTTTGTGAGAAACACACATGTGCTACTCTGAAATGACAAGTGTCTCTTTGGGATATGTCAAAGTATGGTTAAAAGTGAGAACAGTGTTCCTTTTCTCTGTAGAAGCTTTACTTTGAAAGATAATCACGTTCTTTGAAAGTGTATGAATTTCATGAAATGCTTTTGTGAGAAACGCACATGTGTTACTCTGAAATGAGAAGCATCTGTTGGGATATGTCAAAGTATGGTTAAAAGTGAGAACAGTGTTCCTTTTCTCTGCAGAAGCTTTGCTTTGAAAGATAATCACGTTCTATGAAAGCAAAAGAATTTCATGTAATGCTTTTATGAGAAACGCTCATTTGTTACTCTGAAATGAGAATCGTCTGTTTGGGATATGTCAAAGTATGGTTAAAAGTGAGAACAGTGTTCCTTTTCTCTGTAGAAGCTTTACTTTGAAAGATAATCACGTTTTTTGAAAGTGTATGAATTTCATGAAATGCTTTTGTGAGAAACGCACATGTGTTACTCTGAAATGAGAAGCGTCTGTTTGGGATATGTCAAAGTATGGTTAAAAGTGAGAACAGTGTTCCTTTTCTCTGTAGAAGCTTTGCTTTGAAAGATAATCACGTTCTTTGAAAGCGAAAGAATTTCATGTAATTCTTTTGTGAGAAACGCACATGTGTTACTCTGAAATGAGAAGCGTCTGTTTGGGATATGTCAAAGTATGGTTAAAAGTGAGAACAGTGTTCCTTTTCTCTGTAGTAGCTTTGCTTTGAAAGATAATCAGGTTCTTTGAAAGCAAAAGAATTTCATGTAATACTCTTGTGAGAAACGCTCATGTGTTACTCTGAAATGAGAAGCGTCTATTTGGGATATGTCAAAGTATGGTTAAAAGTGAGAACAGTGTTCCTTTTCTCTGTAGAAGCTTTACTTTGAAAGATGATCACGTTCTTTGAAAGCAATAGAATTTCATGAAATGCTTTTGTGAGAAACGCACATGTGTTACTCTGAAATGAGAAGCGTCTGTTTGGGATATGTCAAAGTAGAGTTAAAAGTGAGAACAGTGTTCCTTTTCTCTGTAGAAGCTTTACTTTGAAAGATAATCACGTTCTTTGAAAGTGTATGAATTTCATGAAATGCTTTTGTGAGAAACGCACATGTGTTATTCTGAAATGAGAAGCGTCTGTTTGGGATATGTCAAAGTATGGTTAAAAGTGAGAACAGTGTTCCTTTTCTCTGTAGAAGCTTTGCTTTGAAAGATAATCACGTTCTATGAAAGCAAAAGAATTTCATGAAATGCTTATGTGAGAAACCACATGTGTTACTCTGAAATGAGAAGCGTCTGTTTGGGATATGTCAAAGTATGGTTAAAAGTGAGAACAATGTTCCTTTTCTCTGTAGAAGCTTTACTTTGAAAGATAATCAGGTTCTTTGAAAGCAAAGAATTTCATGTAATGCTTTGTGAGAAACGCAATGTGTTACTCTGAAATGAGAAGTGTCTGTTTGGGATATGTCAAAGTATGGTTAAAAGTGAGAACAGTGTTCCTTTTCTCTGTAGAAGCTTTACTTTGAGAGATAATCACGTTCTTTGACAGTGTATGAATTTCATGAAATGCTTTTGTGAGAAACACACATGTGCTACTCTGAAATGAGAAGCGTCTCTTTGGGATATGTCAAAGTATGGATAAAAGTGAGAACAGTGTTCCTTTTCTCTGTAGAAGCTTTACTTTGAAAGATAATCACGTTTTTTGAAAGTGTATGAATTTCATGAAATGCTTTTGTGAGAAACGCACATGTGTTACTCTGAAATGAGAAGCGTCTGTTTGTGATATGTCAAAGTATGGTTAAAAGTGAGAACAGTGTTCCTTTTCTCTGTAGAAGCTTTACTTTGAAAAATGATCACGTTCTTTGAAAGTGTATGAATTTCATGATATGCTTTTGTGAGAAACGCTCATGTGTTATGCTGAAATGAGAAGCGTCTGTTTTGGATATGTCAAAGTATGGGGAAAAGTGAGAACCCTGTTCCTTTTCTCTGTAGAAGCTCTACTTTGAAAGATAATCACGTTCTTTGAAAGTGTATGAATTTCATGAAATGCTTTTGTGAGAAACGGACATGTGTTACTCTGAAATGAGAAGCGTCTGTTTGGGATATGTCAAAGTATGGTTAAAAGTGAGAACAGTGTTCCTTTTCTCTGTAGAAGCTTTGCTTTGAAAGATAATCATGTTCCTTGAAAGTGTATGAATTTCATGAAATGCTTTTGTGAGAAACGCACATGTGTTATTCTGAAATGAGAAGCGTCTGTTTGGGATATGTGAGAGTAGGATTAAAAGTGAGAACAGTGATCCTTTTCTCTGAAGAAGCTTTACTTTGAAAGATAATCACGTTCTTTGAAAGTGTATGAATTTCATGAAATGCTTTTGTGAGAAACGGACATGTGTAATTATGAAATGAGAAGCGTCTGGGCTACGTCAAAGTATGGTTAAAAGTGATAACAGTGTTCCTTTTCTCTGTAGAAGCTTTACTTTGAAAGATAATCACGTTCTTTGAAAGTGTATGAATTTCATGAAATGCTTTTGTGAGAAACGCACATGTGTTACTCTGAAATGAGAAGCGTCTGTTGGGATATGTCAAAGTATGGTTAAAAGTGAGAACAGTGTTCCTTTTCTCTGCAGAAGCTTTGCTTTGAAAGATAATCACGTTCTATGAAAGCAAAAGAATTTCATGTAATGCTTTTATGAGAAACGCTCATTTGTTACTCTGAAATGAGAATCGTCTGTTTGGGATATGTCAAAGTATGGTTAAAAGTGAGAACAGTGTTCCTTTTCTCTGTAGAAGCTTTACTTTGAAAGATAATCAGGTTTTTTGAAAGTGTATGAATTTCATGAAATGCTTTTGTGAGAAACGCACATGTGTTACTCTGAAATGAGAAGCGTCGGTTTGGGATATGGCAAAGTATGGTTAAAAGTGAGAACAGTGTTCCTTTTCTCTGTAGAAGCTTTGCTTTGAAAGATAATCACGTTCTTTGAAAGCGAAAAGAATTTCATGTAATTCTTTTGTGAGAAACGCACATGTGTTACTCTGAAATGAGAAGCGTCTGTTTGGGATATGTCAAAGTATGGTTAAAAGTGAGAACAGTGTTCCTTTTCTCTGTAGTAGCTTTGCTTTGAAAGATAATCAGGTTCTTTGAAAGCAAAAGAATTTCATGTAATACTCTTGTGAGAAACGCTCATGTGTTACTCTGAAATGAGAAGCGTCTATTTGGGATATGTCAAAGTATGGTTAAAAGTGAGAACAGTGTTCCTTTTCTCTGTAGAAGCTTCACTTTGAAAGATGATCACGTTCTTTGAAAGCTATAGAATTTCATGAAATGCTTTTGTGAGAAACGCACATGTGTTACTCTGAAATGAGAAGCGTCTGTTTGGGATATGTGAGAGTAGGATTAAAAGTGAGAACAGTGATCCTTTTCTCTGAAGAAGCCTTACTTTGAAAGATAATCACGTTCTTTGAAAGTGTATGAATTTCATGAAATGCTTTTGTGAGAAACGGACATGTGTAATTATGAAATGAGAAGCGTCTGGGCTACGTCAAAGTATGGTTAAAAGTGAGAACAGTGTTCCTTTTCTCTGTAGAAGCTTTACTATGAAAGATAATCACGTTCTTTGAAAGTGTATGAATTTCATGAAATGCTTTTGTGAGAAACGGACAGGTGTTACTCTGAAATGCGAAGCGTCTGTTTGGGATATGTCAAAGTATGGTTAAAAGTGAGAACAGTGTTCCTTTTCTCTGTAGAAGCTTTACTTTGAGAGATAATAACGTTATTTGAAAGTGTATGAATTTCATGAAATGCTTTTGTGAGAAACACACATGTGCTACTCTGAAATGACAAGTGTCTCTTTGGGATATTTCAAAGTATGGTTAAAAGTGAGAACAGTGTTCCTGTTCTCTGTAGAAGCTTTACTTTGAAAGATTATCACGTTCTTTGAAAGTGTATGAATTTCATGAAATGCTTTTGTGAGAAACGCACATGTGTTACTCTGAAATGAGAAGCATCTGTTGGGATATGTCAAAGTATGCTTAAAAGTGAGAACAGTGTTGCTTTTCTCTGCAGAAGCTTTGCTTTGAAAGATAATCACGTTCTATGAAAGCAAAAGAATTTCATGTAATGCTTTTATGAGAAACGCTCATTTGTTACTCTGAAATGAGAATCGTCTGTTTGGGATATGTCAAAGTATGGTTAAAAGTGAGAACAGTGTTCCTTTTCTCTGTAGAATCTTTACTTTGAAAGATAATCACGTTTTTGAAAGTGTATGAATTTCATGAAATGCTTTTGTGAGAAACGCACATGTGTTACTCTGAAATGAGAAGCATCGGTTTGGGATATGTCAAAGTATGGTTAAAAGTGAGAACAGTGTTCCTTTTCTCTGTAGAAGCTTTGCTTTGAAAGATAATCACGTTCTTTGAAAGCGAAAGAATTTCATGTAATTCTTTTGTGAGAAACGCACATGTGTTACTCTGAAATGAGAAGCGTCTCTTTGGGATATGTCAAAGTATGGTTAAAAGTGAGAACAGTGTTCCTTTTCTCTGTAGTAGCTTTGCTTTGAAAGATAATCAGGTTCTTTGAAAGCAAAAGAATTTCATGTAATACTCTTGTGAGAAACGCTCATGTGTTACTCTGAAATGAGAAGCGTCTATTTGGGATATGTCAAAGTATGGTTAAAAGTGAGAACAGTGTTCATTTTCTCTGTAGAAGCTTCACTTTGAAAGATGATCACGTTCTTTGAAAGCTATAGAATTTCATGAAATGCTTTTGTAAGAAACGCACATGTGTTACTCTGAAATGAGAAGCGTCTGTTTGGGATATGTGAGAGTAGGATTAAAAGTGAGAACAGTGATCCTTTTCTCTGAAGAAGCCTTACTTTGAAAGATAATCACGTTCTTTGAAAGTGTATGAATTTCATGAAATGCTTTTGTGAGAAACGCACATGTGTTATTATGAAATGAGAAGCGTCTGTTTGGGATATGTCAAAGTATGGTTAAAAGTGAGAACAGTGTTCCTTTTCTCTGTAGAAGCTTTACTTTGAGAGATAATCACGTTATTTGAAAGTGTATGAATTTCATGAAATGCTTTTGTGAGAAACACACATGTGCTACTCTGAAATGACAAGTGTCTCTTTGGGATATGTCAAAGTATGGTTAAAATGAGAACAGTGTTCCTGTTCTCTGTAGAAGCTTTACTTTGAAAGATAATCACGTTCTTTGAAAGTGTATGAATTTCATGAAATGCTTTTGTGAGAAACGCACATGTGTTACTCTGAAATGAGAAGCGTCTGTTGGGATATGTCAAAGTATGGTTAAAAGTGAGAACAGTGTTCCTTTTCTCTGCAGAAGCTTTGCTTTGAAAGATAATCACGTTCTATGAAAGCAAAAGAATTTCATGTAATGCTTTTATGAGAAACGCTCATTTGTTACTCTGAAATGAGAATCGTCTGTTTGGGATATGTCA
The DNA here is from genome assembly GCA_902806775.1 of Microtus agrestis. Classification (NCBI taxonomy): domain Eukaryota; kingdom Metazoa; phylum Chordata; class Mammalia; order Rodentia; family Cricetidae; genus Microtus; species Microtus agrestis. The sequence continues at coordinate 113,808 of CADCXT010006940.1, read as the reverse complement.
AAGTATGGTTAAAAGTGAGAACAGTGTTCCTTTTCTCTGTAGAAGCTTTACTTTGAAAGATAATCATGTTTTTTGAAAGTGTATGAATTTCATGAAATGCTTTTGTGAGAAACGCACATGTGTTACTCTGAAACGAGAAGCGTCTGTTTGGGATATGTCAAAGTATAGTTAAAAGTGAGAACAGTGTTCTTTTTTCTGTAGAACCTTTACTTTGAAAGATAATCACGTTCTTTGAAAGTGTATGAATTTCATGAAATGCTTTTGTGAGAAACGCACATGTGTTATTCTGAAATGAGAAGCATCTGTTTGGGATATGTCAAAGTATGTTTAAAAGTGAGAACAGTGTTCCTTTTCACTGTAGAAGCTTTACTTTGAAAGATAATCACGTTCTTTGAAAGTGTATGAATTTCATAAAATGCTTTTGTGAGAAACGCACATGTGCTACTCTGAAATGAGTAGCGTCCGTTTGGGATATGTCAAAGTATGGTTAAAAGTGAGAACAGTGTTCCTATTCTCTGTTAAAGCTTTGCATTGAAAGATAATCACGTTCTATTAAAGCAAAAGAATTTCATGTAATGCTTTTGTGAGAAACGCACATGTGTTACTCTGAAATGAGAAGCATCTATTTGGGATATGTCAAAGTATGGTTAAAAGTGAGAACAGTGTGCCTTTTTAACTGTAGAAGCTTTACTTTGAAAGATAATCAAGTTTTTTGAAAGTGTATGAATTTCATGATATGCTTTTTTGAGAAACGCACATGTGTTACTCTGAAATGAGAAGCGTCTGTTTGGGATATGTCAAAGTATGGTTAAAAGTGAGAACAGTGTTCCTTTTCTCTGTAGATGCTTTACTTTGAAAGATAATCATGTTCTTTGAAAGCAAAATAATTTCATGATATGCTTTTGTGAGAAACGGACATGTGTTACTCTGAAATGAGAAGCGTCTGTTTGGGATATGTCAAAGTATGGTTAAAAGTGAGAACAGTGTTCCTTTTCTCTGTAGAAGCTTTACTTTGAAAGATAATCACGTTCTTTGAAAGTGTATGAATTTCATGAAATGCTTTTGTGAGAAGCGGACAGGTGTTACTCTGATATGAGAAGTGTCTGTTTGGGATATGTCAAAGTATGGTTAAAAGTGAGAACAGTGTTCCTTTTCTCTGTAGAAGCTTTACTTTGAGAGATAATCACGTTCTTGAAAGTGTATGAATTTCATGAAATGCTTTTGTGAGAAACACACTGTGCTACTCTGAAATGAGAAGCGTCTGTTTGGGATATGTCAAAGTATGGTTAAAAGTGAGAACAGTTTATTTTTTCTCTGTAGAAGCTTTACTTTGAAAGATAATCACGTTTTTTGAACGTGTATGAATTTCATGATATGCTTTTGTGAGAAACGCACATCTGCTACTCTGAAATGAGAAGCATCTGTTTGGGATATGTCAAATAATGGTTAAAAGTGAGAACAGTGTTCCTTTTCTCTGTAGATGCTTTGCTTTGAAAGATAACCACGTTCTTTGAAAGTAAAAAATTTCATGTAATGCTTTAGTGAGAAACGCACATGTGTTACTCTGAAATGAGAAGCATCTATTTGGGATATGTCAAAGTATGGTTAAAAGTGAGAACAATGTTCCTTTTCTCTGTAGGAGCTTTACATTGAAAGATAATCACGTTTTTTGAAACTGTTTGAATTTCATGATATGCTTTTGTGAGAAACGCACATGTGTTACTCTGAAATGAGAAGTGTCTGTTTGTGATATGTCAAAGAATGGTTAAAAGTGAGAACAGTGTTCCTTTTCTCTGTAGAAGCTTTACTTTGAAAGATAATCACGTTTTTTGAAACTGTTTGAATTTCATGATTTGCTTTTGTGAGAAACGCACATGTGTTACTCTGAAATGAGAAGTGTCTGTTTGGGATATGTCAAAGAATGGTTAAAAGTGAGAACAGTGTTCCTTTTCTCGGTAGAAGCTTTACTTTGAAAGATAATCACGTTCTTTGAAAGTGTATGAATTTCATGAAATGCTTTTGTGAGAAACGCACATGTGCTACTCTGAAATGAGAAGCGTCTGTTTGGGATATGTCAAAGAATGGTTAAAAGTGAGAACAGTGTTCCTTTTCTCTGTAGAATCTTTGCTTTGAAAGATAATCACGTTCTTTGAAAGCAAAAGAATTTCATGATATGCTTTTGTGAGAAACGCACATGTGTTACTCTGAAATGAGAAGTGTCTGTTTGGGATATGTCAAAGTATGGTTAAAAGTGAGAACAGTGTTCCTTTTCTCTGTAGAAGCTTTACTTTGAAAGATAATCACGTTCTTTGAAAGTGTATGAATTTCATGAAATGCTTTTGTGAGAAACGCACATGTGCTACTCTGAAATGAGTGCGTCCCTTTGGGATATGTCAAAGTATGGTTAAAAGTGAGAACAGTGTTCCTATTCTCTGATAAACCTTTGCTTTGAAAGATAATCACGTTCTTTGAAAGCAAAAGAATTTCATGAAATGCTTTTGTGAGAAACGCACATGTGTTACTCTGAAATGAGAAGCATCTATTTGGGATATGTCAAAGTATGGTTAAAAGTGAGAACAGTGTGCCTTTTAAACTGTAGAAGCTTTACTTTGAAAGATATTCACGTTCTTTGAATGTGTATGAATTTCATGATATGCTTTTTTGAGAAACGCACATCTGCTACTCTGAAATGAGAAGCATCTGTTTGGGATATGTCAAATAATGGTTAAAAGTGAGAACAGTGTTCCTTTTCTCTGTAGATGCTTTGCTTTGAAAGATAATCACCTTCTTTGAAAGCAAAAAATTTCATGTAATGCTTTAGTGAGAAACGCACATGTGTTACTCTGAAATGAGAAGCGTCTGTTTGGGATATGTCAAAGTCTGCTTAAAAGTGAGAACAGTGTTGCTGTTCTCTGTAGTAGCTTTACTTTGAAAGATAATCACGATCTTTGAAAGTGTATGAATTTCATGAAATACTTTTGTGAGAAATGCATATGTGTTACTCTGAAATGAGAAGCGTCTGTTTGGGATATGTCAAGGAATGGTTAAAAGTGAGAACAGTGTTCCTTTTCTCTGTAGAAGCTTTACTTTGAAAGATAATCACGTTTTTTGAAAGTGTATGAATTTCATGATATGCTTTTGTGAGAAACGCACATGTGCTACTCTGAAATGAGAAGCGTCTGTTTGGGATATGTCAAAGTATGGTTAAAAGTGAGAACAGTGTTCCTTTTCTCTGTAGAAGCTTTGCTTTGAAAGATAATCACCTTCTTTGAAAGCAAAAAATTTCATGTAATGCTTTAGTGAGAAACGCACATGTGTTACTCTGAAATGAGAAGCGTCTATTTGGGATATGTCAAAGTATGGTTAAAAGTGAGAACAATGTTCCTTTTCTCTGTAGGAGCTTTACTTTGAAAGATAATCACGTTTTTTGAAACTGTTTGAATTTCATGATATGCTTTTGTGAGAAACGCACATGTGTTACTCTGAAATGAGAAGTGTCTGTTTGGGATATGTCAAAGAATGGTTAAAAGTGAGAACAGTGTTCCTTTTCTCTGTAGAAGCTTTACTTTGAAAGATAATCACGTTTTTTGAAACTGTTTGAATTTCATGATTTGCTTTTGTGAGAAACGCACATGTGTTACTCTGAAATGAGAAGTGTCTGTTTGGGATATGTCAAAGAATGGTTAAAAGTGAGAACAGTGTTCCTTTTCTCTGTAGAAGCTTTACTTTGAAAGATAATCACGTTCTTTGAAAGTGTATGAATTTCATGAAATGCTTTTGTGAGAAACGCACATGTGCTACTCTGAAATGAGAAGCGTCTGTTTGGGATATGTCAAAGAATGGTTAAAAGTGAGAACAGTGTTCCTTTTCTCTGTAGAAGCTTTGCTTTGAAAGATAATCACGTTCTTTGAAAGCAAAAGAATTTCATGATATGCTTTTGTGATTAACGCACATGTGTTACTCTGAAATGAGAAGCGTCTGTTTGGGATATGTCAAAGTATGGTTAAAAGTGAGAACAGTGTTCCTTTTCTCTGTAGAAGCTTTACTTTGAAAGATAATCACGTTCTTTGAAAGTGTATGAATTTCATGAAATGCTTTTGTGAGAAACGCACATGTGCTACTCTGAAATGAGTGCGTCCGTTTGGGATATGTCAAAGTATGGTTAAAAGTGAGAACAGTGTTCCTATTCTCTGATAAAGCTTTGCTTTGAAAGATAATCACGTTCTTTGAAAGCAAAAGAATTTCATGAAATGCTTTTGTGAGAAACGCACATGTGTTACTCTGAAATGAGAAGCGTCTATTTGGGATATGTCAAAGTATGCTTAAAAGTGAGAACAGTGTGCCTTTTAAACTGTAGAAGCTTTACTTTGAAAGATATTCACGTTCTTTGAAAGTGTATGAATTTCATGATATGCTTTTTTGAGAAACGCACATGTGCTACTCTGAAATGAGAAGCGTCTTTTTGGGATATGTCAAAGTATGGTTAAAAGTGAGAACAGTGTTCCTTTTCTCTGTAGAACCTTTGCTTTGAAAGATAATCACGTTCTTTGAAAGTGTATGAATTTCATGAAATGCTTTTGTGAGAAACGCCCATGTGTTACTCTGAAATGAGAAGCGTCTGTTTGGGATATGTCAAAGTCTGGTTAAAAGTGAGAACAGTGTTCCTGTTCTCTGTAGAAGCTTTACTTTGAAAGATAATCACGATCTTTGAAAGTGTATGAATTTCATGAAATACTTTTGTGAGAAATGCATATGTGTTACTCTGAAATGAGAAGCGTCTGTTTGGGATATGTCAAGGAGTGGTTAAAAGTGAGAACAGTGTTCCTTTTCTCTGTAGAAGCTTTACTTTGAAAGATAATCACGTTTTTTGAAAGTGTATGAATTTCATGATATGCTTTTGTGAGAAACGCACATGTGCTACTCTGAAATGAGAAGCGTCTGTTTGGGATATGTCAAAGTATGGTTAAAAGTGAGAACAGTGTTCCTTTTCTCTGTAGAAGCTTTGCTTTGAAAGATAATCACCTTCTTTGAAAGCAAAAGAATTTCATGAAATGCTTTTGTGAGAAACGCACATGTGTTACTATGAAATGAGAAGCGTCTATTTGGGATATGTCAAAGTATGGTTAAAAGTGAGAACAATGTTCCTTATCTCTGTAGGAGCTTTACTTTGAAAGATATTCACGTTCTTTGAAAGTGTATGAATTTCATGATATGCTTTTTTGAGAAACGCACATGTGCTACTCTGAAATGAGAAGCGTCTTTTTGGGATATGTCAAAGTATGGTTAAAAGTGAGAACAGTGTTCCTTTTCTCTGTAGAAGCTTTGCTTTGAAAGATAATCACGTTCTTTGAAAGTGTATGAATTTCATGAAATGCTTTTGTGAGAAACGCCCATGTGTTACTCTGAAATGAGAAGCGTCTGTTTGGGATATGTCAAAGTCTGGTTAAAAGTGAGAACAGTGTTCCTGTTCTCTGTAGAAGCTTTACTTTGAAAGATAATCACGATCTTTGAAAGTGTATGAATTTCATGAAATACTTTTGTGAGAAATGCATATGTGTTACTCTGAAATGAGAAGCGTCTGTTTGGGATATGTCAAGGAATGGTTAAAAGTGAGAACAGTGTTCCTTTTCTCTGTAGAAGCTTTACTTTGAAAGATAATCACGTTTTTTGAAAGTGTATGAATTTCATGATATGCTTTTGTGAGAAACGCACATGTGCTACTCTGAAATGAGAAGCGTCTGTTTGGGATATGTCAAAGTATGGTTAAAAGTGAGAACAGTGTTCCTTTTCTCTGTAGAAGCTTTGCTTTGAAAGATAATCACCTTCTTTGAAAGCAAAAAATTTCATGTAATGCTTTAGTGAGAAACGCACATGTGTTACTCTGAAATGAGAAGCGTCTATTTGGGATATGTCAAAGTATGGTTAAAAGTGAGAACAATGTTCCTTATCTCTGTAGGAGCTTTACTTTGAAAGATAATCACGTTTTTTGAAACTGTTTGAATTTCATGATATGCTTTTGTGAGAAACGCACATGTGTTACTCTGAAATGAGAAGTGTCTGTTTGGGATATGTCAAAGTATGGTTAAAAGTGAGAACAGTGTTCCTTTTCTCTGTAGAAGCTTTATTTTGAAAGATAATCACGTTTTTTGAAACTGTTTGAATTTCATGATTTGCTTTTGTGAGAAACGCACATGTGTTACTCTGAAATGAGAAGTGTCTGTTTGGGATATGTCAAAGAATGGTTAAAAGTGAGAACAGTGTTCCTTTTCTCTGTAGAAGCTTTACTTTGAAAGATAATCACGTTCTTTGAAAGTGTATGAATTTCATGAAATGCTTTTGTGAGAAACGCACATGTGCTACTCTGAAATGAGAAGCGTCTGTTTAGGATATGTCAAAGTATGGTTAAAAGTGAGAACAGTGTTCCTTTTCTCCGTAGAAGCTTTACTTTGAAAGATAATCACGTTCTTTGAATGTGTATGAATTTCATGAAATGCTTTTGTGAGAAACGGACAGGTGTTACTCTGAAATGAGAAGCGTCTGTTTGGGATATGTCAAAGAATGGTTAAAAGTGAGAACAGTGTTCCTTTTCTCTGTAGAAGCTTTGCTTTGAAAGATAATCACGTTCTTTGAAAGCCAAAGAATTTCATGAAATGCTTTTGTGAGAAACGCACATGTGCTACTCTGAAATGAGTAGCGTCCGTTTGGGATATGTCAAAGTATGGTTAAAAGTGAGAACAGTGTTCCTATTCTCTGTTAAAGCTTTGCTTTGAAAGATAATCACGTTCTTTGATGCAAAAGTATTTCATGAAATGCTTTTGTGAGAAACGCACATGTCTTACTCTGAAGTGAGAAGCGTCTGTTTGCGATATGTCAAAGTATGGTTAAAAGTGAGAACAGTGTTCCTTTTCCCTGTAGAAGCTTTACTTTGAAAGATAATCACGTTCTTTGAAAGTGTATGAATTTCATCAAATGCTTTTGTGAGAAATGCTCATGTGTTACTCTGAAATGAGAAGCGTCTGTTTGGGATATGTCAAAGTATGGTTAAAAGTGAGAACAGTGTTCCTTTTCTCTGTAGAAGCTTTACTTTGAAAGATAATCACGTTCTTTGAAAGTGTATGAATTTCATGAAATGCTTTTGTGAGAAACGCACATGTGCTACTCTGAAATGAGTGCGTCCGTTTGGGATATGTCAAAGTATGGTTAAAAGTGAGAACAGTGTTCCTATTCTCTGTAGAAGCTTTGCTTTGAAAGATAATCACGTTCTTTGAAAGCAAAAGAATTTCATGAAATGCTTTTGTGAGAAACGCACATGTGCTACTCTGAAATGAGTGCGTCCGTTTGGGATATGTCAAAGTATGGTTAAAAGTGAGAACAGTGTTCCTATTCTCTGATAAAGCTTTGCTTTGAAAGATAATCACGTTCTTTGAAAGCAAAAGAATTTCATGAAATGCTTTTGTGAGAAACGCACATGTGTTACTCTGAAATGAGAAGCGTCTATTTGGGATATGTCAAAGTATGGTTAAAAGTGAGAACAATGTTCCTTATCTCTGTAGGAGCTTTACTTTGAAAGATATTCACGTTCTTTGAAAGTGTATGAATTTCATGATATGCTTTTTTGAGAAACGCACATGTGCTACTCTGAAATGAGAAGCGTCTTTTTGGGATATGTCAAAGTATGGTTAAAAGTGAGAACAGTGTTCCTTTTCTCTGTAGAAGCTTTGCTTTGAAAGATAATCACGTTCTTTGAAAGTGTATGAATTTCATGAAATGCTTTTGTGAGAAACGCCCATGTGTTACTCTGAAATGAGAAGCGTCTGTTTGGGATATGTCAAAGTCTGGTTAAAAGTGAGAACAGTGTTCCTGTTCTCTGTAGAAGCTTTACTTTGAAAGATAATCACGATCTTTGAAAGTGTATGAATTTCATGAAATACTTTTGTGAGAAATGCATATGTGTTACTCTGAAATGAGAAGCGTCTGTTTGGGATATGTCAAGGAATGGTTAAAAGTGAGAACAGTGTTCCTTTTCTCTGTAGAAGCTATACTTTGAAAGATAATCACGTTTATTGAAAGTGTATGAATTTCATGATATGCTTTTTTGAGAAACGCACATGTGCTACTCTGAAATGAGAAGCGTCTGTTTGGGATATGTCAAAGTATGGTTAAAAGTGAGAACAGTGTTCCTTTTCTCTGTAGAAGCTTTGCTTTGAAAGATAATCACCTTCTTTGAAAGCAAAAAATTTCATGTAATGCTTTAGTGAGAAACGCACATGTGTTACTCTGAAATGAGAAGCGTCTATTTGGGATATGTCAAAGTATGGTTAAAAGTGAGAACAATGTTCCTTATCTCTGTAGGAGCTTTACTTTGAAAGATAATCACGTTTTTTGAAACTGTTTGAATTTCATGATATGCTTTTGTGAGAAACGCACATGTGTTACTCTGAAATGAGAAGTGTCTGTTTGGGATATGTCAAAGTATGGTTAAAAGTGAGAACAGTGTTCCTTTTCTCTGTAGAAGCTTTATTTTGAAAGATAATCACGTTTTTTGAAACTGTTTGAATTTCATGATTTGCTTTTGTGAGAAACGCACATGTGTTACTCTGAAATGAGAAGTGTCTGTTTGGGATATGTCAAAGAATGGTTAAAAGTGAGAACAGTGTTCCTTTTCTCTGTAGAAGCTTTACTTTGAAAGATAATCACGTTCTTTGAAAGTGTATGAATTTCATGAAATGCTTTTGTGAGAAACGCACATGTGCTACTCTGAAATGAGAAGCGTCTGTTTGGGATATGTCAAAGTATGGTTAAAAGTGAGAACAGTGTTCCTTTTCTCCGTAGAAGCTTTACTTTGAAAGATAATCACGTTCTTTGAATGTGTATGAATTTCATGAAATGCTTTTGTGAGAAACGGACAGGTGTTACTCTGAAATGAGAAGCGTCTGTTTGGGATATGTCAAAGAATGGTTAAAAGTGAGAACAGTGTTCCTTTTCTCTGTAGAAGCTTTGCTTTGAAAGATAATCACGTTCTTTGAAAGCCAAAGAATTTCATGAAATGCTTTTGTGAGAAACGCACATGTGCTACTCTGAAATGAGTAGCGTCCGTTTGGGATATGTCAAAGTATGGTTAAAAGTGAGAACAGTGTTCCTATTCTCTGTTAAAGCTTTGCTTTGAAAGATAATCACGTTCTTTGATGCAAAAGTATTTCATGAAATGCTTTTGTGAGAAACGCACATGTCTTACTCTGAAGTGAGAAGCGTCTGTTTGCGATATGTCAAAGTATGTTTAAAAGTGAGAACAGTGTTCCTTTTCCCTGTAGAAGCTTTACTTTGAAAGATAATCACGTTCTTTGAAATTGTATGAATTTCATCAAATGCTTTTGTGAGAAATGCTCATGTGTTACTCTGAAATGAGAAGCGTCTGTTTGGGATATGTCAAAGTATGGTTAAAAGTGAGAACAGTGTTCCTTTTCTCTGTAGAAGCTTTACTTTGAAAGATAATCACGTTCTTTGAAAGTGTATGAATTTCATGAAATGCTTTTGTGAGAAACGCACATGTGCTACTCTGAAATGAGTGTCCGTTTGGGATATGTCAAAGTATGGTTAAAAGTGAGAACAGTGTTCCTATTCTCTGTAAACTTGCTTGAAAATAATCACGTTTGAAAGCAAAAATTTCATGAAATGCTTTGAGAAACCACATGTGCTACTCTGAAATGAGTGCGTCCGTTTGGGATATGTCAAAGTATGGTTAAAAGTGAGAACAGTGTTCCTATTCTCTGATAAAGCTTTGCTTTGAAAGATAATCACGTTCTTTGAAAGCAAAAGAATTTCATGAAATGCTTTTGTGAGAAATGCACATGTGTTACTCTGAAATGAGAAGCGTCTATTTGGGATATGTCAAAGTATGGTTAAAAGTGAGAACAGTGTGCCTTTTAAACTGTAGAAGCTTTACTTTGAAAGATATTCACGTTCTTTGAAAGTGTATGAATTTCATGATATGCTTTTTTGAGAAACGCACATGTGCTACTCTGAAATGAGAAGCGTCTTTTTGGGATATGTCAAAGTATGGTTAAAAGTGAGAACAGTGTTCCTTTTCTCTGTAGAACCTTTGCTTTGAAAGATAATCACGTTCTTTGAAAGTGTATGAATTTCATGAAATGCTTTTGTGAGAAACGCCCATGTGTTACTCTAAAATGAGAAGCGTCTGTTTGGGATATGTCAAAGTCTGGTTAAAAGTGAGAACAGTGTTCCTGTTCTCTGTAGAAGCTTTACTTTGAAAGATAATCACGATCTTTGAAAGTGTATGAATTTCATGAAATACTTTTGTGAGAAATGCATATGTGTTACTCTGAAATGAGAAGCGTCTGTTTGGGATATGTCAAGGAATGGTTAAAAGTGAGAACAGTGTTCCTTTTCTCTGTAGAAGCTTTACTTTGAAAGATAATCACGTTTTTTGAAAGTGTATGAATTTCATGATATGCTTTTGTGAGAAACGCACATGTGTTACTCTGAAATGAGAAGCGTCTGTTTGGGATATGTCAAAGAATGGTTAAAAGTGAGAACAGTGTTCCTTTTCTCTGTAGAAGCTTTGCTTTGAAAGATAATCACCTTCTTTGAAAGCAAAAAATTTCATGTAATGCTTTAGTGAGAAACGCACATGTGTTACTCTGAAATGAGAAGCGTCTATTTGGGATATATCAAAGTATGGTTAAAAGTGAGAACAATGTTCCTTATCTCTGTAGGAGCTTTACTTTGAAAGATAATCACGTTTTTTGAAACTGTTTGAATTTCATGATATGCTTTTGTGAGAAACGCACATGTGTTACTCTGAAATGAGAAGTGTCTGTTTGGGATATGTCAAAGTATGGTTAAAAGTGAGAACAGTGTTCCTTTTCTCTGTAGAAGCTTTACTTTGAAAGATAATCACGTTTTTTGAAACTGTTTGAATTTCATGATTTGCTTTTGTGAGAAACGCACATGTGTTACTCTGAAATGAGAAGTGTCTGTTTGGGATATGTCAAAGAATGGTTAAAAGTGAGAACAGTGTTCCTTTTCTCTGTAGAAGCTTTACTTTGAAAGATAATCACGTTCTTTGAAAGTGTATGAATTTCATGAAATGCTTTTGTGAGAAACGCACATGTGCTACTCTGAAATGAGAAGCGTCTGTTTGGGATATGTCAAAGTATGGTTAAAAGTGAGAACAGTGTTCCTTTTCTCCGTAGAAGCTTTACTTTGAAAGATAATCACGTTCTTTGAATGTGTATGAATTTCATGATATGCTTTTGTGAGAAACGGACAGGTGTTACTCTGAAATGAGAAGCGTCTGTTTGGGATAATTCAAAGTATGGTTAAAAGTGAGAACAGTGTTCCTTTTCTCTGTAGAAGCTTTGCTTTGAAAGATAATCACGTTCTTTGAAAGCCAAAGAATTTCATGAAATGCTTTTGTGAGAAACGCACATGTGTTACTCTGAAATGAGAAGCGTCTGTTTGGGATATGTCAAAGTATGGTTAAAAGTGAGAACAGTGTTCCTATTCTCTGTTAAAGCTTTGCTTTGAAAGATAATCACGTTCTTTGATGCAAAAGTATTTCATGAAATGCTTTTGTGAGAAACGCACATGTCTTACTCTGAAGTGAGAAGCGTCTGTTTGCGATATGTCAAAGTATGGTTAAAAGTGAGAACAGTGTTCCTTTTCCCTGTAGAAGCTTTACTTTGAAAGATAATCACGATCTTTGAAAGTGTATGAATTTCATGAAATGCTTTTGTGAGAAATGCATATGTGTTACTCTGAAATGAGAAGCGTCTGTTTGGGATATGTCAAAGTATGGTTAAAAGTGAGAACAGTGTTCCTTTTCTCTGTAGAAGCTTTACTTTGAAAGATAATCACGTTTTTTGAAAGTGTATGAATTTCATGATATGCTTTTGTGAGAAACGCACATGTGTTACTCTGAAATGAGAAGCGTCTGTTTGGGATATGTCAAAGTATGGTTAAAAGTGAGAACAGTGTTCCTTTTCTCTGTAGAAGCTTTGCTTTGAAAGATAATCACGTTCTTTGAAAGCAAAAAATTTCATGTAATGCTTTTGTGAGAAACGCACATGTGTTAATCTGAAATGAGAAGCGTCTATTTGGGATATGTCAAAGTATGGTTAAAAGTGAGAACTTGTTCCTTTTCTCTGTAGAAGCTTTACTTTGAAAGATAATCACGTTCTTTGAAAGTGTATGAATTTCATGAAATGCTTTTGTGAGAAACGCACATGTGTTACTCTGAAATGGGGAGCGTCTGTTTGGGATATGGCAAATTATGGTTAAAAGTGAGAACAGTGTTCCTTTTCTCTGTAGAAGCTTTACTTTGAAAGATAATCACGTTCTTTGAAAGTGTATGAATTTCATGAAATGCTTTTGTGAGAAACGCACATGTGCTACTCTGAAATGAGAAGCGTCTGTTTGGGATATGTCAAAGAATGGTTAAAAGTGAGAACAGTGTTCCTTTTCTCTGTAGAAGCTTTGCTTTGAAAGATAATCACGTTCTTTGAAAGCCAAAGAATTTCATGTAATGCTTTTGTGAGAAACGCACATGTGTTACTCTGAAATGAGAAGCGTCTGTTTGGGATATGTCAAAGTATGGTTAAAAGTGAGAACAGTGTTCCTTTTCTCTGTAGAAGCTTTACTTTGAAAGATAATCACGTTCTTTGAAAGTGTATGAATTTCATGAAATGCTTTTGTGAGAAACGCACATGTGTTACTCTGAAATGAGAAGCGTCTGTTTGGGATATGTCAAAGTATGGTTAAAAGTGAGAACAGTGTTCCTTTTCTCTGTAGAAGCTTTACTTTGAAAGATAATCACGTTCTTTGAAAGTGTATGAATTTCATGAAATGCTTTTGTGAGAAACGCACATGTGTTACTCTGAAATGCGAAGCGTCCGTTTGGGATATGTCAAAGTATGGTTAAAAGTGAGAACAGTGTTCCTATTCTCTGTTAAAGCTTTGCTTTGAAAGATAATCACGTTCTTTGAAAGCAAAAGAATTTCATGAAATGCTTTTGTGAGAAACGCACATGTGTTACTCTGAAATGAGAAGCGTCTATTTGGGATATGTCAAAGTATGGTTAAAAGTGAGAACAGTGTTCCTTTTCTCTGTAGAAGCTTTACTTTGAAAGATAATCACGTTCTTTGAAAGTGTATGAATTTCATGTAATGCTTTTGTGAGGAACGCATATGTGTTACTCTGAAATGAGAAGCGTCTGTTTGGGATATGTCAAAGTATGGTTAAAAGTGAGAACAGTGTTTCTTTTCTCTGTAGAAGCTTTACTTTGAAAGATAATCACGTTCTTTGAAAGCCAAAGAATTTCATGAAATGCTTTTGTGAGAAACGCACATGTGTTACTCTGAAATGAGAAGCGTCTGTTTGGGATATGTCAAAGTATGGTTAAAAGTGAGAACAGTGTTCCTATTCTCTGTTGAAGCTTTACTTTGAAAGATAATCACGTTCTTTGATGAAAAAGTATTGATCATGAAATGCTTTTGTGAGAAACGCACATGTCTTACTCTGAAATGAGAAGCGTCTGTTTGCGGATATGTCAAAGTATGGTTAAAAGTGAGAACAGTGTTCCTTTTCTCTGTAGAAGCTTTACTTTGAAAGATAATCACGATCTTTGAAAGTGTATGAATTTCATGAAATACTTTTGTGAGAAATGCATATGTGTTACTCTGAAATGAGAAGCGTCTGTTTGGGATATGTCAAAGTATGGTTAAAAGTGAGAACAGTGTTCCTTTTCTCTGTAGAAGCTTTACTTTGAAAGATAATCACGTTCTTTGAAAGTGTATGAATTTCATGATATGCTTTTGTGAGAAACGCACATGTGATACTCTGAAATGAGAAGCGTCTGTTTGGGATATGTCAAGGAATGGTTAAAAGTGAGAACAGTGTTCCTTTTCTCTGTAGAAGCTTTGCTTTGAAAGATAATCACCTTCTTTGAAAGCAAAAGTATTTCATGTAATGCTTTTGTGAGAAACGCAAATGTGTTACTCTGAAATGAGAAGCGTCTATTTGGGATATATCAAAGTATGGTTAAAAGTGAGACCAATGTTCCTTTTCTCTGTAGGAGCTTTACTTTGAAAGATAATCACGTTTTTTGAAACTTTTTGAATTTCATGATATGCTTTTGTGAGAAACGCACATGTGTTACTCTGAAATGAGAAGTGTCTGTTTGGGATATGTCAAAGTATGGTTAAAAGTGAGAACAGTGTTCCTTTTCTCTGTAGAAGCTTTACTTTGAAAGATAATCACGTTTTTTGAAACTGTTTGAATTTCATGATTTGCTTTTGTGAGAAACGCACATGTGTTACTCTGAAATGAGAAGTGTCTGTTTGGGATATGTCAAAGAATGGTTAAAAGTGAGAACAGTGTTCCTTTTCTCTGTAGAAGCTTTACTTTGAAAGATAATCACGTTCTTTGAAAGTGTATGAATTTCATGAAATACTTTTGTGAGAAACGCACATGTGCTACTCTGAAATGAGTAGCGTCCGTTTGGGATATGTCAAAGTAGGGTTAAAAGTGAGAACAGTGTTCCTATTCTCTGTTAAAGCTTTGCTTTGAAAGATAATCACGTTCTTTGAAAGCAAAAGAATTTCATGAAATGCTTTTGTGAGAAACGCACATGTGTTACTCTGAAATGAGAAGCGTCTGTTTGGGATATGTCAAAGTATGGTTAAAAGTGAGAACAGTGTTCCTGTTCTCTGTAGAAGCTTTACTTTGAATGATAATCACGTTCTTTGAAAGTGTTTGAATTTCATGAAATGCTTTTGTGAGAAATGCTCATGTGATACTCTGAAATGAGAAGCGTTTGTTTGGGATATGTCAAAGTATGGTAAAAATTGAGAACAGTGTTCCTTTTCTCTGTAGAAGCTTTACTTTGAAAGATAATCACATTCTTTGAAAGTGTATGAATTTCAAGAAATGCTTTTGTGAGAAACGCACATGTGCTATTCTGAAATGAGTAGCGTCTGTTTGGGATATGTCAAAGTATGGTAAAAGTGAGAACAGTGTTCGTTTTCTCTGTAGAAGCTTTACTTTGAAAGATAATCACGTTCTTTGAAAGTGTATGAATTTCATGAAATGCTTTTGAGAAACGCACATGTGTTACTCTGAAATGAGAAGCGTCTGTTTGGGATATGTCAAAGTATGGTTAAAAGTGAGAACAGTGTCCTTTTCTCTGTAGAAGCTTTACTTTGAAAGATAATCACGTTCTTTGAAAGTGTATGAATTTCATGAAATGCTTTTGTGAGAAATGCACATGTGCTACTCTGAAAGGAGAAGCGTCTGTTTGGGATAAGTCAAAGTATGGTTAAAAGTGAGAACAGTGTTTCTTTTCTCTGTAGAAGCTTTGCTTTGAATGATAATCACGTTCTTTGTAAGCAAAAGAATTTCATGTAATGCTTTTGTGAGAAACGCACATGTGTTAATCTGAAATGAGAAGCGTCTATTTGGGATATGTCAAAGTATGGTTAAAAGTGAGAACTTGTTCCTTTTCTCTGTAGAAGCTTTACTTTGAAAGATAATCACGTTCTTTGAAAGTGTATGAATTTCATGAAATGCTTTTGTGAGAAACGCACATGTGTTACTCTGAAATGGGGAGCGTCTGTTTGGGATATGTCAAATTATGGTTAAAAGTGAGAACAGTGTTCCTTTTCTCTGTAGAAGCTTTACTTTGAAAGATAATCACGTTCTTTGAAAGTGTATGAATTTCATGAAATGCTTTTGTGAGAAACGCATATGTGCTACTCTGAAATGAGAAGCGTCTGTTTGGGATATGTCAAAGTATGGTTAAAAGTGAGAACAGTGTTCCTTTTCTCTGTAGAAGCTTTGCTTTGAAAGATAATCACTTTCTTTGAAAGCCAAAGAATTTCATGTAATGCTTTTGTGAGAAACGCACATGTGTTACTCTGAAATGAGAAGCGTCTGTTTGGGATATGTCAAAGTATGGTTAAAAGTGAGAACAGTGTTCCTGTTCTCTGTAGAAGCTTTAATTTGAAAGATAATCACGTTCTTTGAAAGTGTATGAATTTCATGAAATGCTTTTGTGAGAAACGCACATGTGTTACTCTGAAATGAGAAGCGTCTGTTTGGGATATGTCAAAGTATGGTTAAAAGTGAGAACAGTGTTCCTTTTCTCTGTAGAAGCTTTACTTTGAAAGATAATCACGTTCTTTGAAAGTGTATGAATTTCATGAAATGCTTTTGTGAGAAACGCACATGTGCTACTCTGAAATGCGTAGCGTCCGTTTGGGATATGTCAAAGTATGGTTAAAAGTGAGAACAGTGTTCCTTTTCTCTGTTGAAGCTTTGCTTTGAAAGATAATCACGTTCTTTGAAAGCAAAAGAATTTCATGAAATGCTTTTGTGAGAAACGCACATGTGTTACTCTGAAATGAGAAGCGTCTATTTTGGATATGTCAAAGTATGGTTAAAAGTGAGAACAGTGTTCCTTTTCTCTGTAGAAGCTTTACTTTGAAAGATAACCACGTTCTTTGAAAGTGTATGAATTTCATGTAATGCTTTTGTAAGGAACGCATATGTGCTACTCTGAAATGAGAAGCCTCTGTTTGGGATATGTCAAAGTATGGTTAAAAGTGAGAACAGTGTTCCTTTTCTCTGTAGAAGCTTTCCTTTGAAAGATAATCACGTTCTTTGAAAGCCAAAGAATTTCATGAAATGCTTTTGTGAGAAACACACATGTGTTACTCTGAAATGAGAAGCATCTGTATGGGATATGTCAAAGTATGGTTAAAAGTGAGAACAGTGTTCCTGTTCTCTGTAGAAGCTTTACTTTGAAAGATAACCACGTTCTTTGAAAGTGTATGAATTTCATGAAATGCTTTTGTGAGGAACGCACATGTGCTACTCTGAAATGAGAAGCGTCTGTTTGGGATATGTCAAAGTATGGTTAAAAGTGAGAACAGTGTTCCTTTTCTCTGTAGAAGCTTTACTTTGAAAGATAATCACGTTCTTTGAAAGTGTATGAATTTCATGAAATACTTTTGTGAGAAACGCACATGTGCTACTCTGAAATGAGTAGCGTCCGTTTGGGATATGTCAAAGTAGGGTTAAAAGTGAGAACAGTGTTCCTATTCTCTGTTAAAGCTTTGCTTTGAAAGATAATCACGTTCTTTGAAAGCAAAAGAATTTCATGAAATGCTTTTGTGAGAAACGCACATGTGTTACTCTGAAATGAGAAGCGTCTGTTTGGGATATGTCAAAGTATGGTTAAAAGTGAGAACAGTGTTCCTGTTCTCTGTAGAAGCTTTACTTTGAAAGATAATCACGTTCTTTGAAAGTGTTTGAATTTCATGAAATGCTTTTGTGAGAAATGCTCATGTGATACTCTGAAATGAGAAGCGTCTGTTTGGGATATGTCAAAGTATGGTAAAAATTGAGACAGTGTTCCTATTCTCTGTAGAAGCTTTACTTTGAAAGATAATCACGTTCTTTGAAAGTGTATGAATTTCAGGAAATGCTTTTGTGAGAAACGCACATGTGCTATTCTGAAATGAGTAGAGTCTGTTTGGGATATGTCAAAGTATGGTAAAACTGAGAACAGTGTTCCTTTTCTCTGTAGAAGCTTTACTTTGAAAGATAATCACGTTCTTTGAAAGTGTATGAATTTCATGAAATGCTTTTGTGAGAAACGCACATGTGTTACTCTGAAATGAGAAGCGTCTGTTTGGGATATGTCAAAGTATGGTTAAAAGTGAGAACAGTGTCCTTTTCTCTGTAGAAGCTTTACTTTGAAAGATAATCACGTTCTTTGAAAGTGTATGAATTTCATGAAATGCTTTTGTGAGAAACGCACATGTGTTACTCTGAAATGAGAAGCGTCTGTTTGGGATATGTCAAAGTATGGTTAAAAGTGAGAACAGTGTTCCTTTTCTCTGTAGAAGCTTTACTTTGAAAGATAATCACGTTCTTTGAAAGTGTATGAATTTCATGAAATGCTTTTGTGAGAAACGCACATGTGCTACTCTGAAATGCGAAGCGTCCGTTTGGGATATGTCAAAGTATGGTTAAAAGTGAGAACAGTGTTCCTATTCTCTGTTAAAGCTTTGCTTTGAAAGATAATCACGTTCTTTGAAAGCAAAAGAATTTCATGAAATGCTTTTGTGAGAAACGCACATGTGTTACTCTGAAATGAGAAGCGTCTATTTTGGATATGTCAAAGTATGGTTAAAAGTGAGAACAGTGTTCCTTTTCTCTGTAGAAGCTTTACTTTGAAAGATAACCACGTTCTTTGAAAGTGTATGAATTTCATGTAATGCTTTTGTGAGGAACGCATATGTGCTACTCTGAAATGAGAAGCCTCTGTTTGGGATATGTCAAAGTATGGTTAAAAGTGAGAACAGTGTTTCTTTTCTCTGTAGAAGCTTTCCTTTGAAAGATAATCACGTTCTTTGAAAGCCAAAGAATTTCATGTAATGCTTTTGTGAGAAACGCACATGTGTTACTCTGAAATGAGAAGCATCTGTTTGGGATATGTCAAAGTATGGTTAAAAGTGAGAACAGTGTTCCTGTTCTCTGTAGAAGCTTTACTTTGAAAGATAACCACGTTCTTTGAAAGTGTATGAATTTCATGAAATGCTTTTGAGAAACGCACATGTGTTACTCTGAAATGAGAAGCGTCTGTTTGGGATATGTCAAAGTATGGTTAAAAGTGAGAACAGTGTTCCTTTTCTCTGTAGAAGCTTTACTTTGAAAGATAATCACGTTCTTTGAAAGTGTGTGAATTTCATGAAATGCTTTTGTGAGAAATGCACATGTGCTACTCTGAAAGGAGAAGCGTCTGTTTGGGATAAGTCAAAGAATGGTTAAAAGTGAGAACAGTGTTCCTTTTCTCTGTAGAAGCTTTGCTTTGAAAGATAATCACGTTCTTTGAAAGCAAAAGAATTTCATGTAATGCTTTTGTGAGAAACGCACATGTGTTAATCTGAAATGAGAAGCGTCTATTTGGGATATGTCAAAGTATGGTTAAAAGTGAGAACTTGTTCCTTTTCTCTGTAGAAGCTTTACTTTGAAAGATAATCACGTTCTTTGAAAGTGTATGAATTTCATGAAATGCTTTTGTTAGAAACGCACATGTGTTACTCTGAAATGAGGAGCGTCTGTTTGGGATATGTCAAAGTATGGTTAAAAGTGAGAACAGTGTTCCTTTTCTCTGTAGAAGCTTTATTTTGAAAGATAACCACGTTCTTTGAAAGTGTATGAATTTCATGAAATGCTTTTGTGAGAAACGCATATGTACTACTCTGAAATGAGAAGCGTCTGATTGGGATATGTCAAAATATGGTTAAAAGTGAGAACAGTGTTCATTTTCTCTGTAGAAGCTTTGCTTTGAAAGATAATCACGTTCTATGAAAGCCAAATAATTTCATGTAATGCTTTTGTGAGAAACGCACATGTGTTACTCTGAAATGAGAAGCATCTGTTAGGGATATGTCAAAGTATGGTTAAAAGTGAGAACAGTGTTCCTGTTCACTGTGGAAGCTTTACTTTGAAAGATAATCACGTTCTTTGAAAGTGTATGAATTTCATGACATGCTTTTGTGAGAAACGCACATGTGTTACTCTGAAATGAGAAGCGTCTGTTTGGGATATGTCAAAGTATGGTTAAAAGTGAGAACAGTGTTCCTTTTCTCTGTAGAAGCTTTACTTTGAAAGATAACCACGTTCTTTGAATGTGTATGAATTTCATGAAATACTTTTGTGAGGAACGCATATGTGCTACTCTGAAATGAGAAGCCTCTGTTTGGGATATGTCAAAGTATGGTTAAAAGTGAGAACAGTGTTCCTTTTCTCTGTAGAAGCTTTGCTTTGAAAGATAATCACGTTCTTTGAAAGCCAAAGAATTTCATGTAATGCTTTTGTGAGAAACGCACATGTGTTACTCTGAAATGAGAAGCGTCTGTTTGGGATATGTCAAAGTATGGTTAAAAGTGAGAACAGTGTTCCTTTTCTCTGTAGAAGCTTTACTTTGAAAGATAATCACGTTCTTTGAAAGTGTATGAATTTCATGAAATACTTTTGTGAGAAACGCACATGTGTTACTCTGAAATGAGAAGCGTCTGTTTGGGATATGTCAAGGTATGGTTAAAAATGAGAACAGTGTTCCTTTTCTCTGTAGAAGCTTTACTTTGAAAGATAACCACGTTCTTTGAAAGTGTATGAATTTCATGAAATGCTTTTTTGAGAAACGCACATGTGCTACTCTGAAATGAGAAGCGTCTGTTTGGGATATGTCAAAGTATGGTTAAAAGTGAGAACAGTGTTCCTTTTCTCTGTAGAAGCTTTGCTTTGAAAGATAATCACGTTCTTTGAAAGCCAAAGAATTTCATGTAATGGTTTTGTGAGAAACGCACATGTGTTACTCTGAAATGAGAAGCGTTTGTTTGGGATAGGTCAAAGTATGGTTAAAAGTGAGAACAGTGTTCCTTTTCCCTGTAGAAGCTTTACTTTGAAAGATAATCACGTTCTTTGAAAGTGTATGAATTTCATTAAATGCTTTTGTGAGAAATGCTCATGTGTTACTCTGAAATGAGAACCTTCTGTTTGGGATATGTCAAAGTATGGTAAAAGTGAGAACAGTGTTCGTTTTCTGTGTAGAAGCTTTGCTTTGAAAGATAATCACGTTCTTTGAAAGTGTATGAATTTCATGAAATGCTTTTGAGAAACGCACATGTGTTACTCTGAAATGAGAAGCGTCTGTTTGGGATATGTCAAAGTACGGTTAAAAGTGAGAACAGTGTTCCTTTCCTCTGTAGAAGCTTTACTTTGAAAGATAATCACGTTCTTTGAAAGTGTATGAATTTCATGAAATGCTTTTGTGAGAAATGCACATGTGCTACTCTGAAAGGAGAAGCGTCTGTTTGGGATAAGTCAAAGTATGGTTAAAAGTGAGAACAGTGTTCCTTTTCTCTGTAGAAGCTTTGCTTTGAAAGATAATCACGTTCTTTGAAAGCAAAAGAATTTCATGTAATGCTTTTGTGAGAACCGCACATGTGTTAATCTGAAATGAGAAGCGTCTATTTGGGATATGTCAAAGTATGGTTAAAAGTGAGAACAGTGTTCCTATTCTCTGTTAAAGCTTTGCTTGGAAAGATAATCACGTTCTTTTAAAGTGTATGAATTTTATGAAATGCTTTTGTGAGAAATGCACATGTGCTACTCTGAAAGGAGAAGCGTCTGTTTGGGATAAGTCAAAGTATGGTTAAAAGTGAGAACAGTGTTCCTTTTCTCTGTAGAAGCTTTGCTTTGAAAGATAATCATGTTCTTTGAAAGCAAAAGAATTTCATGTAATGCTTTTGTGAGAAACGCACATGTGTTAATCTGAAATGAGAAGCGTCTATTTGGAATATGTCAAAGTATGGTTAAAAGTGAGAACTTTTTTCCTTTTCTCTGTATAAGCTTTACTTTGAAAGATAATAACGTTCGTTGAAAGTGTATGAATTTCATGAAATGCTTTTGTGAGAAACGCACATGTGTTACTCCGAAATGAGGAGCGTCTGTTTGGGATATGTCAAAGTATGGTTAAATTTGAGAAAAGTGTTCCTTTTCTCTGTAGAAGCTTTACTTTGAAAGATAACCATGTTCTTTGAAAGTGTATGAATTTCATGAAATGCTTTTGTGAGAAACGCACATGTGTTACTCCGAAATGAGGAGCGTCTGTTTGGGATATGTCAAAGTATGGTTAAAAGTGAAAACAGTGTTCCTTTTCTCTGTAGAAGCTTTACTTTGAAAGATAACCACTTTCTTTGAAAGTGTATGAATTTCATGAAATGCTTTTGAGAAACGCACATGTGTTACTCTGAAATGAGAAGCGTCTGTTTGGGATATGTCAATGTATGGTTAAAAGTGAGAACAGTGTTCCTTTTCTCTGTAGAAGCTTTACTTTGAAAGATAATCACGTTCTTTGAAAGTGTGTGAATTTCATGAAATGCTTTTGTGAGAAATGCACATGTGCTACTCTGAAAGGAGAAGCGTCTGTTTGGGATAAGTCAAAGAATGGTTAAAAGTGAGAACAGTGTTCCTTTTCTCTGTAGAAGCTTTGCTTTGAAAGATAATCACGTTCTTTGAAAGCAAAAGAATTTCATGTAATGCTTTTGTGAGAAACGCACATGTGTTAATCTGAAATGAGAAGCGTCTATTTGGGATATGTCAAAGTATGGTTAAAAGTGAGAACTTGTTCCTTTTCTCTGTAGAAGCTTTACTTTGAAAGATAATCACGTTCTTTGAAAGTGTATGAATTTCATGAAATGCTTTTGTTAGAAACGCACATGTGTTACTCTGAAATGAGGAGCGTCTGTTTGGGATATGTCAAAGTATGGGTAAAAGTGAGAACAGTGTTCCTTTTCTCTGTAGAAGCTTTATTTTGAAAGATAACCACGTTCTTTGAAAGTGTATGAATTTCATGAAATGCTTTTGTGAGAAACGCATATGTACTACTCTGAAATGAGAAGCGTCTGATTGGGATATGTCAAAATATGGTTAAAAGTGAGAACAGTGTTCATTTTCTCTGTAGAAGCTTTGCTTTGAAAGATAATCACGTTCTTTGAAAGCCAAATAATTTCATGTAATGCTTTTGTGAGAAACGCACATGTGTTACTCTGAAATGAGAAGCGTCTGTTTGGGATATGTCAAAGTATGGTTAAAAGTGAGAACAGTGTTCCTGTTCTCTGTGGAAGCTTTACTTTGAAAGATAATCACGTTCTTTGAAAGTGTATGAATTTCATGAAATGCTTTTGTGAGAAACGCACATGTGTTACTCTGAAATGAGAAGCGTCTGTTTGGGATATGTCAAAGTATGGTTAAAAGTGAGAACAGTGTTCCTTTTCTCTGTAGAAGCTTTGCTTTGAAAGATAATCACGTTCTTTGAATGCAAAAGAATTTCATGTTATGCTTTAGTGAGAAACGCACATGTGTTACTCTGAAATGAGAAGCGTCTATTTGGTATATGTCAAAGTATGGTTAAAAGTGAGAACAGTGTTCCTTTTCTCTGTAGGAGCTTTTCTTTGAAAGATAATCACATTTTTTGGAAACTGTATGAATTTCCTGATATGCTTTTGTGAGAAACGCACATGTGTTACTCTGAAATGAGAAGCGTTTGTTTGGGATATGTCAAAGTATGGTTAAAAGTGAGAACAGTGTTCCTTTTCCCTGTAGAAGCTTTACTTTGAAAGATAATCACGTTCTTTGAAAGTGTATGAATTTCACGAAATGCTTTTGTGAGAAACCCACATGTGTTACTCTGAAATGAGAAGCGTCTGTTTGGGATATGTCAAAGTATGGTTAAAAGTGAGAACAGTGTTCCTTTTCTCTGTAGAAGCTTTACTTTGAAAGATAATTACGTTCTTTGAAAGTGTATGAATTTCATGAAATACTTTTGTGAGAAACGCACATGTGTTACTCTGAAATGAGAAGCGTCTGTTTGGGATATGTCAAGGTATGGTCAAAAGTGAGAACAGTGTTCCTTTTCTCTGTAGAAGCTTTTTTTGAAAGATAACAACGTTCTTTGAAAGTGTATGAATTTCATGAAATGCTTTTGTGAGAAACGCATATGTGCTACTCTGAAATGAGAAGCGTCTCTTTGGGATATGTCAAAGTATGGTTAAAAGTGAGAACAGTGTTCCTTTTCTCTGTAGAAGCTTTGCTTTGAAAGATAATCACGTTCTTTGAAAGCAAAAGAATTTCATGATATGCTTTTGTGAGAAACGCACATGTGTTACTCTGAAATGAGAAGCGTCTGTTTGGGATATGTCAAAGTATGGTTAAAAGTGAGAACAGTGTTCCTTTTCTCTGTAGAAGCTTTACTTTGAAAGATAATCACGTTCTTTGAAAGTGTATGAATTTCATGAAAAGCTTTTGTGAGAAACGCACATGTGCTATTCTGAAATGAGAAGCGTCTGTTTGGGTTATGTCAAAGTATGGTAAAAGTGAGAACAGTGTTCGTTTTCTCTGTAGAAGCTTTACTTTGAAAGATAATCACGTTCTTTGAAAGTGTATGAATTTCATGAAATGCTTTTGAAAAACGCACATGTGTTACTCTGAAATGAGAAGAGTCTGTTTGGGATATGTCATAGTATGGTTAAAAGTGAGAACAGTGTTCCTCTTCTCTGTAGAAGCTTTACTTTGAAAGATAATCACGTTTTTTGAAAGTGTATGAATTTCATGAAATGCTTTTGTGAGAAATGCACATGTGCTACCCTGAAAGGAGAAGCGTCTGTTTGGGATAAGTCAAAGTACGGTTAAAAGTGAGAACAGTGTTCCTTTTCTCTGCAGAAGCTTTGCTTTGAAAGATAATCACGTTATTTGAAAGCAAAAGAATTTCATGTAATGCTTTTGTGAGAAACGCACATGTGTTAATCTGAAATGAGAAGCGTCTATTTCTGATATGTCAAAGTATGGTTAAAAGTGAGAACAGTGTTCCTTTTCTCTGTAGAAGATTTACTTTGAAAGATAATCACGTTCTTAGAAAGTGTATGAATTTCATGAAATGCTTTTGTGAGAAACGCACATGTGTTACTCTGATATGAGAAGCGTCTGTTTTGGATATGTCAAAGTATGGTTAAAATTGAGAACAGTGTTCCGTTTCTCTGTAGAAGCTTTGCTTTGAAAGATAATCAAGTTCTTTGAAAGCCAAAGAATTTCATGTAATGCTTTTGAGAAAAACGCACAAGTGTTACTCTGAAATGAGAAGCGTCTGTTTGGGATATGTCAAAGTATGGTTAAAAGTGAGAACAGTGTTCCTTTTCCCTGTAGAAGCTTTACTTTGAAAGATAATCACGTTCTTTGAAAGTGTATGAATTTCATGAAATGCTTTTTTGAGAAATGCTCATGTGTTACTCTGAAATGAGAAGCGTCTGTTTGGGATATGTCAAACTATGGTTAAAATTGAGAACAGTGTTCCTTTTCTCTGTAGAAGCTTTACTTTAAAGATAATCACGTTTTTGAAAGTGTATGAATTTCAGGAAATGCTTTTGTGAGAAACGCACATGTGCTTTTCTGAAATGAGAAGCCTCTGTTTGGGTTATGTCAAAGTATGGTAAAAGTGAGAACAGTGTTCGTTTTCTCTGTAGAAGCTTTAATTTGAAAGATGATCACATTCTTTGAAAGTGTATGAATTTCATGAAATGCTTTTGAGAAACGCAAATGTGTTACTCTGAAATGAGAAGCGTCTGTTTGGGATATGTCAAAGTATGGTTAAAAGTGAGAACAGTGTTCCTTTTCTCTGTAGAAGCTTTGCTTTGAAAGATAATCACGTTCTTTGAAAGCCAAAGAATTTCATGTAATGCTTTTGTTAGAAACGCACATGTGTTACTCTGAAATGAGAAGCGTCTATTTGGGATATGTCAAAGTATGGTTAAAAGTGAGAACAGTGTTCCTTTTCTCTGTAGAAGCTTTACGTTGAAAGATAATCACGTTCTTTGAAAGTGTATGAATTTCATGAAATGCTTTTGTGAGAAACGCACATGTGTTACTCTGAAATGAGAAGCGTCTGTTTGGGATATGTCAAGGTATGGTTAAAAGTGAGAACAGTGTTCCTTTTCTCTGTAGAAGCTTTACTTGGAAAGATAATCACGTTCTTTGAAAGTGTATGAATTTCATGAAATACTTTTGTAAGAAACGCACATGTGCTACTCTGAAATGTGTAGTGTCCGTTTGGGATATGTCAAAGTAGGGTTAAAACTGAGAACAGTGTTCCTATTCTCTGTTAAAGCTTTGCTTTGAAAGATAATCACGTTCTTTGATAGTGTATGAATTTCATGAAATGCTTTTGTGAGAAATGCACATGTGCTACTCTGAAAGGAGAAGCGTCTGTTTGGGATAAGTCAAAGTATGGTTAAAAGTGAGAACAGTGTTCCTTTTCTCTGTAGAAGCTTTGCTTTGAAAGATAATCACGTTCTTTGAAAGCAAAAGAATTTCATGTAATGCTTTTGTGAGAAACGCACATGTGTTAATCTGAAATGAGAAGCGTCTATTTGGGATATGTCAAAGTATGGTTAAAAGTGAGAACTTTTTCCTTTTCTCTGTAGAAGCTTTACTTTGAAAGATAATCACGTTCTTTGAAAGTGTATGAATTTCATGAAATGCTTTTGTGAGAAACGCACATGTGTTACTCTGATATGAGAAGCGTCTGTTTTGGATATGTCAAAGTATGGTTAAAATTGAGAACAGTGTTCCGTTTCTCTGTAGAAGCTTTGCTTTGAAAGATAATCAAGTTCTTTGAAAGCCAAAGAATTTCATGTAATGCTTTTGAGAAAAACGCACAAGTGTTACTCTGAAATGAGAAGCGTCTGTTTGGGATATGTGAAAGTATGGTTAAAAGTGAGAACAGTGTTCCTTTTCCCTGTAGAAGCTTTACTTTGAAAGATAATCACGTTCTTTGAAAGTGTATGAATTTCATGAAATGCTTTTTTGAGAAATGCTCATGTGTTACTCTGAAATGAGAAGCGACTGTTTGGGATATGTCAAACTATGGTTAAAATTGAGAACAGTGTTCCTTTTCTCTGTAGAAGCTTTACTTTAAAGATAATCACGTTTTTGAAAGTGTATGAATTTCAGGAAATGCTTTTGTGAGAAACGCACATGTGCTTTTCTGAAATGAGAAGCCTCTGTTTGGGTTATGTCAAAGTATGGTAAAAGTGAGAACAGTGTTCGTTTTCTCTGTAGAAGCTTTAATTTGAAAGATGATCACATTCTTTGAAAGTGTATGAATTTCATGAAATGCTTTTGAGAAACGCAAATGTGTTACTCTGAAATGAGAAGCGTCTCTTTGGGATATGTCAAAGTATGGTTAAAAGTGAGAACAGTGTTCCTTTTCTCTGTAGAAGCTTTGCTTTGAAAGATAATCACGTTCTTTGAAAGCCAAAGAATTTCATGTAATGCTTTTGTTAGAAACGCACATGTGTTACTCTGAAATGAGAAGCGTCTATTTGGGATATGTCAAAGTATGGTTAAAAGTGAGAACAGTGTTCCTTTTCTCTGTAGAAGCTTTACGTTGAAAGATAATCACGTTCTTTGAAAGTGTATGAATTTCATGAAATGCTTTTGTGAGAAACGCACATGTGTTACTCTGAAATGAGAAGCGTCTGTTTGGGATATGTCAAGGTATGGTTAAAAGTGAGAACAGTGTTCCTTTTCTCTGTAGAAGCTTTACTTGGAAAGATAATCACGTTCTTTGAAAGTGTATGAATTTCATGAAATACTTTTGTAAGAAACGCACATGTGCTACTCTGAAATGTGTAGTGTCCGTTTGGGATATGTCAAAGTAGGGTTAAAACTGAGAACAGTGTTCCTATTCTCTGTTAAAGCTTTGCTTTGAAAGATAATCACGTTCTTTGAAAGTGTATGAATTTCATGAAATGCTTTTGTGAGAAATGCACATGTGCTACTCTGAAAGGAGAAGCGTCTGTTTGGGATAAGTCAAAGTATGGTTAAAAGTGAGAACAGTGTTCCTTTTCTCTGTAGAAGCTTTGCTTTGAAAGATAATCACGTTCTTTGAAAGCAAAAGAATTTCATGTAATGCTTTTGTGAGAAACGCACATGTGTTAATCTGAAATGAGAAGCGTCTATTTGGGATATGTCAAAGTATGGTTAAAAGTGAGAACTTTTTCCTTTTCTCTGTAGAAGCTTTACTTTGAAAGATAATAACGTTCTTTGAAAGTGTATGAATTTCATGAAATGCTTTTGTGAGAAACGCACATGTGTTAATCTGAAATGAGAAGCGTCTATTTGGGATATGTCAAAGTATGGTTAAAAGTGAGAACAGTGTTTCTTTTCTCTGTAGAAGCTTTGCTTTGAATGATAATCACGTTCTTTGTAAGCAAAAGAATTTCATGTAATGCTTTTGTGAGAAACGCACATGTGTTAATCTGAAATGAGAAGCGTCTATTTGGGATATGTCAAAGTATGGTTAAAAGTGATAACTTGTTCCTTTTCTCTGTAGAAGCTTTACTTTGAAAGATAATCACGTTCTTTGAAAGTGTATGAATTTCATGAAATACTTTTGTAAGAAACGCACATGTGCTACTCTGAAATGTGTAGTGTCCGTTTGGGATATGTCAAAGTAGGGTTAAAACTGAGAACAGTGTTCCTATTCTCTGTTAAAGCTTTGCTTTGAAAGATAATCACGTTCTTTGAAAGTGTATGAATTTCATGAAATGCTTTTGTGAGAAATGCACATGTGCTACTCTGAAAGGAGAAGCGTCTGTTTGGGATAAGTCAAAGTATGGTTAAAAGTGAGAACAGTGTTCCTTTTCTCTGTAGAAGCTTTGCTTTGAAAGATAATCACGTTCTTTGAAAGCAAAAGAATTTCATGTAATGCTTTTGTGAGAAACGCACATGTGTTAATCTGAAATGAGAAGCGTCTATTTGGGATATGTCAAAGTATGGTTAAAAGTGAGAACTTTTTCCTTTTCTCTGTAGAAGCTTTACTTTGAAAGATAATAACGTTCTTTGAAAGTGTATGAATTTCATGAAATGCTTTTGTGAGAAACGCACATGTGTTAATCTGAAATGAGAAGCGTCTGTTTGGGATATGTCAAAGTATGGTTAAAAGTGAGAACAGTGTTTCTTTTCTCTGTAGAAGCTTTGCTTTGAATGATAATCACGTTCTTTGTAAGCAAAAGAATTTCATGTAATGCTTTTGTGAGAAACGCACATGTGTTAATCTGAAATGAGAAGCGTCTATTTGGGATATGTCAAAGTATGGTTAAAAGTGAGAACTTGTTCCTTTTCTCTGTAGAAGCTTTACTTTGAAAGATAATCACGTTCTTTGAAAGTGTATGAATTTCATGAAATGCTTTTGTGAGAAACGCACATGTGTTACTCTGAAATGAGGAGCGTCTGTTTGGGATATGTCAAACTATGGTTAAAAGTGAGAACAGTGTTCCTTTTCTCTGTAGAAGCTTTGCTTTGAAAGATAATCACGTTCTTTGAAAGCCAAAGAATTTCATGTAATGCTTTTGTGAGAAACGCACATGTGTTACTCTGAAATGAGAAGCGTCTGTTTGCGATATGTCAAAGTATGGTTAAAAGTGAGAACAGTGTTCCTGTTCTCTGTAGAAGCTTTAATTTGAAAGATAATCACGTTCTTTGAAAGTGTATGAATTTCATGAAATGCTTTTGTGAGAAACGCACATGTGTTACTCTGAAATGAGAAGCGTCTGTTTGGGATATGTCAAAGTATGGTTAAAAGTGAGAACAGTGTTCCTTTTCTCTGTAGAAGCTTTACTTTGAAAGATAATCACGTTCTTTGAAAGTGTATGAATTTCATGAAATGCTTTTGTGAGAAACGCACATGTGCTACTCTGAAATGCGTAGCGTTTGTTTGGGATAGGTCAAAGTATGGTTAAAAGTGAGAACAGTGTTCCTTTTCTCTGTAGAAGCTTTACTTTGAAAGATAACCACGTTCTTTGAAAGTGTATGAATTTCATGAAATGCTTTTGTGAGAAACGCACATGTGTTACTCTGAAATGAGAAGCGTCTGTTTGGGATATGTCAAAGTATGGTTAAAAGTGAGAACAGTGTTCCTTTTCTCTGTAGAAGCTTTACTTTGAAAGATAATCACGTTCTTTGAAAGTGTATGAATTTCATTAAATGCTTTTGTGAGAAATGCTCATGTGTTACTCTGAAATGAGAAGCGTCTGTTTGGGATATGTCAAAGTATGGTAAAAGTGAGAACAGTGTTCGTTTTCTGTGTAGAAGCTTTGCTTTGAAAGATAATCACGTTCTTTGAAAGTGTATGAATTTCATGAAATGCTTTTGAGAAACGCACATGTGTTACTCTGAAATGAGAAGCGTCTGTTTGGGATATGTCAAAGTATGGTTAAAAGTGAGAACAGTGTTCCTTTCCTCTGTAGAAGCTTTACTTTGAAAGATAATCACGTTCTTTGAAAGTGTATGAATTTCATGAAATGCTTTTGTGAGAAATGCACATGTGCTACTCTGAAAGGAGAAGCGTCTGTTTGGGATAAGTCAAAGTATGGTTAAAAGTGAGAACAGTGTTCCTTTTCTCTGTAGAAGCTTTGCTTTGAAAGATAATCACGTTCTTTGAAAGCAAGAGAATTTCATGTAATGCTTTTGAGAAACGCACATGTGCTACTCTGAAATGAGTAGTGTCCGTTTGGGATATGTCAAAGTAGGGTTAAAACTGAGAACAGTGTTCCTATTCTCTGTTAAAGCTTTGCTTGGAAAGATATTCACGTTCTTTGAAAGTGTATGAATTTCATGAAATGCTTTTGTGAGAAATGCACATGTGCTACTCTGAAAGGAGAAGCGTCTGTTTGGGATAAGTCAAAGTATGGTTAAAAGTGAGAACAGTGTTCCTTTTCTCTGTAGAAGCTTTGCTTTGAAAGATAATCATGTTCTTTGAAAGCAAAAGAATTTCATGTAATGCTTTTGTGAGAAACGCACATGTGTTAATCTGAAATGAGAAGCGTCTATTTGGGATATGTCAAAGTATGGTTAAAAGTGAGAACTTTTTCCTTTTCTCTGTAGAAGCTTTACTTTGAAAGATAATAACGTTCGTTGAAAGTATATGAATTTCATGAAATGCTTTTGTGAGAAACGCACATGTGTTACTCCGAAATGAGGAGCGTCTGTTTGGGATATGTCAAAGTATGGTTAAAAGTGAGAACAATGTTCCTTTTCTCTGTAGAAGCTTTACTTTGAAAGATAACCACGTTCTTTGAAAGTGTATGAATTTCATGAAATGCTTTTGTGAGAAACGCACATGTGTTACTCCGAAATGAGGAGCGTCTGTTTGGGATATGTCAAAGTATGGTTAAAAGTGAAAACAGTGTTCATTTTCTCTGTAGAAGCTTTACTTTGAAAGATAACCACGTTCTTTGAAAGTGTATGAATTTCATGAAATGCTTTTGAGAAACGCACATGTGTTACTCTGAAATGAGAAGCGTCTGTTTGGGATATGTCAAAGTATGGTTAAAAGTGAGAACAGTGTTCCTTTTCTCTGTAGAAGCTTTACTTTGAAAGATAATCACGTTCTTTGAAAGTGTGTGAATTTCATGAAATGCTTTTGTGAGAAATGCACATGTGCTACTCTGAAAGGAGAAGCGTCTGTTTGGGATAAGTCAAAGAATGGTTAAAAGTGAGAACAGTGTTCCTTTTCTCTGTAGAAGCTTTGCTTTGAAAGATAATCACGTTCTTTGAAAGCAAAAGAATTTCATGTAATGCTTTTGTGAGAAACGCACATGTGTTACTCTGAAATGAGAAGAGTCTATTTGGGATATGTCAAAGTATGGTTAAAAGTGAGAACTTGTTCCTTTTCTCTGTAGAAGCTTTACTTTGAAAGATAATCACGTTCTTTGAAAGTGTATGAATTTCATGAAATGCTTTTGTGAGAAACGCACATGTGTTACTCTGAAATGAGGAGCGTCTGTTTGGGATATGTCAAAGTATGGTTAAAAGTGAGAACAGTGTTCCTTTTCTCTGTAGAAGCTTTATTTTGAAAGATAACCACGTTCTTTGAAAGTGTATGAATTTCATGAAATGCTTTTGTGAGAAACGCATATGTACTACTCTGAAATGAGAAGCGTCTGATTGGGATATGTCAAAATATGGTTAAAAGTGAGAACAGTGTTCATTTTCTCTGTAGAAGCTTTGCTTTGAAAGATAATCACGTTCTTTGAAAGCCAAAAATTTCATGTAATGCTTTTGTGAGAAACACACATGTGTTACTCTGAAATGAGAAGCGTCTGTTTGGGATATGTCAAAGTATGGTTAAAAGTGAGAACAGTGTTCCTGTTCTCTGTGGAAGCTTTACTTTGAAAGATAATCACGTTCTTTGAAAGTGTATGAATTTCATGAAATGCTTTTGTGAGAAACGCACATGTGTTACTCTGAAATGAGAAGCGTCTGTTTGGGATATGTCAAAGTATGGTTAAAAGTGAGAACAGTGTTCCTTTTCTCTGTAGAAGCTTTGCTTTGAAAGATAATCACGTAATTTGAATGCAAAAGAATTTCATGTTATGCTTTAGTGAGAAACGCACATGTGTTACTCTGAAATGAGAAGCGTCTATTTGGGATATGTCAAAGTATGGTTAAAAGTGAGAACAGTGTTCCTTTTCTCTGTAGGAGCTTTTCTTTGAAAGATAATCACATTTTTTGGAAACTGTATGAATTTCCTGATATGCTTTTGTGAGAAACGCACATGTGTTACTCTGAAATGAGAAGCGTTTGTTTGGGATATGTCAAAGTATGGTTAAAAGTGAGAACAGTGTTCCTTTTCCCTGTAGAAGCTTTACTTTGAAAGATAATCACGTTCTTTGAAAGTGTATGAATTTCACGAAATGCTTTTGTGAGAAACCCTCATGTGTTACTCTGAAATGAGAAGCGTCTGTTTGGGATATGTCAAAGTATGGTTAAAAGTGAGAACAGTGTTCCTTTTCTCTGTAGAAGCTTTACTTTGAAAGATAATCACGTTCTTTGAAAGTGTATGAATTTCATGAAATACTTTTGTGAGAAACGCACATGTGTTACTCTGAAATGAGAAGCGTCTGTTTGGGATATGTCAAGGTATGGTTAAAAGTGAGAACAGTGTTCCTTTTCTCTGTAGAAGCTTTTTTTGAAAGATAATCACGTTCTTTGAAAGTGTATGAATTTCATGAAAAGCTTTTGTGTGAAACGCACATGTGCTATTCTGAAATGAGAAGCGTCTGTTTGGGTTATGTCAAAGTATGGTAAAAGTGAGAACAGTGTTCGTTTTCTCTGTAGAAGCTTTACATTGAAAGATAATCACATTCTTTGAAAGTGTATGAATTTCATGAAATGCTTTTGAAAAACGCACATGTGTTACTCTGAAATGAGAAGAGTCTGTTTGGGATATGTCATAGTATGGTTAAAAGTGAGAACAGTGTTCCTCTTCTCTGTAGAAGCTTTACTTTGAAAGATAATCACGTTCTTTGAAAGTGTATGAATTTCATGAAATGCTTTTGTGAGAAATGCACATGTGCTACCCTGAAAGGAGAAGCGTCTGTTTGGGATAAGTCAAAGTACGGTTAAAAGTGAGAACAGTGTTCCTTTTCTCTGCAGAATCTTTGCTTTGAAAGATAATCACGTTCTTTGAAAGCAAAAGAATTTCATGTAATGCTTTTGTGAGAAACGCACATGTGTTAATCTGAAATGAGAAGCGTCTATTTCTGATATTGCAAAGTATGGTTAAAAGTGAGAACAGTGTTCCTTTTCTCTGTAGAAGCTTTACTTTGAAAGATAATCACGTTCTTTGAAAGTGTATGAATTTCATGAAATGCTTTTGTGAGAAACGCACATGTGTTACTCTGATATGAGAAGCGTCTGTTTGGGATATGTCAAAGTATGGTTAAAAGTGAGAACAGTGTTCCGTTTCTCTGTATAAGCTTTACTTTGAAAGATAACCACGTTCTTAGAAAGTGTATGAATTTCATGAAATGCTTTTGTGAGAAACGCATATGTGCTACTCTGAAATGAGAAGCGTCTGTTTTGGATATGTCAAAGTATGGTTAAAATTGAGAACAGTGTTCCGTTTCTCTGTAGAAGCTTTGCTTTGAAAGATAATCAAGTTCTTTGAAAGCCAAAGAATTTCATGTAATGCTTTTGAGAAAAACGCACAAGTGTTACTCTGAAATGAGAAGCGTCTGTTTGGGATATGTCAAAGTATGGTTAAAAGTGAGAACAATGTTCCTTTTCCCTGTAGAAGCTTTACTTTGAAAGATAATCACGTTCTTTGAAAGTGTATGAATTTCATGAAATGCTTTTGTGAGAAATGCTCATGTGTTACTCTGAAATGAGAAGCGTCTGTTTGGGATATGTCAAACTATGGTTAAAATTGAGAACAGTGTTCCTTTTCTCTGTAGAAGCTTTACTTTAAAGATAATCACGTTTTTGAAAGTGTATGAATTTCATGAAATGCTTTTGTGAGAAACGCACATGTGCTTTTCTGAAATGAGAAGCCTCTGTTTGGGTTATGTCAAAGTATGGTAAAAGTGAGAACAGTGTTCGTTTTCTCTGTAGAAGCTTTTATTTGAAAGATGATCACATTCTTTGAAAGTGTATGAATTTCATGAAATGCTTTTGAAAAACGCAAATGTGTTACTCTGAAATGAGAAGCGTCTCTTTGGGATATGTCAAAGTATGGTTAAAAGTGAGAACAGTGTTCCTTTTCTCTGTAGAAGCTTTGCTTTGAAAGATAATCACGTTCTTTGAAAGCCAAAGAATTTCATGTAATGCTTTTGTGAGAAACGCACATGTGTTAATCTGAAATGAGAAGCGTCTATTTGGGATATGTCAAAGTATGGTTAAAAGTGAGAACAGTGTTCCTTTTCTCTGTAGAAGCTTTACGTTGAAAGATAATCACGTTCTTTGAAAGTGTATGAATTTCATGAAATGCTTTTGTGAGAAACGCACATGTGTTACTCTGAAATGAGAAGCGTCTGTTTGGGATATGTCAAGGTATGGTTAAAAGTGAGAACAGTGTTCCTTTTCTCTGTAGAAGCTTTACTTGGAAAGATAATCACGTTCTTTGAAAGTGTATGAATTTCATGAAATACTTTTGTAAGAAACGCACATGTGCTACTCTGAAATGAGTAGTGTCCGTTTGGGATATGTCAAAGTAGGGTTAAAACTGAGAACAGTGTTCCTATTCTCTGTTAAAGCTTTGCTTTGAAAGATAATCACGTTCTTTGAAAGTGTATGAATTTCATGAAATGCTTTTGTGAGAAATGCACATGTGCTACTCTGAAAGGAGAAGCGTCTGTTTGGGATAAGTCAAAGTATGGTTAAAAGTGAGAACAGTGTTCCTTTTCTCTGTAGAAGCTTTGCTTTGAAAGATAATCACGTTCTTTGAAAGCAAAAGAATTTCATGTAATGCTTTTGTGAGAAACGCACATGTGTTAATCTGAAATGAGAAGCGTCTATTTGGGATATGTCAAAGTATGGTTAAAAGTGAGAACTTTTTCCTTTTCTCTGTAGAAGCTTTACTTTGAAAGATAATAACGTTCTTTGAAAGTGTATGAATTTCATGAAATGCTTTTGTGAGAAACGCACATGTGTTACTCCGAAATGAGAAGCGTCTGTTTGGGATATGTCAAAGTATGGTTAAAAGTGAGAACAGTGTTCCTTTTCTCTGTAGAAGCTTTACTTTGAAAGATAACCACGTTCTTTGAAAGTGTATGAATTTCATGAAATGCTTTTGTGAGAAACGCACATGTGTTACTCCGAAATGAGGAGCGTCTGTTTGGGATATGTCAAAGTGTGGTTAAAAGTGAGAACAGTGTTCCTTTTCTCTGTAGAAGCTTTACTTTGAAAGATAACCACGTTCTTTGAAAGTGTATGAATTTCATGAAATGCTTTTGAGAAACGCACATGTGTTACTCTGAAATGAGAAGCGTCTGTTTGGGATATGTCAAAGTATGGTTAAAAGTGAGAACAGTGTTCCTTTTCTCTGTAGAAGCTTTGCTTTGAAAGATAATCACGTTCTTTGAAAGCCAAATAATTTCATGAAATGCTTTTGTGAGAAACGCACATGTGTTACTCTGAAATGAGAAGCGTCTGTTTGGGATATGTCAAAGTATGGTGAAAAGTGAGAACAGTGTTCCTGTTCTCTGTGGAAGCTTTACTTTGAAAGATAATCACGTTCTTTGAAAGTGTATGAATTTCATGAAATGCTTTTGTGAGAAACGCACATGTGTTACTCTGAAATGAGAAGCGTCTGTTTGGAATATGTCAAAGTATGGTTAAAAGTGAGAACAGTGTTCCTTTTCTCTGTAGAAGCTTTGCTTTGAAAGATAATCACGTTCTTTGAAAGCAAAAGAATTTCATGTTATGCTTTAGTGAGAAACGCACATGTGTTACTCTGAAATGAGAAGCGTCTATTTGGGATATGTCAAAGTATGGTTAAAAGTGAGAACTGTGTTCCTTTTCTCTGTAGGAGCTTTTCTTTGAAAGATAATCACATTTTTTGAAACTGTATGAATTTCCTGATATGCTTTTGTGAGAAACGCACATGTGTTACTCTGAAATGAGAAGCACTTGTTTGATATATGTCAAAGTATGGTTAAAAGTGAGAACAGTGTTCCTTTTCTCTATAGAAGCTTTACTTTGAAAGATAATCACGTTCTTTGAACGTGTATGAATTTCATGAAAAGCTTTTGTGAGAAACGCACATGTGCTATTCTGAAATGAGAAGCGTCTGTTTGGGTTATGTCAAAGTATGGTAAAAGTGAGAACAGTGTTCGTTTTCTCTGTAGAAGCTTTACTTTGAAAGATAATCACGTTCTTTGAAAGTGTATGAATTTCATGATATGCTTTTGAAAAACGCACATGTGTTACTCTGAAATGAGAAGAGTCTGTTTGGGATATATCATAGTATGGTTAAAAGTGAGAACAGTGTTCCTTTTCTCTGTAGAAGCTTTACTTTGAAAGATAATCACGTTCTTTGAAAGTGTATGAATTTCATGAAATGCTTTTGTGAGAAATGCACATGTGCTACCCTGAAAGGAGAAGCGTCTGTTTGGGATAAGTCAAAGAATGGTTAAAAGTGAGAACAGTGTTCCTTTTCTCTGCAGAAGCTTTGCTTTGAAAGATAATCACGTTCTTTGAAAGCAAAAGAATTCCATGTAATGCTTTTGTGAGAAACGCACATGTGTTAATCTGAAATGAGAAGCGTCTATTTGGGATATGTCAAAGTATGGTTAAAAGTGAGAACTTGTTCCTTTTCTCTGTAGAAGCTTTACTTTGAAAGATAATCACGTTCTTTGAAAGTGTATGAATTTCATGAAATGCTTTTGTTAGAAACGCACATGTGTTACTCTGAAATGAGGAGCGTCTGTTTGGGATATGTCAAAGTATGGTTAAAAGTGAGAACAGTGTTCCTTTTCTCTGTAGAAGCTTTACTTTGAAAGATAACCACGTTCTTTGAAAGTGTATGAATTTCATGAAATGCTTTTGTTAGAAACGCATATGTACTACTCTGAAATGAGAAGCGTCTGATTGGGATATGTCAAAGTATGGTTAAAAGTGAGAACAGTGTTCCTTTTCTCTGTAGAAGCTTTACTTTGAAAGATAATCACGTTCTTTGAAAGCCAAATAATTTCATGAAATGCTTTTGTGAGAAACGCACATGTGTTACTCTGAAATGAGAAGCGTCTGTTTGGGATATGTCAAAGTATGGTGAAAAGTGAGAACAGTGTTCCTGTTCTCTGTGGAAGATTTACTTTGAAAGATAATCACGTTCTTTGAAAGTGTATGAATTTCATGAAATGCTTTTGTGAGAAACGCACATGTGTTACTCTGAAATGAGAAGCGTCTGTTTGGAATATGTCAAAGTATGGTTAAAAGTGAGAACAGTGTTCCTTTTCTCTGTAGAAGCTTTGCTTTGAAAGATAATCACGTTCTTTGAAAACAAAAGAATTTCATGTTATGCTTTAGTGAGAAACGCACATGTGTTACTCTGAAATGAGAAGCGTCTATTTGGGATATGTCAAAGTATGGTTAAAAGTGAGAACAGTGTTCCTTTTCTCTGTAGGAGCTTTTCTTTGAAAGATAATCACATTTTTTGAAACTGTATGAATTTCCTGATATGCTTTTGTGAGAAACGCACATGTGTTACTCTGAAATGAGAAGCGTTTGTTTGATATATGTCAAAGTATGGTTAAAAGTGAGAACAGTGTTCCTTTTCTCTGTAGAAGCTTTACTTTGAAAGATAATCACGTTCTTTGAAAGTGTATGAATTTCATGAAAAGCTTTTGTGAGAAACGCACATGTGCTATTCTTAAATGAGAAGCGTCTGTTTGGGTTATGTCAAAGTATGGTAAAAGTGAGAACAGTGTTCGTTTTCTCTGTAGAAGCTTTACTTTGAAAGATAATCACGTTCTTTGAAAGTGTATGAATTTCATGAAATGCTTTTGTGAAAAAGGCTCATGTGTTACTATGAAATGAGAAGAGTCTGTTTGGGATATGTCATAGTATGGTTAAAAGTGAGAACAGTGTTCCTTTTCTCTGTAGAAGCTTTACTTTGAAAGATAATCACGTTCTTTGAAAGTGTATGAATTTCATGAAATGCTTTTGTGAGAAATGCACATGTGCTACCCTGAAAGGAGAAGCGTCTGTTTGGGATAAATCAAAGTACGGTTAAAAGTGAGAACAGTGTTCCTTTTCTCTGCAGAAGCTTTGCTTTGAAAGATAATCACGTTCTTTGAAAGCAAAAGAATTTCATGTAATGCTTTTGTGAGAAACGCACATGTGTTAATCTGAAATGAGAAGCGTCTATTTCTGATATGTCAAAGTATGGTTAAAAGTGAGAACAGTGTTCCTTTTCTCTGTAGAAGCTTTGCTTTGAAAGATAATCACGTTCTTTGAAAGCAAAAGAATTTCATGTAATGCTTTTGTGAGAAACGCACATGTGTTACTCTGAAATGAGAAGCGTCTGTTTGGGATATGTCAAAGTATGTTTAAAAGTGAGTACAGTGTTCCTTTTCTCTGTAGAAGCTTTACTTTGAAAGATAATCACGTTCTTTGAAAGTGTATGAATTTCATGAAATGCTTTTGTGAGAAACGCACATGTGTTACTCTGAAATGAGAAGCGTCTGTTTGGGATATGTCAAAGTATGGTTAAAAGTGAGAACAGTGTTCCTTTTCTCTGTAGAAGCTTTACTTGGAAAGATAATCACGTTCTTTGAAAGTGTATGAATTTCATGAAATGCTTTTGTAAGAAACGCACATGTGCTACTCTGAAATGAGAAGCGTCTGTTTGGGATATGTCAAAGTAGGGTTAAAAGTGAGAACAGTGTTCCTTTTCTCTGTAGAAGCTTTACTTTGAAAGATAATCACGTTCTTTGAAAGTGTATGAATTTCATGAAATGCTTTTGTGAGAAACGCACATGTGTTACTCTGAAATGAGAAGAGTCTGTTTGGGATATGTCAAAGTATGGTTAAAAGTGAGAACAGTGTTCCTTTTCTCTGTAGAAGCTTTACTTTGAAAGATAATCACGTTCTTTGAAAGTGTATGAATTTCATGAAATGCTTTTGTGAGAAACGCACATGTGTTACTCTGAAATGAGAAGCGTCTGTTTGGGATATGTCAAAGTATGGTTAAAAGTGAGAACAGTGTTCCTTTTCTCTGTAGAAGCTTTACTTTGAAAGATAATCACGTTCTTTGAAAGTCAAAGAATTTCATGAAATGCTTTGTGTAAATGTTTTTTTCTTTAAAAAGAAAAGCTCTCTTTTTTTGATATGTAAGTTTGGGTTAAAAGTGAGAACAGTGTTCCTTTTCTCTGCAGAAGCTTTACTTTGAACGATAATCACGTTCTTTGAAAGTAAATGAATTTCATGAAATGCTTTTGTGAGAAACGCACATGTGTTACTCTGAAATGAGAAGCGTCTGTTTGGGATATGTCAAAGTATGGTTAAAAGTGAGAACAGTGTTCCTTTTCTCTGTAGAAGCTTTACTTTGAAAGATAATCACGTTCTTAGAAAGTGTATGAATTTCATGAAATGCTTTTGTGAGAAACTCACATGTGCTACTCTGAAATGAGAAGCGTCTGTTTTGGATATGTCAAAGTATGGTTAAAATTGAGAACAGTGTTCCTTTTCTCTGTAGAAGTTTTGCTTTGAAAGATAATCAAGTTCTTTGAAAGCCAAAGAATTTCATGTAATGCTTTTGAGAAAAACGCACAAGTGTTACTCTGAAATGAGAAGCGTCTGTTTGGGATATGTCAAAGTATGGTTAAAAGTGAGAACAGTGTTCCTTTTCCCTGTAGAAGCTTTACTTTGAAAGATAATCACGTTCTTTGAAAGTGTATGAATTTCATGAAATGCTTTTTTTGAGAAATGCTCATGTGTTACTCTGAAATGAGAAGCGTCTGTTTGGGATATGTCAAACTATGGTTAAAATTGAGAACAGTGTTCCTTTTCTCTGTAGAAGCTTTACTTTAAAGATAATCACGTTTTTGAAAGTGTATGAATTTCATAAAATGCTTTTGTGAGAAACGCACATGTGCTTTTCTGAAATGAGAAGCCTCTGTTTGGGTTATGTCAAAGTATGGTAAAAGTGAGAACAGTGTTCGTTTTCTCTGTAGAAGCTTTAATTTGAAAGATGATCACATTCTTTGAAAGTGTATGAATTTCATGAAATGCTTTTGTGAGAAACGCAAATGTGTTACTCTGAAATGAGAAGCGTCTGTTTGGAATATGTCAAAGTATGGTTAAAAGTGAGAACAGTGTTCCTTTTCTCTGTAGAAGCTTTACTTTGAAAGATAATCACGTTCTTTGAAAGTGTATGAATTTCATGAAATACTTTTGTAAGAAACGCACATGTGCTACTCTGAAATGAGTAGTGTCCGTTTGGGATATGTCAAAGTAGGGTTAAAACTGAGAACAGTGTTCCTATTCTCTGTTAAAGCTTTGCTTTGAAAGATAATCACGTTCTTTGAAAGTGTATGAATTTCATGAAATGCTTTTGTGAGAAATGCACATGTGCTACTCTGAAAGGAGAAGCGTCTGTTTGGGATAAGTCAAAGTATGGTTAAAAGTGAGAACAGTGTTCCTTTTCTCTGTAGAAGCTTTGCTTTGAAAGATAATCACGTTCTTTGATAGCAAAAGAATTTCATGTAATGCTTTTGTGAGAAACGCACATGTGTTAATCTGAAATGAGAAGCGTCTATTTGGGATATGTCAAAGTATGGTTAAAAGTGAGAACTTTTTTCCTTTTCTCTGTAGAAGTTTTACTTTGAAAGATAATAACGTTCTTTGAAAGTGTATGAATTTCATGAAATGCTTTTGTGAGAAACGCACATGTGTTACTCCGAAATAAGGAGCGTCTGTTTGGGATATGTCAAAGTATGGTTAAAAGTGAGAACAGTGTTCCTTTTCTCTGTAGAAGCTTTACTTTGAAAGATAACCACGTTCTTTGAAAGTGTATGAATTTCATGAAATGCTTTTGTGAGAAACGCACATGTGTTACTCCGAAATGAGGAGCGTCTGTTTGGGATATGTCAAAGTGTGGTTAAAAGTGAGAACAGTGTTCCTTTTCTCTGTAGAAGCTTTACTTTGAAAGATAACCACGTTCTTTGAAAGTGTATGAATTTCATGAAATGCTTTTGAGAAACGCACATGTGTTACTCTGAAATGAGAAGCGTCTGTTTGGGATATGTCAAAGTATGGTTAAAAGTGAGAACAGTGTTCCTTTTCTCTGTAGAAGCTTTACTTTGAAAGATAATCAGTTCTTTGAAAGTGTGTGAATTTCATGAAATGCTTTTGTGAGAAATGCACATGTGCTACTCTGAAAGGAGAAGCGTCTGTTTGGGATAAGTCAAAGAATGGTTAAAAGTGAGAACAGTGTTCCTTTT
The DNA here is from genome assembly GCA_902806775.1 of Microtus agrestis. Classification (NCBI taxonomy): domain Eukaryota; kingdom Metazoa; phylum Chordata; class Mammalia; order Rodentia; family Cricetidae; genus Microtus; species Microtus agrestis. Next base: position 72,436 of record CADCXT010006940.1, on the reverse strand, counting down.
CTCTGTAGAAGCTTTGCTTTGAAAGATAATCACGTTCTTTGAAAGCCAAATAATTTCATGAAATGCTTTTGTGAGAAACGCACATGTGTTACTCTGAAATGAGAAGCGTCTGTTTGGGATATGTCAAAGTATGTTTAAAAGTGAGAACAGTGTTCCTGTTCTCTGTGGAAGCTTTACTTTGAAAGATAATCACGTTCTTTGAAAGTGTATGAATTTCATGAAATGCTTTTGTGAGAAACGCACATGTGTTACTCTGAAATGAGAAGCGTCTGTTTGGGATATGTCAAAGTATGGTTTAAAGTGAGAACAGTGTTCCTTTTCTCTGTAGAAGCTTTGCTTTGAAAGATAACCACGTTCTTTGAAAGCAAAAGAATTTCATGTTATGCTTTAGTGAGAAACGCACATGTGTTACTCTGAAATGAGAAGCGTCTATTTGGGATATGTCAAAGTATGGTTAAAAGTGAGAACAGTGTTCCTTTTCTCTGTAGGAGCTTTTCTTTGAAAGATAATCACATTTTTTGAAACTGTATGAATTTCCTGATATGCTTTTGTGAGAAACGCACATGTGTTACTCTGAAATGAGAAGCGTTTGTTTGATATATGTCAAAGTATGGTTAAAAGTGAGAACAGTGTTCCTTTTCCCTGTAGAAGCTTTACTTTGAAAGATAATCACGTTCTTTGAAAGGGGGTATGAATTTCATGAAATGCTTTTGTGAGAAACCCTCATGTGTTACTCTGAAATGAGAAGCGTCTGTTTGCGATATGTCAAGGTATGGCCAAAAGTGAGAACAGTGTTCCTTTTCTCTGTAGAAGCTTTTTTTGAAAGATAACCACGTTCTTTGAAAGTGTATGAATTTCATGAAATGCTTTTGTGAGAAACGCATATGTGCTACTCTGAAATGAGAAGCGTCTGTTTGGGATATGTCAAAGTATGGTTAAAAGTGAGAACAGTGTTCCTTTTCTCTGTAGAAGCTTTGCTTTGAAAGATAATCACGTTCTTTGAAAGCAAAAGAATTTCATGATATGCTTTTGTGAGAAACGCACATGTGTTACTCTGAAATGAGAAGCGTCTGTTTGGGATATGTCAAAGTATGGTTAAAAGTGAGAACAGTGTTCCTGTTCTCTGTAGAAGCTTTACTTTGAAAGATAATCACGTTCTTTGAAAGTGTATGAATTTCATGAAATGCTTTTGTGAGAAACGAACATGTGTTATTGGGAAATGAGAAGCGTCTGTTGGGATATGTCAAAGTATGGTTAAAAGTGAGAACAGTGTTCCTTTTCTCTGTAGAAGCTTTACTTTGAAAGATAATCACGTTCTTTGAAAGTGTATGAATTTCATGAAAAGCTTTTGTGAGAAACGCACATGTGCTATTCTGAAATGAGAAGCATCTGTTTGGGTTATGTCAAAGTATGGTAAAAGTGAGAACAGTGTTCGTTTTCTCTGTAGAAGCTTTATTTTGAAAGATAATCACGTTCTTTGAAAGTGTATGAATTTCATGAAATGCTTTTGAAAAACGCACATGTGTTACTCTGAAATGAGAAGAGTCTGTTTGGGATATGTCATAGTATGGTTAAAAGTGAGAACAGTGTTCCTTTTCCCTGTAGAAGCTTTGCTTTGAAAGATAATCACGTTCTTTGAAAGTGTATGAATTTCAGGAAATGCTTTTGTGAGAAATGCACATGTGCTACTCTGAAAGGAGAAGCGTCTGTTTGGGATAAGTCAAAGAATGGTTAAAAGTGAGAACAGTGTTCCTTTTCTCTGTAGAAGCTTTGCTTTGAAAGATAATCACGTTCTTTGAAAGCAAAAGAATTTCATGTAATGCTTTTGTGAGAAACGCACATGTGTTAATCTGAAATGAGAAGCGTCTATTTGGGATATGTCAAAGTATGGTTAAAAGTGAGAACTTGTTCCTTTTCTCTGTAGAAGCTTTACTTTGAAAGATAATCACGTTCTTTGAAAGTGTATGAATTTCATGAAATGCTTTTGTTAGAAACGCACATGTGTTACTCTGAAATGAGGAGCGTCTGTTTGGGATATGTCAAAGTATGGTTAAAAGTGAGAACAGTGTTCCTTTTTTCTGTAGAAGCTTTACTTTGAAAGATAACCACGTTCTTTGAAAGTGTATGAATTTCATGAAATGCTTTTGTGAGAAACGCATATGTACTACTCTGAAATGAGAAGCGTCTGATTGGGATATGTCAAAGTATGGTTAAAAGTGAGAACAGTGTTCCTTTTCTCTGTAGAAGCTTTGCTTTGAAAGATAATCACGTTCTTTGAAAGCCAAATAATTTCATGAAATGCTTTTGTGAGAAACGCACATGTGTTACTCTGAAATGAGAAGCGTCTGTTTGGGATATGTCAAAGTATGGTGAAAAGTGAGAACAGTGTTCCTGTTCTCTGTGGAAGCTTTACTTTGAAAGATAATCACGTTCTTTGAAAGTGTATGAATTTCATGAAATGCTTTTGAGAGAAACGCACATGTGTTACTCTGAAATGAGAAGCGTCTGTTTGGGATATGTCAAAGTATGGTTTAAAGTGAGAACAGTGTTCCTTTTCTCTGTAGAAGCTTTGCTTTGAAAGATAACCACGTTCTTTGAAAGCAAAAGAATTTCATGTTATGCTTTAGTGAGAAACGCACATGTGTTACTCTGAAATGAGAAGCGTCTATTTGGGATATGTCAAAGTATGGTTAAAAGTGAGAACAGTGTTCCTTTTCTCTGTAGGAGCTTTTCTTTGAAAGATAATCACATTTTTTGAAACTGTATGAATTTCCTGATATGCTTTTGTGAGAAACGCACATGTGTTACTCTGAAATGAGAAGCGTTTGTTTGATATATGTCAAAGTATGGTTAAAAGTGAGAACAGTGTTCCTTTTCCCTGTAGAAGCTTTACTTTGAAAGATAATCACGTTCTTTGAAAGTGTATGAATTTCATGAAATGCTTTTGTGAGAAACCCTCATGTGTTACTCTGAAATGAGAAGCGTCTGTTTGCGATATGTCAAGGTATGGCCAAAAGTGAGAACAGTGTTCCTTTTCTCTGTAGAAGCTTTTTTGAAAGATAACCACGTTCTTTGAAAGTGTATGAATTTCATGAAATGCTTTTGTGAGAAACGCATATGTGCTACTCTGAAATGAGAAGCGTCTGTTTGGGATATGTCAAAGTATGGTTAAAAGTGAGAACAGTGTTCCTTTTCTCTGTAGAAGCTATGCTTTGAAAGATAATCACGTTCTTTGAAAGCAAAAAGAATTTCATGATATGCTTTTGTGAGAAACGCACATGTGTTACTCTGAAATGAGAAGCGTCTGTTTGGGATATGTCAAAGTATGGTTAAAAGTGAGAACAGTGTTCCTGTTCTCTGTAGAAGCTTTACTTTGAAAGATAATCACGTTCTTTGAAAGTGTATGAATTTCATGAAATGCTTTTGTGAGAAACGCACATGTGTTATTGGGAAATGAGAAGCGTCTGTTGGGATATGTCAAAGTATGGTTAAAAGTGAGAACAGTGTTCCTTTTCTCTGTAGAAGCTTTACTTTGAAAGATAATCACGTTCTTTGAAAGTGTATGAATTTCATGAAATGCTTTTGTGAGAAACGCACATGTGCTATTCTGAAATGAGAAGCATCTGTTTGGGTTATGTCAAAGTATGGTAAAAGTGAGAACAGTGTTCGTTTTCTCTGTAGAAGCTTTATTTTGAAAGATAATCACGTTCTTTGAAAGTGTATGAATTTCATGAAATGCTTTTGGAAAAACGCACATGTGTTACTCTGAAATGAGAAGAGTCTGTTTGGGATATGTCATAGTATGGTTAAAAGTGAGAACAGTGTTCCTTTTCCCTGTAGAAGCTTTGCTTTGAAAGATAATCACGTTCTTTGAAAGTGTATGAATTTCATGAAATGCTTTTGTGAGAAATGCACATGTGCTACTCTGAAAGGAGAAGCGTCTGTTTGGGATAAGTCAAAGAATGGTTAAAAGTGAGAACAGTGTTCCTTTTCTCTGTAGAAGCTTTGCTTTGAAAGATAATCACGTTCTTTGAAAGCCAAAAGAATTTCATGTAATGCTTTTGTGAGAAACGCACATGTGTTAATCTGAAATGAGAAGCGTCTATTTGGGATATGTCAAAGTATGGTTAAAAGTGAGAACTTGTTCCTTTTCTCTGTAGAAGCTTTACTTTGAAAGATAATCACGTTCTTTGAAAGTGTATGAATTTCATGAAATGCTTTTGTTAGAAACGCACATGTGTTACTCTGAAATGAGGAGCGTCTGTTTGGGATATGTCAAAGTATGGTTAAAAGTGAGAACAGTGATCCTTTTTCTCTGTAGAAGCTTTACTTTGAAAGATAACCACGTTCTTTGAAAGTGTATGAATTTCATGAAATGCTTTTGTGAGAAACGCACATGTGTTATTCTGAAATGAGAAGCGTTTGTTTGATATATGTCAAAGTATGGTTAAAAGTGAGAACAGTGTTCCTTTTCCCTGTAGAAGCTTTACTTTGAAAGATAATCACGTTCTTTGAAAGTGTATGAATTTCATGAAATGCTTTTGTGAGAAACCCTCATGTGTTACTCTGAAATGAGAAGCGTCTGTTTGCGATATGTCAAGGTATGGCCAAAAGTGAGAACAGTCTTCCTTTTCTCTGTAGAAGCTTTTTTTGAAAGATAACCACGTTCTTTGAAAGTGTATGAATTTCATGAAATGCTTTTGTGAGAAACGCATATGTGCTACTCTGAAATGAGAAGCGTCTGTTTGGGATATGTCAAAGTATGGTTAAAAGTGAGAACAGTTTTCCTTTTCTCTGTAGAAGCTTTGCTTTGAAAGATAATCACGTTCTTTGAAAGCAAAAGAATTTCATGATATGCTTTTGTGAGAAACGCACATGTGTTACTCTGAAATGAGAAGCGTCTGTTTGGGATATGTCAAAGTATGGTTAAAAGTGAGAACAGTGTTCCTGTTCTCTGTAGAAGCTTTACTTTGAAAGATAATCACGTTCTTTGAAAGTGTATGAATTTCATGAAATGCTTTTGTGAGAAACGAACATGTGTTATTGGGAAATGAGAAGCGTCTGTTGGGATATGTCAAAGTATGGTTAAAAGTGAGAACAGTGTTCCTTTTCTCTGTAGAAGCTTTACTTTGAAAGATAATCACGTTCTTTGAAAGTGTATGAATTTCATGAAAAGCTTTTGTGAGAAACGCACATGTGCTATTCTGAAATGAGAAGCATCTGTTTGGGTTATGTCAAAGTATGGTAAAAGTGAGAACAGTGTTCGTTTTCTCTGTAGAAGCTTTACTTTGAAAGATAATCACGTTCTTTGAAAGTGTATGAATTTCATGAAATGCTTTTGAAAAACGCACATGTGTTACTCTGAAATGAGAAGAGTCTGTTTGGGATATGTCATAGTATGGTTAAAAGTGAGAACAGTGTTCCTTTTCCCTGTAGAAGCTTTGCTTTGAAAGATAATCACGTTCTTTGAAAGTGTATGAATTTCATGAAATGCTTTTGTGAGAAATGCACATGTTCTACTCTGAAAGGGGAAGCGTGTGTTTGGGATAAGTCAAAGTATGGTTAAAAGTGAGAACAGTGTTCCTTTTCTCTGCAGAAGCTTTGCTTTGAAAGATAATCACGTTCTTTGAAAGTGTATGAATTTCCTGATATGCTTTTGTGAGAAACGCACATGTGTTACTCTGAAATGAGAAGCGTTTGTTTGATATATGTCAAAGTATGGTTAAAAGTGAGAACAGTGTTCCTTTTCCCTGTAGAAGCTTTACTTTGAAAGATAATCACGTTCTTTGAAAGTTTATGAATTTCATGAAATGCTTTTGTGAGAAACCCTCATGTGTTACTCTGAAATGAGAAGCGTCTGTTTGCGATATGTCAAGGTATGGCCAAAAGTGAGAACAGTGTTCCTTTTCTCTGTAGAAGCTTTTTTGAAAGATAACCACGTTCTTTGAAAGTGTATGAATTTCATGAAATGCTTTTGTGAGAAACGCATATGTGCTACTCTGAAATGAGAAGCGTCTGTTTGGGATATGTCAAAGTATGGTTAAAAGTGAGAACAGTGTTCCTTTTCTCTGTAGAAGCTTTGCTTTGAAAGATAATCACGTTCTTTGAAAGAAAAGAATTTCATGATATGCTTTTGTGAGAAACGCACATGTGTTACTCTGAAATGAGAAGCGTCTGTTTGGGATATGTCAAAGTATGGTTAAAAGTGAGAACAGTGTTCCTTTTCTCTGTAGAAGCTTTACTTTGAAAGATAATCACGTTCTTTGAAAGTGTATGAATTTCATGAAATGCTTTTGTGAGAAACGAACATGTGTTATTGGGAAATGAGAAGCGTCTGTTGGGATATGTCAAAGTATGGTTAAAAGTGAGAACAGTGTTCCTTTTCTCTGTAGAAGCTTTACTTTGAAAGATAATCACGTTCTTTGAAAGTGTATGAATTTCATGAAAAGCTTTTGTGAGAAACGCACATGTGCTATTCTGAAATGAGAAGCATCTGTTTGGGTTATGTCAAAGTATGGTAAAAGTGAGAACAGTGTTCGTTTTCTCTGTAGAAGCTTTACTTTGAAAGATAATCACGTTCTTTGAAAGTGTATGAATTTCATGAAATGCTTTTGAAAAACGCACATGTGTTACTCTGAAATGAGAAGAGTCTGTTTGGGATATGTCATAGTATGGTTAAAAGTGAGAACAGTGTTCCTTTTCCCTGTAGAAGCTTTGCTTTGAAAGATAATCACGTTCTTTGAAAGTGTATGAATTTCATGAAATGCTTTTGTGAGAAATGCACATGTGCTACTCTGAAAGGGGAAGCGTGTGTTTGGGATAAGTCAAAGTATGGTTAAAAGTGAGAACAGTGTTCCTTTTCTCTGCAGAAGCTTTGCTTTGAAAGATAATCACGTTCTTTGAAAGTGTATGAATTTCCTGATATGCTTTTGTGAGAAACGCACATGTGTTACTCTGAAATGAGAAGCGTTTGTTTGGGATATGTCAAAGTATGGTTAAAAGTGAGAACAGTGTTCCTTTTCCCTGTAGAAGCTTTACTTTGAAAGATAATCACGTTCTTTGAAAGTGTATGAATTTCATGAAATGCTTTTGTGAGAAACCCTCATGTGTTACTCTGAAATGAGAAGCGTCTGTTTGGGATATGTCAAGGTATGGTCAAAAGTGAGAACAGTGTTCCTTTTCTCTGTAGAAGCTTTTTTTGAAAGATAACCACGTTCTTTGAAAGTGTATGAATTTCATGAAATGCTTTTGTGAGAAACGCATATGTGCTACTCTGAAATGAGAAGCGTCTGTTTGGGATAAGTCAAAGTATGGTTAAAAGTGAGAACAGTGTTCCTTTTCTCTGTAGAAGCTTTGCTTTGAAAGATAATCACGTTCTTTGAAAGCAAAAGAATTTCATGATATGCTTTTGTGAGAAATGCACATGTGTTACTCTGAAATGAGAAGCGTCTGTTTGGGATATGTCAAAGTATGGTTGAAAGTGAGAACAGTGTTCCTGTTCTCTGTAGAAGCTTTACTTTGAAAGATAATCACGTTCTTTGAAAGTGTATGAATTTCATGAAATGCTTTTGTGAGAAACGCACATGTGTTATTGGGAAATGAGAAGCGTCTGTTGGGATATGTCAAAGTATGGTTAAAAGTGAGAACAGTGTTCCTTTTCTCTGTAGAAGCTTTACTTTGAAAGATAATCACGTTCTTTGAAAGTGAATGAATTTCATGAAATGCTTTTGTGAGAAACGCACATGTGCTACTCTGAAATGAGTAGCGTCCGTTTGGGATATGTTAAAGTATGGTTAAAAGTGAGAACAGTGTTCCTATTCTCTGTTAAAGCTTTGCTTTGAAAGATAATCACGTTCTTTGAAAGCAAAAGAATTTCATGAAATGCTTTTGTGAGAAACGCACATGTGTTACTCTGAAATGAGAAGCGTCTGTTTGGGATATGTCAAAGTATGTTTAAATGTGAGAACAGTGTTCCTTTTCTCTGTAGAAGCTTTACTTTGAAAGATAATCACGTTCTTTGAAAGTGTATGAATTTCATGAAATGCTTTTGTGAGAAACGCACATGTGTTACTCTGAAATGAGAAGCGTCTGTTTGGGATATGTCAAAGTATGGTTTAAAGTGAGAACAGTGTTCTTTTCCTTGTAGAATCTTAACTTTGAAAGATAATCACGTTCTTTGAAAGTGTATGAATTTCATGAATTGCTTTTGTGAGAAATGCTCATGTGTTACTCTGAAATGAGAAGCGTCTGTTTGGGATATGTAAATGTATGGTTAAAATTGAGAACAGTGTTCCTTTTCTCTGTAGAAGCTTTACTTTGAAAGATAATCACGTTCTTTGAAAGTGTATGAATTTCATGAAATGCTTTTGAGAGAAATCCTCATGTGTTACTCTGAAATGAGAAGCGTCTGTTTGGGATATGTCAAACTATGGTTAAAATTGAGAACAGTGTTCCTTTTCTCTGTAGAAGCTTTACTTTAAAGATAATCACGTTTTTGAAAGTGTATGAATTTCATGAAATGCTTTTGTGAGAAACCCACATGTGCTTTTCTGAAATGAGAAGCCTCTGTTTGGGTTATGTCAATGTATGGTAAAAGTGAGAACAGTGTTCCTTTTCTCTGTTTAAGCTTTAATTTGAAAGATGATCACATTCTTTGAAAGTGTATGAATTTCATGAAATGCTTTTGAGAAACGAACATGTGTTAATCTGAAATGAGAAGCGTCTGTTTGGGATATGTCAAAGTATGGTTAAAAGTGAGAACAGTGTTCCTTTTCTCTGTAGAAGCTTTACTTTGAACGATAATCACGTTCTTTGAAAGTGTATGAATTTCATGAAATGCTTTTGTGAGAAATGCACATGTGCTACTCTGAAAGGAGAAGCGTTTGTTTGGGATAAGTAAAAGTATTGTTAAAAGTGAGAACAGTGTTCCTTTCCTCTGTAGAAGCTTTGCTTTGAAAGATAATCATGTTCTTTGAAAGCAAAAGAATTTCATGTAATGCTTTTGTGAGAAACGCACATGTGTTAATCTGGAATGAGAAGCGTCTATTTCGGATATGTCAAAGTATGGTTAAAAGTGAGAACAGTGTTCCTTTTCTCTGTAGAAGCTTTACTTTGAAAGATAATCACGTTCTTTGAAAGTGTATGAATTTCATGAAATGCTTTTGTGAGAAACGCACATGTGTTACTCTGAAATGAGAAGCGTCTGTTTGGGATATGTCAAAGTATGGTTAAAAGTGAGAACAGTGTTCCTTTTCTCTGTAGAAGCTTTACTTTGAAAGATAACCACGTTCTTTGAAAGTGTATGAATTTCATGAAATGCTTTTGTGAGAAACGCATATGTGCTACTCTGAAATGAGAAGCGTCTGTTTGGGATATGTCAAAGTATGGTTAAAAGTGAGAACAGTGTTCCTTTTCTCTGTAGAAGCTTTGCTTTGAAAGATAAACACGTTCTTTGAAAGCAAAAGAATTTGATGTAATGCTTTTGTGAGAAACGCACATGTGTTACTCTGAAATGAGAAGCGTCTGTTTGGGATATGTCAAAGTATGGTTAAAAGTGAGAACAGTGTTCCTTTTCTCTGTAGAAGCTTTATTTTGAAAGATAATCACGTTCTTTGAAAGTGTATGAATTTCATGAAAAGCTTTTGTGAGAAACGCACATGTGTTACTCTGAAATGAGAAGCGTCTGTTTGGGATATGTCAAAGTATGGTTAAAAGTGAGAACAGTGTTCCTTTTCTCTGTAGAAGCTTTACTTTGAAAGATAATCACGTTCTTTGAAAGTGTATGAATTTCATGAAATGCTTTTGTGAGAAACGCACATGTGTTACTCTGAAATGTGTAGCGTCTGTTTGGGATATGTCAAAGAATGGTTAAAAGTGAGAACAGTGTTCCTATTCTCTGTTAAAGCTTTGCTTTGAAAGATAATCATGTTCTTTGAAAGCAAAAGAATTTCATGAAATGCTTTTGTGAGAAACGCACATGTGTTACTCTGAAATGAGAAGCGTCTGTTTGGGACATGTCAAAGTATGGTTAAAAGTGAGAACAGTGTTCCTTTTCCCTGTAGAAGCTTTACTTTGAAAGATAATCACGTTCTTTGAAAGTGTATGAATTTCATGAAATGCTTTTGTGAGAAATGCTCATGTGTTACTCTGAAATGAGAAGCGTCTGTTTGGGATATGTCAAAGAATGGTTAAAAGTGAGAACAGTGTTCCTTTTCTCTGTAGAAGCTTTACTTTGAAAGATAATCACGTTCTTTGAAAGTGTATGAATTTCATGAAATGCTTTTGTGAGAAACGCACATGTGCTATTCTGAAATGAGAAGCGTCTGTTTGGGATATGTCAAAGTATGGTAAAAGTGAGAACAGTGTCCGTTTTCTCTGTAGAAGCTTTACTTTGAAAGATAATCACGTTCTTTGAAAGTGTATGAATTTCATGAAATGCTTTGTGAGAAACGCACATGTGTTACTCTGAAATGAGAAGCGTCTGTTTGGCATATATCAAAGTATGGTTAAAAGTGAGAACAGTGTTCCTGTTCTCTGTAGAAGCTTTACTTTGAAAGATAATCACGTTCTTTGAAAGTGTATGAATTTCATGAAATTCTTTTGTGAGAAACGCACATGTGTTACTCTGAAATGAGAAGCGTCTTTTGGGATATGTCAAAGTATGGTTAAAAGTGAGAACAGTGTTTGTTTTCCCTGTAGAAGCTTTACTTTGAAAGATAATCACGTTCTTTGAAAGTGTATGAATTTCATGAAATGCTTTTGTGAGAAATGCACATGTGCTACTCTGAAAGGAGAAGCATCTGTTTGGGATAAATCAAAGTATGGTTAAAAGTGAGAACAGTGTTTCTTTTCTCTGTAGAAGCTTTGCTTTGAAAGATAATCACGTTCTTTGAAAGCAAAAGAATTTCATGTAATGCTTTTGTGAGAAACGCACATGTGTTAATCTGAAATGTGAATCGTCTGTTTGGGATATGTCAAAGTATGGTTAAAAGTGAGAACAGTGTTCCTTTTCTCTGTAGAAGCTTTACTTTGAAAGATAATCACGTTCTTTGAAAGTGTATGAATTTCATGAAATGCTTTTGTGAGAAACCCTCATGTGTTACTCTGAAATGAGAAGCGTCTGTTTGGGATATGTCAAGGTATGGTCAAAAGTGAGAACAGTGTTCCTTTTCTCTGTAGAAGCTTTTTTTGAAAGATAACCACGTTCTTTGAAAGTGTATGAATTTCATGAAATGCTTTTGTGAGAAACGCATATGTGCTACTCTGAAATGAGAAGCGTCTGTTTGGGATAAGTCAAAGTATGGTTAAAAGTGAGAACAGTGTTCCTTTTCTCTGTAGAAGCTTTACTTTGAAAGATAATCACGTTCTTTGAAAGCAAAAGAATTTCATGATATGCTTTTGTGAGAAACGCACATGTGTTACTCTGAAATGAGAAGCGTCTGTTTGGGATATGTCAAAGTATGGTTGAAAGTGAGAACAGTGTTCCTGTTCTCTGTAGAAGCTTTACTTTGAAAGATAATCACGTTCTTTGAAAGTGTATGAATTTCATGAAATGCTTTTGTGAGAAACGAACATGTGTTATTGGGAAATGAGAAGCGTCTGTTGGGATATGTCAAAGTATGGTTAAAAGTGAGAACAGTGTTCCTTTTCTCTGTAGAAGCTTTACTTTGAAAGATAATCACGTTCTTTGAAAGTGAATGAATTTCATGAAATGCTTTTGTGAGAAACGCACATGTGCTACTCTGAAATGAGAAGCGTCCGTTTGGGATATGTTAAAGTATGGTTAAAAGTGAGAACAGTGTTCCTATTCTCTGTTAAAGCTTTGCTTTGAAAGATAATCACGTTATTTGAAAGCAAAAGAATTTCATGAAATGCTTTTGTGAGAAACGCACATGTGTTACTCTGAAATGAGAAGCGTCTGTTTGGGATATGTCAAAGTATGTTTAAATGTGAGAACAGTGTTCCTTTTCTCTGTAGAAGCTTTACTTTGAAAGATAATCACGTTCTTTGAAAGTGTATGAATTTCATGAAATGCTTTTGTGAGAAACGCACATGTGTTACTCTGAAATGAGAAGCGTCTGTTTGGGATATGTCAAAGTATGGTTTAAAGTGAGAACAGTGTTCTTTTCCTTGTAGAATCTTAACTTTGAAAGATAATCACGTTCTTTGAAAGTGTATGAATTTCATGAATTGCTTTTGTGAGAAATGCTCATGTGTTACTCTGAAATGAGAAGCGTCTGTTTGGGATATGTAAATGTATGGTTAAAATTGAGAACAGTGTTCCTTTTCTCTGTAGAAGCTTTACTTTGAAAGATAATCACGTTCTTTGAAAGTGTATGAATTTCATGAAATGCTTTTGAGAGAAATCCTCATGTGTTACTCTGAAATGAGAAGCGTCTGTTTGGGATATGTCAAACTATGGTTAAAATTGAGAACAGTGTTCCTTTTCTCTGTAGAAGCTTTACTTTAAAGATAATCACGTTTTTGAAAGTGTATGAATTTCATGAAATGCTTTTGTGAGAAACGCACATGTGCTTTTCTGAAATGAGAAGCCTCTGTTTGGGTTATGTCAATGTATGGTAAAAGTGAGAACAGTGTTCCTTTTCTCTGTTTAAGCTTTAATTTGAAAGATGATCACATTCTTTGAAAGTGTATGAATTTCATGAAATGCTTTTGAGAAACGAACATGTGTTAATCTGAAATGAGAAGCGTCTGTTTGGGATATGTCAAAGTATGGTTAAAAGTGAGAACAGTGTTCCTTTTCTCTGTAGAAGCTTTACTTTGAACGATAATCACGTTCTTTGAAAGTGTATGAATTTCATGAAATGCTTTTGTGAGAAATGCACATGTGCTACTCTGAAAGGAGAAGCGTTTGTTTGGGATAAGTAAAAGTATTGTTAAAAGTGAGAACAGTGTTCCTTTCCTCTGTAGAAGCTTTGCTTTGAAAGATAATCATGTTCTTTGAAAGCAAAAGAATTTCATGTAATGCTTTTGTGAGAAACGCACATGTGTTAATCTGAAATGAGAAGCGTCTATTTCGGATATGTCAAAGTATGGTTAAAAGTGAGAACAGTGTTCCTTTTCTCTGTAGAAGCTTTACTTTGAAAGATAATCATGTTCTTTGAAAGTGTATGAATTTCATGAAATGCTTTTGTGAGAAACGCACATGTGTTACTCTGAAATGAGAAGCGTCTGTTTGGGATATGTCAAAGTATGGTTAAAAGTGAGAACAGTGTTCCTTTTCTCTGTAGAAGCTTTATTTGAAAGATAATCACGTTCTTTGAAAGTGTATGAATTTCATGAAATGCTTTTGTGAGAAACGCATATGTGCTACTCTGAAATGAGAAGCGTCTGTTTGGGATATGTCAAAGTATGGTTAAAAGTGAGAACAGTGTTCCTTTTCTCTGTAGAAGCTTTGCTTTGAAAGATAAACACGTTCTTTGAAAGCCAAAAGAATTTGATGTAATGCTTTTTTGAGAAACGCACATGTGTAACTCTGAAATGAGAAGCGTCTGTTTGGGATATGTCAAAGTATGGTTAAAAGTGAGAACAGTGTTCCTTTTCTCTGTAGAAGCTTTATTTTGAAAGATAATCACGTTCTTTGAACGTGTATGAATTTCTTGAAAAGCTTTTGTGAGAAACGCACATGTGTTACTCTGAAATGAGAAGCGTCTGTTTGGGATATGTCAAAGTATGGTTAAAAGTGAGAACAGTGTTCCTTTTCTCTGTAGAAGCTTTACTTTGAAAGATAATCACGTTCTTTGAAAGTGTATGAATTTCATGAAATGCTTTTGAGAGAAACGCACATGTGCTACTCTGAAATGTGTAGCGTCCGTTTGGGATATGTCAAAGAATGGTTAAAAGTGAGAACAGTGTTCCTATTCTCTGTTAAAGCTTTGCTTTGAAAGATAATCATGTTCTTTGAAAGCAAAAGAATTTCATGAAATGCTTTTGTGAGAAACGCACATGTGTTACTCTGAAATGAGAAGCGTCTGTTTGGGACATGTCAAAGTATGGTTTTAAAGTGAGAACAGTGTTCCTTTTCCCTGTAGAAGCTTTACTTTGAAAGATAATCACGTTCTTTGAAAGTGTATGAATTTCATGAAATGCTTTTGTGAGAAATGCTCATGTGTTACTCTGAAATGAGAAGCGTCTGTTTGGGATATGTCAAAGAATGGTTAAAATTGAGAACAGTGTTCCTTTTCCCTGTAGAAGCTTTACTTTGAAAGATAATCACGTTCTTTGAAAGTGTATGAATTTCATGAAATGCTTTTGTGAGAAACGCACATGTGCTATTCTGAAATGAGAAGCGTCTGTTTGGGATATGTCAAAGTATGGTAAAAGTGAGAACAGTGTCCGTTTTCTCTGTAGAAGCTTTACTTTGAAAGATAATCACGTTCTTTGAAAGTGTATGAATTTCATGAAATGCTTTTGAGAAACGCACATGTGTTACTCTGAAATGAGAAGCATCTGTTTGGCATATATCAAAGTATGGTTAAAAGTGAGAACAGTGTTCCTGTTCTCTGTAGAAGCTTTACTTTGAAAGATAATCACGTTCTTTGAAAGTGTATGAATTTCATGAAATGCTTTTGTGAGAAACGCACATGTGTTACTCTGAAATGAGAAGCGTCTGTTTGGGATATGTCAAAGTATGGTTTAAAGTGAGAACAGTGTTTCTTTTCCCTGTAGAAGCTTTACTTTGAAAGATAATCACGTTCTTTGAAAGTGTATGAATTTCATGAAATGCTTTTGTGAGAAATGCACATGTGCTACTCTGAAAGGAGAAGCATCTGTTTGGGATAAATCAAAGTATGGTTAAAAGTGAGAACAGTGTTTCTTTTCTCTGTAGAAGCTTTGCTTTGAAAGATAATCACGTTCTTTGAAAGCAAAAGAATTTCATGTAATGCTTTTGTGAGAAACGCACATGTGTTAATCTGAAATGTGAATCGTCTGTTTGGGATATGTCAAAGTATGGTTAAAAGTGAGAACAGTGTTCCTTTTCTCTGTAGAAGCTTTACTTTGAAAGATAATCACGTTCTTTGAAAGTGTATGAATTTCATGAAATGCTTTTGTGAGAAACCCTCATGTGTTACTCTGAAATGAGAAGCGTCTGTTTGGGATATGTCAAGGTATGGTCAAAAGTGAGAACAGTGTTCCTTTTCTCTGTAGAAGCTTTTTTTGAAAGATAACCACGTTCTTTGAAAGTGTATGAATTTCATGAAATGCTTTTGTGAGAAACGCATATGTGCTACTCTGAAATGAGAAGCGTCTGTTTGGGATATGTCAAAGTATGGTTAAAAGTGAGAACAGTGTTCCTTTTCTCTGTAGAAGCTTTGCTTTGAAAGATAATCACGTTCTTTGAAAGCAAAAGAATTTCATGATATGCTTTTGTGAGAAACGCACATGTGTTACTCTGAAATGAGAAGCGTCTGTTTGGGATATGTCAAAGTATGGTTGAAAGTGAGAACAGTGTTCCTGTTCTCTGTAGAAGCTTTACTTTGAAAGATAATCACGTTCTTTGAAAGTGTATGAATTTCATGAAATGCTTTTGTGAGAAACGAACATGTGTTATTGGGAAATGAGAAGCGTCTGTTGGGATATGTCAAAGTATGGTTAAAAGTGAGAACAGTGTTCCTTTTCTCTGTAGAAGCTTTACTTTGAAAGATAATCACGTTCTTTGAAAGTGAATGAATTTCATGAAATGCTTTTGTGAGAAACGCACATGTGCTACTCTGAAATGAGTAGCGTCCGTTTGGGATATGTTAAAGTATGGTTAAAAGTGAGAACAGTGTTCCTATTCTCTGTTAAAGCTTTGCTTTGAAAGATAATCACGTTATTTGAAAGCAAAAGAATTTCATGAAATGCTTTTGTGAGAAACGCACATGTGTTACTCTGAAATGAGAAGCGTCTGTTTGGGATATGTCAAAGTATGTTTAAATGTGAGAACAGTGTTCCTTTTCTCTGTAGAAGCTTTACTTTGAAAGATAATCACGTTCTTTGAAAGTGTATGAATTTCATGAAATGCTTTTGTGAGAAACGCACATGTGTTACTCTGAAATGAGAAGCGTCTGTTTGGGATATGTCAAAGTATGGTTAAAAGTGAGAACAGTGTTCTTTTCCTTGTAGAATCTTAACTTTGAAAGATAATCACGTTCTTTGAAAGTGTATGAATTTCATGAATTGCTTTTGTGAGAAATGCTCATGTGTTACTCTGAAATGAGAAGCGTCTGTTTGGGATATGTAAATGTATGGTTAAAATTGAGAACAGTGTTCCTTTTCTCTGTAGAAGCTTTACTTTGAAAGATAATCACGTTCTTTGAAAGTGTATGAATTTCATGAAATGCTTTTGAGAGAAATCCTCATGTGTTACTCTGAAATGAGAAGCGTCTGTTTGGGATATGTCAAACTATGGTTAAAATTGAGAACAGTGTTCCTTTTCTCTGTAGAAGCTTTACTTTAAAGATAATCACGTTTTTGAAAGTGTATGAATTTCATGAAATGCTTTTGTGAGAAACCCACATGTGCTTTTCTGAAATGAGAAGCCTCTGTTTGGGTTATGTCAATGTATGGTAAAAGAGAGAACAGTGTTCCTTTTCTCTGTTTAAGCTTTAATTTGAAAGATGATCACATTCTTTGAAAGTGTATGAATTTCATGAAATGCTTTTGAGAAACGAACATGTGTTAATCTGAAATGAGAAGCGTCTGTTTGGGATATGTCAAAGTATGGTTAAAAGTGAGAACAGTGTTCCTTTTCTCTGTAGAAGCTTTACTTTGAACGATAATCACGTTCTTTGAAAGTGTATGAATTTCATGAAATGCTTTTGTGAGAAATGCACATGTGCTACTCTGAAAGGAGAAGCGTCTGTTTGGGATAAGTAAAAGTATTGTTAAAAGTGAGAACAGTGTTCCTTTCCTCTGTAGAAGCTTTGCTTTGAAAGATAATCATGTTCTTTGAAAGCAAAAGAATTTCATGTAATGCTTTTGTGAGAAACGCACATGTGTTAATCTGGAATGAGAAGCGTCTATTTCGGATATGTCAAAGTATGGTTAAAAGTGAGAACAGTGTTCCTTTTCTCTGTAGAAGCTTTACTTTGAAAGATAATCATGTTCTTTGAAAGTGTATGAATTTCATGAAATGCTTTTGTGAGAAACGCACATGTGTTACTCTGAAATGAGAAGCGTCTGTTTGGGATATGTCAAAGTATGGTTAAAAGTGAGAACAGTGTTCCTTTTCTCTGTAGAAGCTTTATTTGAAAGATAACCACGTTCTTTGAAAGTGTATGAATTTCATGAAATGCTTTTGTGAGAAACGCATATGTGCTACTCTGAAATGAGAAGCGTCTGTTTGGGATATGTCAAAGTATGGTTAAAAGTGAGAACAGTGTTCCTTTTCTCTGTAGAAGCTTTGCTTTGAAAGATAATCACGTTCTTTGAAAGCAAAAGAATTTGATGTAATGCTTTTTTGAGAAACGCACATGTGTAACTCTGAAATGAGAAGCGTCTGTTTGGGATATGTCAAAGTATGGTTAAAAGTGAGAACAGTGTTCCTTTTCTCTGTAGAAGCTTTACTTTGAAAGATAATCACGTTCTTTGAACGTGTATGAATTTCATGAAATGCTTTTGTGAGAAACGCACATGTGTTACTCTGAAATGAGAAGCGTCTGTTTGGGATATGTCAAAGTATGGTTAAAAGTGAGAACAGTGTTCCTTTTCTCTGTAGAAGCTTTACTTTGAAAGATAATCACGTTCTTTGAAAGTGTATGAATTTCATGAAATGCTTTTGTGAGAAACGCACATGTGCTACTCTGAAATGTGTAAGCGTTCGTTTGGGATATGTCAAAGAATGGTTAAAAGTGAGAACAGTGTTCCTATTCTCTGTTAAAGCTTTGCTTTGAAAGATAATCATGTTCTTTGAAAGCAAAAGAATTTCATGAAATGCTTTTGTGAGAAACGCACATGTGTTACTCTGAAATGAGAAGCGTCTGTTTGGGACATGTCAAAGTATGGTTTAAAGTGAGAACAGTGTTCCTTTTCCCTGTAGAAGCTTTACTTTGAAAGATAATCACGTTCTTTGAAAGTGTATGAATTTCATGAAATGCTTTTGTGAGAAATGCTCATGTGTTACTCTGAAATGAGAAGCGTCTGTTTGGGATATGTCAAAGAATGGTTAAAATTGAGAACAGTGTTCCTTTTCCCTGTAGAAGCTTTACTTTGAAAGATAATCACGTTCTTTGAAAGTGTATGAATTTCATGAAATGCTTTTGTGAGAAACGCACATGTGCTATTCTGAAATGAGAAGCGTCTGTTTGGGATATGTCAAAGTATGGTAAAAGTGAGAACAGTGTCCGTTTTCTCTGTAGAAGCTTTACTTTGAAAGATAATCACGTTCTTTGAAAGTGTATGAATTTCATGAAATGCTTTTGAGAAACGCACATGTGTTACTCTGAAATGAGAAGCATCTGTTTGGCATATATCAAAGTATGGTTAAAAGTGAGAACAGTGTTCCTGTTCTCTGTAGAAGCTTTACTTTGAAAGATAATCACGTTCTTTGAAAGTGTATGAATTTCATGAAATTCTTTTGTGAGAAACGCACATGTGTTACTCTGAAATGAGAAGCGTCTTTTTGGGATATGTCAAAGTATGGTTAAAAGTGAGAACAGTGTTTGTTTTCCCTGTAGAAGCTTTACTTTGAAAGATAATCACGTTCTTTGAAAGTGTATGAATTTCATGAAATGCTTTTGTGAGAAATGCACATGTGCTACTCTGAAAGGAGAAGCATCTGTTTGGGATAAATCAAAGTATGGTTAAAAGTGAGAACAGTGTTCCTTTTCTCTGTAGAAGCTTTGCTTTGAAAGATAATCACGTTCTTTGAAAGCAAAAGCATTTCATGTAATGCTTTTGTGAGAAACGCACATGTGTTACTCTGAAATGTGAATCGTCTGTTTGGGATATGTCAAAGTATGGTTAAAAGTGAGAACAGTGTTCCTTTTCTCTGTAGAAGCTTTACTTTGAAAGATAATCACGTTCTTTGAAAGTGTATGAATTTCATGAAATGCTTTTGTGAGAAACGCACATGTGTTAATCTGAAATGAGAAGCGTCTGTTTGGGATATGTCAAAGTATGGTTAAAAGTGAGAACAGTGTTCCTTTTCTCTGTAGAAGCTTTAATTTGAAAGATAATCACGTTCTTTGAAAGTGTATGAATTTCATGAAATGCTTTTGTGAGAAACGCACATGTGCTACTCTGAAATGAGTAGCGTCCGTTTGGGATATGTCAAAGTATGGTTAAAAGTGAGAACAGTGTTCCTATTATCTGTTAAAGCTTTGCTTTGAAAGATAATCACGTTCTTTGAAAGCAAAAGAATTTCATGCAATGCTTTTGTGAGAAACGCACATGTGTTACTCTGAAATGAGAAGCGTCTATTTGGGATATGTCAAGGTATGGTTAAAAGAGAGAACAGTGTTCCTTTTCTCTGTAGAAGCTTTACTTTGAAAGATAAACACGTTCTTTGAAAGTGTATGAATTTCAAGAAATGCTTTTGTGAGAAACGCATATGTGCTACTCTGAAATGAGAAGCGTCCGTTTGGGATATGTCAAAGTATGGTTAAAAGTGAGAACAGTGTTCCTTTTCTCTGTAGAAGCTTCGCTTTGAAAGATAATCACGTTCTTTGAAAGCCAAAGAATTTCATGTAATGCTTTTGTGAGAAACGCACATGTGTTACTCTGAAATGAGAAGCGTCTGTTTGGGATATGTCAAAGTATGGTTAAAAGTGAGAACAGTGTTCCTTTTCTCTGTAGAAGCTTTACTTTGAAAGATAATCACGTTCTTTGAAAGTGTATGAATTTCATGAAATGCTTTTGTGAGAAACGCACATGTGCTACTCTGAAATGAGTAGCGTCCGTTTAGGATATGTCAAAGTATGGTTAAAAGTGAGAACAGTGTTCCTATTCTCTGTTAAAGCTTTGCTTTGAAAGATAATCATGTTCTTTGAAAGGAAAAGAATTTCATGAAATGCTTTTGTGAGAAACGCACATGTGTTACTCTGAAATGAGAAGCGTCTATTTGGGACATGTTAAAGTATGGTTTAAAAGTGAGAACAGTGTTCCTTTTCCCTGTAGAAGCTTTACTTTGAAAGATAATCACGTTCTTTGAAAGTGTATGAATTTCATGAAATGCTTTTGTGAGAAACGCACATGTGCTATTCTGAAATGAGAAGCGTCTGTTTGGGATATGTCAAAGTATGGTAAAAGTGAGAACAGTGTCCGTTTTCTCTGTAGAAGCTTTACTTTGAAAGATAATCACGTTCTTTGAAAGTGTATGAATTTCATGAAATGCTTTTGAGAAACGCACATGTGTTACTCTGAAATGAGAAGCATCTGTTTGGGATATGTCAAAGTATAGATAAAAGTGAGAACAGTGTTCCTTTTCTCTGTAGAAGCTTTAATTTGAAAGATAATCACGTTCTTTGAAAGTGTATGAATTTCATGAAATGCTTTTGTGAGAAATGCACATGTGCTACTCTGAAAGGAGAAGCATCTGTTTGGGATAAATCAAAGTATGGTTAAAAGTGAGAACAGTGTTTCTTTTCTCTGTAGAAGCTTTGCTTTGAAAGATAATCACGTTCTTTGAAAGCAAAAGAATTTCATGTAATGCTTTTGTGAGAAACGCACATGTGTTAATCTGAAATGTGAATCGTCTTTTTGGGATATGTCAAAGTATGGTTAAAAGTGAGAACAGTGTTCCTTTTCTCTGTAGAAGCTTTACTTTGAAAGATAATCACGTTCTTTGAAAGTGTATGAATTTCATGAAATGCTTTTGTGAGAAACGCACATGTGTTAATCTGAAATGAGAAGCGTCTGTTTGGGATATGTCAAAGTATGGTTAAAAGTGAGAACAGTGTTCCTGTTCTCTGTAGAAGCTTTAATTTGAAAGATAATCACGTTCTTGGAAAGTGTATGAATTTCATGAAATGCTTTTGTGAGAAACGCACATGTGCTACTCTGAAATGAGTAGCGTCCGTTTGGGATATGTCAAAGTATGGTTAAAAGTGAGAACAGTGTTCCTATTATCTGTTAAAGCTTTGCTTTGAAAGATAATCACGTTCTTTGAAAGCAAAAGAATTTCATGAAATGCTTTTGTGAGAAACGCACATGTGTTACTCTGAAATGAGAAGCGTCTATTTGGGATATGTCAAGGTATGGTTAAAAGAGAGAACAGTGTTCCTTTTCTCTGTAGAAGCTTTACTTTGAAAGATAAACACGTTCTTTGAAAGTGTATGAATTTCAAGAAATGCTTTTGTGAGAAACGCATATGTGCTACTCTGAAATGAGAAGCGTCCGTTTGGGATATGTCAAAGTATGGTTAAAAGTGAGAACAGTGTTCCTTTTCTCTGTAGAAGCTTTACTTTGAAAGATAATCACGTTCTTTGAAAGTGTATGAATTTCATGAAATGCTTTTGTGAGAAACGCACATGTGCTACTCTGAAATGAGTAGCGTCCGTTTAGGATATGTCAAAGTATGGTTAAAAGTGAGAACAGTGTTCCTATTCTCTGTTAAAGCTTTGCTTTGAAAGATAATCACGTTCTTTGAAATCAAAAGAATTTCATGAATTGCTTTTGTGAGAAACGCACATGTGTTACTCTGAAATGAGAAGCGTCTATTTGGGTTATGTCAAAGTATGGTTAAATATGAGTACAGTGTGCCTTTTTAACTGTAGAAGCTTCACTTTGAAAGATAATCACGTTCTTTGAAAGTGTATGAATTTCATGATATGCTTTTTTGAGAAACGCACATGTGTTACTCTGAAATGAGAAGCGTCTATTTGGGTTATGTCAAAGTATGGTTAAATATGAGTACAGTGTGCCTTTTTAACTGTAGAAGCTTTACTTTGAAAGATAATCACGTTCTTTGAAAGTGTATGGATTTCATGATATGCTTTTTGAGAAACGCACATGTGTTACTCTGAAATGAGAAGCGTCTGGTTGGGATATGTCAAAGAATGGTTAAAATTGAGAACAGTGTTCCTTTTCTCTGTAGAAGCTTTGCTTTGAAAGATAAACACGTTCTTTGAAAGCAAAAGAATTTGATGTAATGCTTTTGTGAGAAACGCACATGTGTTACTCTGAAATGAGAAGCGTCTGTTTGGGATATGTCAAAGTATGGTTAAAAGTGAGAACAGTGTTCCTTTTCTCTGTAGAAGCTTTATTTTGAAAGATAATCACGTTCTTTGAACGTGTATAAATTTCTTGAAAAGCTTTTGTGAGAAACGCACATGTGTTACTCTGAAATGAGAAGCGTCTGTTTGGGATATGTCAAAGTATGGTTAAAAGTGAGAACAGTGTTCCTTTTCTCTGTAGAAGCTTTACTTTGAAAGATAATCACGTTCTTTGAAAGTGTATGAATTTCATGAATTGCTTTTGTGAGAAACGCACATGTGCTACTCTGAAATGTGTAGCGTTCGTTTGGGATATGTCAAAGAATGGTTAAAAGTGAGAACAGTCTTCCTATTCTCTGTTAAAAGCTTTGCTTTGAAAGATAATCATGTTCTTTGAAAGCAAAAGAATTTCATGAAATGCTTTTGTGAGAAACGCACATGTGTTACTCTGAAATGAGAAGCGTCTGTTTGGGACATGTCAAAGTATGGTTTAAAGTGAGAACAGTGTTCCTTTTCCCTTAGAAGCTTTATTTTGAAAGATAATCACGTTCTTTGAAAGTGTATGAATTTCATGAAATGCTTTTGTGAGAAATGCTCATGTGTTACTCTGAAATGAGAAGCGTCTGGTTGGGATATGTCAAAGAATGGTTAAAATTGAGAACAGTGTTCCTTTTCCCTGTAGAAGCTATACTTTGAAAGATAATCACGTTCTTTGAAAGTGTATGAATTTCATGAAATGCTTTTGTGAGAAACGCACATGTGTTATTCTGAAATGAGAAGCGTCTGTTTGGGATATGTCAAAGTATGGTTAAAAGTGAGAACAGTGTCCGTTTTCTCTGTAGAAGCTTTACTTTGAAAGATAATCACGTTCTTTGAAAGTGTATGAATTTCATGAAATGCTTTTGAGAAACGCACATGTGTTACTCTGAAATGAGAAGCGTCTGTTTGGCATATAT
Organism: Microtus agrestis; assembly: GCA_902806775.1. Lineage (NCBI taxonomy): Eukaryota > Metazoa > Chordata > Mammalia > Rodentia > Cricetidae > Microtus > Microtus agrestis. The sequence goes on along the minus strand of CADCXT010006940.1, from coordinate 49,326 downwards.
CAAAGTATGGTGAAAAGTGAGAACAGTGTTCCTTTTCTCTGTAGAAGCTTTACTTTGAAAGATAATCACGTTCTTTGAAAGTGTATGAATTTCATGAAATTCTTTTGTGAGAAACGCACATGTGTTACTCTGAAATGAGAAGCGTCTTTTTGGGATATGTCAAAGTATGGTTAAAAGTGAGAACAGTGTTCGTTTTCCTCTGTAGAAGCTTTACTTTGAATGATAATCACGTTCTTTGAAAGTGTATGAATTTCATGAAATGCTTTTGTGAGAAATGCACATGTGCTACTCTGAAAGGAGAAGCATCTGTTTGGGATAAATCAAAGTATGGTTAAAAGTGAGAACAGTGTTTCTTTTCTCTGTAGAAGCTTTGCTTTGAAAGATAATCACGTTCTTTGAAAGCAAAAGAATTTCATGTAATGCTTTTGTGAGAAACGCACATGTGTTACTCTGAAATGTGAATCGTCTGTTTGGGATATGTCAAAGTATGGTTAAAAGTGAGAACAGTGTTCCTTTTCTCTGTAGAAGCTTTACTTTGAAAGATAATCACGTTCTTTGAAAGTGTATGAATTTCATGAAATGCTTTTGTGAGAAACGCACATGTGTTAATCTGAAATGAGAAGCGTCTGTTTGGGATATGTCAAAGTATGGTTAAAAGTGAGAACAGTGTTCCTGTTCTCTGTAGAAGCTTTAATTTGAAAGATAATCACGTTCTTGGAAAGTGTATGAATTTCATGAAATGCTTTTGTGAGAAACGCACATGTGCTACTCTGAAATGAGTAGCGTCCGTTTGGGATATGTCAAAGTATGGTTAAAAGTGAGAACAGTGTTCCTATTATCTGTTAAAGCTTTGCTTTGAAAGATAATCACGTTCTTTGAAAGCAAAAGAATTTCATGCAATGCTTTTGTGAGAAACGCACATGTGTTACTCTGAAATGAGAAGCGTCTATTTGGGATATGTCAAGGTATGGTTAAAAGAGAGAACAGTGTTCCTTTTCTCTGTAGAAGCTTTACTTTGAAAGATAACCACGTTCTTTGAAAGTGTATGAATTTCAAGAAATGCTTTTGTGAGAAACGCATATGTGCTACTCTGAAATGAGAAGCGTCCGTTTGGGATATGTCAAAGTATGGTTAAAAGTGAGAACAGTGTTCCTTTTCTCTGTAGAAGCTTCGCTTTGAAAGATAATCACGTTCTTTGAAAGCCAAAGAATTTCATGTAATGCTTTTGTGAGAAACGCACATGTGTTACTCTGAAATGAGAAGCGTCTGTTTGGGATATGTCAAAGTATGGTTAAAAGTGAGAACAGTGTTCCTTTTCTCTGTAGAAGCTTTACTTTGAAAGATAATCACGTTCTTTGAAAGTGTATGAATTTCATGAAATGCTTTTGTGAGAAACGCACATGTGCTATTCTGAAATGAGAAGCGTCTGTTTGGGATATGTCAAAGTATGGTAAAAGTGAGAACAGTGTCCGTTTTCTCTGTAGAAGCTTTACTTTGAAAGATAATCACGTTCTTTGAAAGTGTATGAATTTCATGAAATGCTTTTGAGAAACGCACATGTGTTACTCTGAAATGAGAAGCATCTGTTTGGGATATGTCAAAGTATAGATAAAAGTGAGAACAGTGTTCCTTTTCTCTGTAGAAGCTTTAATTTGAAAGATAATCACGTTCTTTGAAAGTGTATGAATTTCATGAAATGCTTTTGTGAGAAATGCACATGTGCTACTCTGAAAGGAGAAGCATCTGTTTGGGATAAATCAAAGTATGGTTAAAAGTGAGAACAGTGTTTCTTTTCTCTGTAGAAGCTTTGCTTTGAAAGATAATCACGTTCTTTGAAAGCAAAAGAATTTCATGTAATGCTTTTGTGAGAAACGCACATGTGTTAATCTGAAATGTGAATCGTCTGTTTGGGATATGTCAAAGTATGGTTAAAAGTGAGAACAGTGTTCCTTTTCTCTGTAGAAGCTTTACTTTGAAAGATAATCACGTTCTTTGAAAGTGTATGAATTTCATGAAATGCTTTTGTGAGAAACGCACATGTGTTAATCTGAAATGAGAAGCGTCTGTTTGGGATATGTCAAAGTATGGTTAAAAGTGAGAACAGTGTTCCTGTTCTCTGTAGAAGCTTTAATTTGAAAGATAATCACGTTCTTGGAAAGTGTATGAATTTCATGAAATGCTTTTGTGAGAAACGCACATGTGCTACTCTGAAATGAGTAGCGTCCGTTTGGGATATGTCAAAGTATGGTTAAAAGTGAGAACAGTGTTCCTATTATCTGTTAAAGCTTTGCTTTGAAAGATAATCACGTTCTTTGAAAGCAAAAGAATTTCATGAAATGCTTTTGTGAGAAACGCACATGTGTTACTCTGAAATGAGAAGCGTCTATTTGGGATATGTCAAGGTATGGTTAAAAGAGAGAACAGTGTTCCTTTTCTCTGTAGAAGCTTGACTTTGAAAGATAAACACGTTCTTTGAAAGTGTATGAATTTCAAGAAATGCTTTTGTGAGAAACGCATATGTGCTACTCTGAAATGAGAAGCGTCCGTTTGGGATATGTCAAAGTATGGTTAAAAGTGAGAACAGTGTTCCTTTTCTCTGTAGAAGCTTCGCTTTGAAAGATAATCACGTTCTTTGAAAGCCAAAGTATTTCATGGAATGCTTTTGTGAGAAACGCACATGTGTTACTCTGAAATGAGAAGCGTCTGTTTGGGATATGTCAAAGTATGGTTAAAAGTGAGAACAGTGTTCCTTTTCTCTGTAGAAGCTTTACTTTGAAAGATAATCACGTTCTTTGAAAGTGTATGAATTTCATGAAATGCTTTTGTGAGAAACGCACATGTGCTACTCTGAAATGAGTAGCGTCCATTAGGATATGTCAAAGTATGGTTAAAAGTGAGAACAGTGTTCCTATTCTCTGTTAAAGCTTTGCTTTGAAAGATAATCACGTTCTTTGAAATCAAAAGAATTTCATGAATTGCTTTTGTGAGAAACGCACATGTGTTACTCTGAAATGAGAAGCGTCTATTTGGGTTATGTCAAAGTATGGTTAAATATGAGTACAGTGTGCCTTTTTAACTGTAGAAGCTTCACTTTGAAAGATAATCACGTTCTTTGAAAGTGTATGAATTTCATGATATGCTTTTTTGAGAAACGCACATGTGTTACTCTGAAATGAGAAGCGTCTATTTGGGTTATGTCAAAGTATGGTTAAATATGAGTACAGTGTGCCTTTTTAACTGTAGAAGCTTTACTTTGAAAGATAATCACGTTCTTTGAAAGTGTATGGATTTCATGATATGCTTTTTTGAGAAACGCACATGTGTTACTCTGAAATGAGAAGCGTCTGGTTGGGATATGTCAAAGAATGGTTAAAATTGAGAACAGTGTTCCTTTTCTCTGTAGAAGCTTTACTTTGAAAGATAATCACGTTCTTTGAAAGTGTATGAATTTCATGAAATGCTTTTGAGAAACGCACATGTGTTACTCTGAAATGAGAAGCATCTGTTTGGGATATGTCAAAGTATAGATAAAAGTGAGAACAGTGTTCCTTTTCTCTGTAGAAGCTTTACTTTGAAAGATAATCACGTTCTTTGAAAGTGTATGAATTTCATGAAATGCTTTTGTGAGAAATGCACATGTGCTACTCTGAAAGGGGAAGCATCTGTTTGGGATAAGTCAAAGTATGGTTAAAAGTGAGAACAGTGTTTCTTTTCTCTGTAGAAGCTTTGCTTTGAAAGATAATCACGTTCTTTGAAAGCAAAAGAATTTCATGTAATGCTTTTGTGAGAAACGCACATGTGTTAATCTGAAATGAGAAGCGTCTATTTGGGATATGTCAAAGTATGGTGAAAAGTGAGAACCCTGTTCCTTTTCTCTGTAGAAGCTTTACTTTGAAAGATAATCACGTTCTTTGAAAGTGTATGAATTTCATGAAATGCTTTTGTGAGAAACGCACATGTGTTACTCTGAAATGAGAAGCGTCTATTTGGGATATGTCAAAGTATGGTTAAAAGTGAGAACAGTGTTCCTGTTCTCTGTAGAAGCTTTACTTTGAAAGATAATCATGTTCTTTGAAATTGTATGAATTTCATGAAATGCTTTTGTGAGAAACGCACATGTATTACTCTGAAATGAGAAGCGTCTGTTTGGGATATGTCAAAGTATGGTTTAAAGTGAGAACAGTGTTCCTTTTCTCTGTAGAAGCTTTACTTTGAAAGATAATCACGTTCTTTGAAAGTGTATGAATTTCATGAAATGCTTTTGTGAGAAACGCACATGTGCTACTCTGAAATGAGTAGCGTCCGTTTGGGATATGTCAAAGTATGGTTAAAAGTGAGAACAGTGTTCCTATTCTCTGTTAAAGCTTTGCTTTGAAAGATAATCACGTTCTTTGAAAGCAAAAGAATTTCATGAAATGCTTTTGTGAGAAACGCACATGTGTTACTCTGAAATGAGAAGCGTCTGTTTGGGACATGTCAAAGTATGGTTTAAAGTGAGAACAGTGTTACTTTTCCCTGTAGAAGCTTTACTTTGAAAGATAATCACGTTCTTTGAAAGTGTATGAATTTCATGAAATGCTTTTGTGAGAAATGCTCATGTTTTACTCTGAAATGAGAAGCGTCTGGTTGGGATATGTCAAAGAATGGTTAAAATTGAGAACAGTGTTCCTTTTCTCTGTAGAAGCTTTACTTTGAAAGATAATCACGTTCTTTGAAAGTGTATGAATTTCATGAAATGCTTTTGTGAGAAACGCACATGTGCTATTCTGAAATGAGAAGCGTCTGTTTGGGATATGTCAAAGTATGGTAAAAGTGAGAACAGTGTCCGTTTGATCTGTAGAAGCTTTACTTTGAAAGATAATCACGTTCATTGAAAGCAAAAGAATTTCATGAAATGCTTTTGTGAGAAACGCACATGTGTTACTCTGAAATGAGAAGCGTCTGTTTGGGATATGTCAAAGTATGGTTAAAAGTGAGAACAGTGTTCCTGTTCTCTGTAGAAGCTTTAATTTGAAAGATAATCACGTTCTTTGAAAGCAAAAGAATTTCATGATTTGCTTTTGTGAGAAACGCACATGTGTTACTCTGAAATGAGAAGCGTCTGTTTGGGATATGTCAAAGTATGGTTAAAAGTGAGAACAGTGTTCCTTTTCTCTGGAGAAGCTTTACTTTGAAAGATAATCACGTTCTTGGAAAGTGTATGAATTTCATGAAATGCTTTTGTGAGAAACGCACATGTGCTACTCTGAAATGAGTAGCGTCCGTTTGGGATATGTAAAAGTATGGTTAAAAGTGAGAACAGTGTTCCTATTATCTGTTAAAGCTTTGCTTTGAAAGATAATCACGTTCTTTGAAAGCAAAAGAATTTCATGAAATGCTTTTGTGAGAAACGCACATGTGTTACTCTGAAATGAGAAGCGTCTATTTGGGATATGTCAAGGTATGGTTAAAAGTGAGAACAGTGTTCCTTTTCTCTGTAGAAGCTTTACTTTGAAAGATAACCACGTTCTTTGAAAGTGTATGAATTTCAAGAAATGCTTTTGTGAGAAACGCATATGTGCTACTCTGAAATGAGAAGCGTCCGTTTGGGATATGTCAAAGTATGGTTAAATGTGAGAACAGTGTTCCTTTTCTCTGTAGAAGCTTCGCTTTGAAAGATAATCACGTTCTTTGAAAGCCAAAGAATTTCATGTAATGCTTTTGTGAGAAACGCACATGTGTTACTCTGAAATGAGAAGCGTCTGTTTTGGATATGTCAAAGTATGGTTAAAAGTGAGAACAGTGTTCCTGTTCTCTGTAGAAGCTTTACTTTGAAAGATAATCACGTTCTTTGAAAGTGTATGAATTTCATGAAATGCTTTTGTGAGAAACGCACATGTGCTACTCTGAAATGAGTAGCGTCCGTTTGGGATATGTCAAAGTATGGTTAAAAGTGAGAACAGTGTTCCTATTCTCTGTTAAAGCTTTGCTTTGAAAGATAATCACGTTCTTTGAAAGCAAAAGAATTTCATGAAATGCTTTTGTGAGAAACGCACATGTGTTACTCTGAAATGAGAAGCGTCTATTTGGGTTATGTCAAAGTATGGTTAAATATGAGTACAGTGTGCCTTTTTAACTGTAGAAGCTTTACTTTGAAAGATAATCACGTTCTTTGAAAGTGTATGGATTTCATGATATGCTTTTTTGAGAAACGCACATGTGTTACTCTGAAATGAGAAGCGTCTGGTTGGGATATGTCAAAGAATGGTTAAAATTGAGAACAGTGTTCCTTTTCTCTGTAGAAGCTTTACTTTGAAAGATAATCACGTTCTTTGAAAGTGTATGAATTTCATGAAATGCTTTTGTGAGAAACGCACATGTGCTATTCTGAAATGAGAAGCGTCTGTTTGGGTTATGTCAAAGTATGGTAAAAGTGAGAACAGTGTCCGTTTTCTCTGTAGAAGCTTTACTTTGAAAGATAATCACGTTCTTTGAAAGTGTATGAATTTCATGAAATGCTTTTGAGAAACGCACATGTGTTACTCTGAAATGAGAAGCATCTGTTTGGGATATGTCAAAGTATAGATAAAAGTGAGAACAGTGTTCCTTTTCTCTGTAGAAGCTTTACTTTGAAAGATAATCACGTTCTTTGAAAGTGTATGAATTTCATGAAATGCTTTTGACAAACGCACATGTGTTACTCTGAAATGAGAAGCATCTGTTTGGGATATGTCAAAGTATAGATAAAAGTGAGAACAGTGTTCCTTTTCTCTGTAGAAGCTTTACTTTGAAAGATAATCACGTTCTTTGAAAGTGTATGAATTTCATGAAATGCTTTTGACAAACGCACATGTGTTACTCTGAAATGAGAAGCATCTGTTTGGGATATGTCAAAGTATAGATAAAAGTGAGAACAGTGTTCCTTTTCTCTGTAGAAGCTTACTTTGAAAGATAATCACGTTCTTTGAAAGTGTATGAATTTCATGAAATGCTTTTGTGAGAAATGCACATGTGCTACTCTGAAAGGAGAAGCATCTGTTTGGGAGAAGTCAAAGTATGGTTAAAAGTGAGAACCCTGTTCCTTTTCTCTGTAGAAGCTTTACTTTGAAAGTTAATCACGTTCTTTGAAAGTGTATGAATTTCATGAAATGCTTTTGTGAGAAACGCACATGTGTTACTCTGAAATGAGAAGCGTCTGTTTGGGATATGTCAAAGTATGGTTGAAAGTGAGAACAGTGTTCCTGTTCTCTGTAGAAGCTTTACTTTGAAAGATAATCACTTTCTTTGAAAGTGTATGAATTTCATGAAATGCTTTTGTGAGAAACGCACATGTGTTACTCTGAAATGAGAAGCGTCTGTTTGGGATATGTCTAAGTATGGTTAAAAGTGAGAACAGTGTTCCTTTTCTCTGTAGAAGCTTTACTTTGAAAGATAATCACGTTCTTTGAAAGTGTATGAATTTCATGAAATGCTTTTGTGAGAAACGCACATGTGCTACTCTGAAATGAGTAGCGTCCATTTGGGATATGTCAAAGTATGGTTAAAAGTGAGAACAGTGTTCCTATTATCTGTTAAAGCTTTGCTTTGAAAGATAATCACGTTCTTTGAAAGCAAAAGAATTTCATGAAATGCTTTTGGGAGAAACGCACATGTGTTACTCTGAAATGAGAAGCGTCTATTTGGGATATGTCAAGGTATGGTTAAAAGTGAGAACAGTGTTTCTTTTCTCTGTAGAAGCTTTACTTTGAAAGATAACCACGTTCTTTGAAAGTGTATGAATTTCAAGAAATGCTTTTGTGAGAAACGCATATGTGCTACTCTGAAATGAGAAGCGTCCGTTTGGGATATGTCAAAGTATGGTTAAAAGTGAGAACAGTGTTCCTTTTCTCTGTAGAAGCTTCGCTTTGAAAGATAATCACGTTCTTTGAAAGCCAAAGAATTTCATGTAATGCTTTTGTGAGAAACGCACATGTGTTACTCTGAAATGAGAAGCGTCTGTTTGGGATATGTCAAAGTATGGTTAAAAGTGAGAACAGTGTTCCTGTTCTCTGTAGAAGCTTTACTTTGTAAGATAATCATGTTCTTTGAAATTGTATGAATTACATGAAATGCTTTTGTGAGAAACGCACATGTGCTACTCTGAAATGAGTAGCGTCCGTTTGGGATATGTCAAAGTATGGTTAAAAGTGAGAACAGTGTTCCTATTCTCTGTTAAAGCTTTGCTTTGAAAGATAATCACGTTCTTTGAAAGCAAAAGAATTTCATGAAATGCTTTTGTGAGAAACGCACATGTGTTACTCTGAAATGAGAAGCGTCTATTTGGGTTATGTCAAAGTATGGTTAAATATGAGTACAGTGTGCCATTTTAACTGTAGAAGCTTTACTTTGAAAGATAATCACGTTCTTTGAAAGTGTATGAATTTCATGATATGCTTTTTTGAGAAACGCACATGTGTTACTCTGAAATGATAAGCGTCTGTTTGGGATATGTCAAATATGCTTAAAAGTGAGAACAATGTTCATTTTCTCTGTAGAAGCTTTGCTTTGAAAGATAATCACGTTCTTTGAAAGTGTATGAATTTCATGAAATGCTTTTGTGAGAAACGCACATGTGTTACTCTGAAATGAGAAGCGTCTGTTTGGGATATGTCAAAGAATGGTTAAAATTGAGAACAGTGTTCCTTTTCTCTGTAGAAGCTTTACTTTGAAAGATAATCACGTTCTTTGAAAGTGTATGAATTTCATGAAATGCTTTTGTGAGAAACGCACATGTGCTATTCTGAAATGAGAAGCGTCTGTTTGGGTTATGTCAAAGTATGGTAAAAGTGAGAACAGTGTCCGTTTTCTCTGTAGAAGCTTTACTTTGAAAGATAATCACGTTCTTTGAAAGTGTATGAATTTCATGAAATGCTTTTGAGAAACGCACATGTGTTACTCTGAAATGAGAAGCATCTGTTTGGGATATGTCAAAGTATAGATAAAAGTGAGAACAGTGTTCCTTTTCTCTGTAGAAGCTTTACTTTGAAAGATAATCACGTTCTTTGAAAGTGTATGAATTTCATGAAATGCTTTTGTGAGAAATGCACATGTGCTACTCTGAAAGGAGAAGCATCTGTTTGGGAGAAGTCAAAGTATGGTTAAAAGTGAGAACAGTGTTCCTATTATCTGTTAAAGCTTTGCTTTGAAAGATAATCACGTTCTTTGAAAGCAAAAGAATTTCATGAAATGCTTTTGTGAGAAACGCACATGTGTTACTCTGAAATGAGAAGCGTCTATTTGGGATATGTCAAGGTATGGTTAAAAGTGAGAACAGTGTTCCTTTTCTCTGTAGAAGCTTTACTTTGAAAGATAACCACATTCATTGAAAGTGTATGAATTTCAAGAAATGCTTTTGTGAGAAACGCATATGTGCTACTCTGAAATGAGAAGCGTCCGTTTGGGACATGTCAAAGTATGGTTAAAAGTGAGAACAGTGTTCCTTTTCTCTGTAGAAGCTTCGCTTTGAAAGATAATCACGTTCTTTGAAAGCCAAAGAATTTCATGTAATGCTTTTGTGAGAAACGCACATGTGTTACTCTGAAATGAGAAGCGTCTGTTTGGGATATGTCAAAGTATGGTTAAAAGTGAGAACAGTGTTCCTGTTCTCTGTAGAAGCTTTACTTTGAAAGATAATCATGTTCTTTGAAATTGTATGAATTTCATGAAATGCTTTTGTGAGAAACGCACATGTGTTACTCTGAAATGAGAAGCGTCTGTTTGGGATATGTCAAAGTATGGTTTAAAGTGAGAACAGTGTTCCTTTTCTCTGTAAAAGATTTACATTGAAAGATAATCACGTTCTTTGAAAGTGTATGAATTTCATGAAATGCTTTTGTGAGAAACGCACATGTGCTACTCTGAAATGAGTAGCGTCCGTTTGGGATATGTCAAATTATGGTTAAAAGTGAGAACAGTGTTCCTATTCTCTGTTAAAGCTTTGCTTTGAAAGATAATCACGTTCTTTGAAAGCAAAAGAATTTCATGATATGCTTTTGTGAGAAACGCACATGTGTTACTCTGAAATGAGAAGCGTCTATTTGGGTTATGTCAAAGTATGGTTAAATATGAGTACAGTGTGCCTTTTTAACTGTAGAAGCTTTACTTTGAAAGATAATCACGTTCTTTGAAAGTGTATGAATTTCATGAAATGCTTTTGTGAGAAACGCACATGTGTTACTCTGAAATGAGAAGCGTCTGTTTGGGATATGTCAAAGTATAGATAAAAGTGAGAACAGTGTTCCTTTTCTCTGTAGAAGCTTTACTTTGAAAGATAATCACGTTCTTTGAAAGTGTATGAATTTCATGAAATGCTTTTGTGAGAAATGCACATGTGCTACTCTGAAAGGAGAAGCATCTGTTTGGGAGAAGTCAAAGTATGGTTAAAAGTGAGAACAGTGTTCCTATTATCTGTTAAAGCTTTGCTTTGAAAGATAATCACGTTCTTTGAAAGCAAATGAATTTCATGAAATGCTTTTGTGAGAAACGCACATGTGTTACTCTGAAATGAGAAGCGTCTATTTTGGATATGTCAAGGTATGGTTAAAAGTGAGAACAGTGTTCCTTTTCTCTGTAGAAGCTTTATTTTGAAAGATAACCACGTTCATTGAAAGTGTATGAATTTCAAGAAATGCTTTTGTGAGAAACGCATATGTGCTACTCTGAAATGAGAAGCGTCCCTTTGGGAAATGTCAAAGTATGGTTATAAGTGAGAACAGTGTTCCTTTTCTCTGTAGAAGCTTCGCTTTGAAAGATAATCACGTTCTTTGAAAGCCAAAGAATTTCATGAAATGCTTTTGTGAGAAACGCACATGTGTTACTCTGAAATGAGAAGCGTCTGTTTGGGATATGTCAAAGTATGGTTAAAAGTGAGAACAGTGTTCCTGTTCTCTGTAGAAACTTTACTTTGAAAGATAATCACGTTCTTTGAAAGTGTATGAATTTCATGAAATGCTTTTGTGAGAAACGCACATGTGTTACTCTGAAATGAGAAGCGTCTGTTTGGGATATGTCAAAGTATGGTTAAAAGTGAGAACAGTGTTCCTTTTCTCTGTAGAAGCTTTACTTTGAAAGATAATCACGTTCTTTGAAAGTGTATGAATTTCATGAAATTCTTTTGTGAGAAACGCACATGTGTTACTCTGAAATGAGAAGCGTCTGTTTGGGATATGTCAAAGTATGGTCTAAAGTGAGAAAAGTGTTCCTTTTCTCTGTAGAAGCTTTACTTTGAAAGATAATCACGTTCTTTGAAAGTGTATGAATTTCATGAAATGCTTTTGTGAGAAACGCACATGTGTTACTCTGAAATGAGTAGCGTCCATTTGGGATATGTCAAAGTATGGTTAAAAGTGAGAACAGTGTTCCTATTCTCTGTTAAAGCTTTGCTTTGAAAGATAATCACGTTCTTTGAAAGCAAAAGAATTTCATGAAATGCTTTTGTGAGAAACGCACATGTGTTACTCTGAAATGAGAAGCGTCTATTTGGGTTATGTCAAAGTATGGTTAAATATGAGTACAGTGTGCCTTTTTAACTGTAGAACCTTTACTTTGAAAGATAATCACGTTCTTTGAAAGTGTATGAATTTCATGATATGCTTTTTTGAGAAACGCACATGTGTTACTCTGAAATGAGAAGCGTCTGTTTGGGATATGTCAAAGTATGGTTAAAAGTGAGAACAGTGTTCCTTTTCTCTGTAGAAGCTTTACTTTGAAAGATAACCACGTTCATTGAAAGTGTATGAATTTCAAGAAATGCTTTTGTGAGAAACGCATATGTGCTACTCTGAAATGAGAAGCGTCCGTTTGGGACATGTCAAAGTATGGTTAAAAGTGAGAACAGTGTTCCTTTTCTCTGAAGAAGCTTCGCTTTGAAAGATAATCACGTTCTTTGAAAGCCAAAGAATTTCATGTAATGCTTTTGTGAAAAACGCACATGTGTTACTCTGAAATGAGAAGCATCTGTTTGGGATATGTCAAAGTATAGATAAAAGTGAGAACAGTGTTCCTTTTCTCTGTAGAAGCTTTATTTGAAAGATAATCACGTTCTTTGAAAGTGTATGAATTTCATGAAATGCTTTTGTGAGAAATGCACATGTGCTACTCTGAAAGGAGAAGCATCTGTTTGGGAGAAGTCAAAGTATGGTTAAAAGTGAGAACAGTGTTCCTATTATCTGTTAAAGCTTTGCTTTGAAAGATAATCACGTTCTTTGAAAGCAAATGAATTTCATGAAATGCTTTTGTGAGAAACGCACATGTGTTACTCTGAAATGAGAAGCGTCTATTTTGGATATGTCAAGGTATGGTTAAAAGTGAGAACAGTGTTCCTTTTCTCTGTAGAAGCTTTATTTTGAAAGATAACCACGTTCATTGAAAGTGTATGAATTTCAAGAAATGCTTTTGTGAGAAACGCATATGTGCTACTCTGAAATGAGAAGCGTCCCTTTGGGAAATGTCAAAGTATGGTTATAAGTGAGAACAGTGTTCCTTTTCTCTGTAGAAGCTTCGCTTTGAAAGATAATCACGTTCTTTGAAAGCCAAAGAATTTCATGTAATGCTTTTGTGAGAAACGCACATGTGTTACTCTGAAATGAGAAGCGTCTGTTTGGGATATGTCAAAGTATGGTTAAAAGTGAGAACAGTGTTCCTGTTCTCTGTAGAAGCTTTACTTTGAAAGATAATCACGTTCTTTGAAAGTGTATGAATTTCATGAAATGCTTTTGTGAGAAACGCACCTGTGTTACTCTGAAATGAGAAGCGTCTGTTTGGGATATGTCAAAGTATGGTTAAAAGTGAGAACAGTGTTCCTTTTCTCTGTAGAATCTTTACTTTGAAAGATAATCACGTTCTTTGAAAGTGTATGAATTTCATGAAATTCTTTTGTGAGAAACGCACATGTGTTACTCTGAAATGAGAAGCGTCTGTTTGGGATATGTCAAAGTATGGTCTAAAGTGAGAAAAGTGTTCCTTTTTCTCTGTAGAAGCTTTACTTTGAAAGATAATCACGTTCTTTGAAAGTGTATGAATTTCATGAAATGCTTTTGTGAGAAACGCACATGTGTTACTCTGAAATGAGTAGCGTCCATTTGGGATATGTCAAAGTATGGTTAAAAGTGAGAACAGTGTTCCTATTCTCTGTTAAAGCTTTGCTTTGAAAGATAATCACGTTCTTTGAAAGCAAAAGAATTTCATGAAATGCTTTTGTGAGAAACGCACATGTGTTACTCTGAAATGAGAAGCGTCTATTTGGGTTATGTCAAAGTATGGTTAAATATGAGTACAGTGTGCCTTTTCTAACTGTAGAAGCTTTACTTTGAAAGATAATCACGTTCTTTGAAAGTGTATGAATTTCATGATATGCTTTTTTGAGAAACGCACATGTGTTACTCTGAAATGAGAAGCGTCTATTTGGGATATGTCAAGGTATGGTTAAAAGTGAGAACAGTGTTCCTTTTCTCTGTAGAAGCTTTACTTTGAAAGATAACCACGTTCATTGAAAGTGTATGAATTTCAAGAAATGCTTTTGTGAGAAACGCATATGTGCTACTCTGAAATGAGAAGCGTCCGTTTGGGACATGTCAAAGTATGGTTAAAAGTGAGAACAGTGTTCCTTTTCTCTGTAGAAGCTTCGCTTTGAAAGATAATCACGTTCTTTGAAAGCCAAAGAATTTCATGTAATGCTTTTGTGAAAAACGCACATGTGTTACTCTGAAATGAGAAGCGTCTGTTTGGGATATGTCAAAGTATAGTTAAAAGTGAGAACAGTGTTCCTTTTCTCTGTAGAAGCTTTACTTTGAAAGATAATCACGTTCTTTGAAAGTGTATGAATTTCATGAAATGCTTTTGTGAGAAATGCACATGTGCTACTCTGAAAGGAGAAGCATCTGTTTGGGATAAGTCAAAGTATGGTTAAAAGTGAGAACAGTGTTCCTATTATCTGTTAAAGCTTTGCTTTGAAAGATAATCACGTTCTTTGAAAGCAAATGAATTTCATGAAATGCTTTTGTGAGAAACGCACATGTGTTACTCTGAAATGAGAAGCGTCTATTTGGGATATGTCAAGGTATGGTTAAAAGTGAGAACAGTGTTCCTTTTCTCTGTAGAAGCTTTACTTTGAAAGATAACCACGTTCATTGAAAGTGTATGAATTTCAAGAAATGCTTTTGTGAGAAACGCATATGTGCTACTCTGAAATGAGAAGCGTCCCTTTGGGAAATGTCAAAGTATGGTTAAAAGTGAGAACAGTGTTCCTTTTCTCTGTAGAAGCTTTAGCTTTGAAAGATAATCACGTTCTTTGAAAGCCAAAGAATTTCATGTAATGCTTTTGTGAGAACGCACATGTGTTACTCTGAAATGAGAAGCGTCTGTTTGGGATATGTCAAAGTATGGTTAAAAGTGAGAACAGTGTTCCTGTTCTCTGTAGAAGCTTTACTTTGAAAGATAATCACTTTCTTTGAAAGTGTATGAATTTCATGAAATGCTTTTGTGAGAAACGCACATGTGTTACTCTGAAATGAGAAGCGTCTGTTTGGGATATGTCAAAGTATGGTTAAAAGTGAGAACAGTGTTCCTTTTCTCTGTAGAAGCTTTACTTTGAAAGATAATCACGTTCTTTGAAAGTGTATGAATTTCATGAAATGCTTTTTTGAGAAACGCACATGTGTTACTCTGAAATGAGAAGCGTCTGTTTGGGATATGTCAAAGTATGGTCTAAAGTGAGAACAGTGTTCCTTTTCTCTGTAGAAGCTTTACTTTGAAAGATAATCATGTTCTTTGAAAGTGTATGAATTTCATGAAATGCTTTTGTGAGAAACGCACATGTGTTACTCTGAAATGAGATAGCGTCCATTTGGGATATGTCAAGGTATGGTTAAAAGTGAGAACAGTGTTCCTTTTCTCTGTAGAAGCTTTACTTTGAAAGATAACCACGTTCTTTGAAAGTGTATGAATTTCATGAAATGCTTTTGTGAGAAACGCACATGTGTTACTCTGAAATGAGAAGCGTCTGTTTGGGATATGTCAAAGTATGGTCTAAAGTGAGAACAGTGTTCCTTTTCTCTGTAGAAGCTTTACTTTGAAAGATAATCACGTTCTTTGAAAGTGTATGAATTTCAAGAAATGCTTTTGTGAGAAACGCACATATGTGCTACTCTGAAATGAGAAGCGTCCGTTTGGGATATGTCAAAGTATGGTTAAAAGTGAGAACAGTGTTCCTTTTCTCTGTAGAAGCTTTACTTTGAAAGATAATCACGTTCTTTGAAAGCAAAAGAATTTCATGTAATGCTTTTGTGAGAAACGCACATGTGTTACTCTGAAATGAGAAGCGTCTGTTTGGGATATGTCAAAGTATGGTTAAAAGTGAGAACAGTGTTCCTTTTCTCTGTAGAAGCTTTACTTTGAAAGATAATCATGTTCTTTGAAATTGTATGAATTTCATGAAATGCTTTTGTGAGAAACGCACATGTGTTACTCTGAAATGAGAAGCGTCTGTTTGGGATATGTCAAAGTATGGTTAAAAGTGAGAACAGTGTTCCTTTTCTCTGTAAAAGATTTACATTGAAAGATAATCACGTTCTTTGAAAGTGTATGAATTTCATGAAATGCTTTTGTGAGAAACGCACATGTGCTACTCTGAAAAGAGTAGCGTCCGTTTGGGATATGTCAAATTATGGTTAAAAGTGAGAACAGTGTTCCTATTCTCTGTTAAAGCTTTGCTTTGAAAGATAATCACGTTCTTTGAAAGCAAAAGAATTTCATGATATGCTTTTGTGAGAAACGCACATGTGTTACTCTGAAATGAGAAGCGTCTATTTGGGTTATGTCAAAGTATGGTTAAATATGAGTACAGTGTGCCTTTTTAACTGTAGAAGCTTTACTTTGAAAGATAATCACGTTCTTTGAAAGTGTATGAATTTCATGATATGCTTTTTTGAGAAACGTACATTTGTTACTCTGAAATGAGAAGCGTCTGTTTGGGATATGTCAAATATGTTTAAAAGTGAGAACAATGTTCATTTTCTCTGTAGAAGCTTTGCTTTGAAAGATAATCACGTTCTTTGAAAGTGTATGAATTTCATGAAATGCTTTTGTGAGAAACGCACATGTGCTACTCTGAAAGGAGAAGCATCTGTTTGGGAGAAGTCAAAGTATGGTTAAAAGTGAGAACAGTGTTCCTATTATCTGTTAAAGCTTTGCTTTGAAAGATAATCACGTTCTTTGAAAGCAAATGAATTTCATGAAATGCTTTTGTGAGAAACGCACATGTGTTACTCTGAAATGAGAAGCGTCTATTTGGGATATGTCAAGGTATGGTTAAAAGTGAGAACAGTGTTCCTTTTCTCTGTAGAAGCTTTACTTTGAAAGATAACCACGTTCATTGAAAGTGTATGAATTTCAAGAAATGCTTTTGTGAGAAACGCATATGTGCTACTCTGAAATGAGAAGCGTCCCTTTGGGAAATGTCAAAGTATGGTTAAAAGTGAGAACAGTGTTCCTTTTCTCTGTAGAAGCTTCGCTTTGAAAGATAATCACGTTCTTTGAAAGCCAAAGAATTTCATGTAATGCTTTTGTGAGAAACGCACATGTGTTACTCTGAAATGAGAAGCGTCTGTTTGGGATATGTCAAAGTATGGTTAAAAGTGAGAACAGTGTTCCTGTTCTCTGTAGAAGCTTTACTTTGAAAGATAATCACGTTCTTTGAAAGTGTATGAATTTCATGAAATGCTTTTGTGAGAAACGCACCTGTGTTACTCTGAAATGAGAAGCGTCTGTTTGGGATATGTCAAAGTATGGTTAAAAGTGAGAACAGTGTTCCTTTTCTCTGTAGAAGCTTTACTTTGAAAGATAATCACGTTCTTTGAAAGTGTATGAATTTCAAGAAATGCTTTTTTGAGAAACGCACATGTGTTACTCTGAAATGAGAAGCGTCTGTTTGGGATATGTCAAAGTATGGTCTAAAGTGAGAAAAGTGTTCCTTTTCTCTGTAGAAGCTTTACTTTGAAAGATAATCACGTTCTTTGAAAGTGTATGAATTTCATGAAATGCTTTTGTGAGAAACGCACATGTGTTACTCTGAAATGAGTAGCGTCCATTTGGGATATGTCAAGGTATGGTTAAAAGTGAGAACAGTGTTCCTTTTCTCTGTAGAAGCTTTACTTTGAAAGATAACCACGTTCATTGAAAGTGTATGAATTTCAAGAAATGCTTTTGTGAGAAACGCATATGTGCTACTCTGAAATGAGAAGCGTCCGTTTGGGACATGTCAAAGTATGGTTAAAAGTGAGAACAGTGTTCCTTTTCTCTGTAGAAGCTTCGCTTTGAAAGATAATCACGTTCTTTGAAAGCCAAAGAATTTCATGTAATGCTTTTGTGAGAAACGCACATGTGTTACTCTGAAATGAGAAGCGTCTGTTTGGGATATGTCAAAGTATGGTTAAAAGTGAGAACAGTGTTCCTGTTCTCTGTAGAAGCTTTACTTTGAAAGATAATCATGTTCTTTGAAATTGTATGAATTTCATGAAATGCTTTTGTGAGAAACGCACATGTGTTACTCTGAAATGAGAAGCGTCTGTTTGGGATATGTCAAAGTATGGTTAAAAGTGAGAACAGTGTTCCTTTTCTCTGTAAAAGATTTACATTGAAAGATCATCACGTTCTTTGTAAGTGTATGAATTTCATGAAATGCTTTTGTGAGAAACGCACATGTGCTACTCTGAAAAGAGTAAAGTCCGTTTGGGATATGTCAAATTATGGTTAAAAGTGAGAACAGTGTTCCTATTCTCTGTTAAAGCTTTGCTTTGAAAGATAATCACGTTCTTTGAAAGCAAAAGAATTTCATGATATGCTTTTTGTGAAAACGAACATGTGTTACTCTGAAATGAGAAGCGTCTATTTGGGTTATGTCAAAGTATGGTTAAATATGAGTACAGTGTGCCTTTTTAACTGTAGAAGCTTTACTTTGAAAGATAATCACGTTCTTTGAAAGTGTATGAATTTCATGATATGCTTTTTTTGAGAAACGTACATTTGTTACTCTGAAATGAGAAGCGTCTGTTTGGGATATGTCAAATATGTTTAAAAGTGAGAACAATGTTCATTTTCTCTGTAGAAGCTTTGCTTTGAAAGATAATCACGTTCTTTGAAAGTGTATGAATTTCATGAAATGCTTTTGTGAGAAACGCACATGTGCTACTCTGAAAGGAGAAGCATCTGTTTGGGAGAAGTCAAAGTATGGTTAAAAGTGAGAACAGTGTTCCTATTATCTGTTAAAGCTTTGCTTTGAAAGATAATCACGTTCTTTGAAAGCAAAAGAATTTCATGAAATGCTTTTGTGAGAAACGCACATGTGCTACTCTGAAATGAGAAGCGTCTGTTTGGGATATGTCAAAGTATGGTTAAAAGTGAGAACAGTGTTCCTTTTCTCTGTAGAAGCTTTACTTTGAAAGATAATCACGTTCTTTGATAGCCAAAGAATTTCATGTAATGCTTTTGTGAGAAACGCACATGTGTTACTCTGAAATGAGAAGCGTCTGTTTGGGATATGTCAAAGTATGGTTAAAAGTGAGAACAGTGTTCCTGTTCTCTGTAGAAGCTTTACTTTGAAAGATAATCACGTTCTTTGAAAGTGTATGAATTTCATGAAATGCTTTTGTGAGAAACGCACATGTGTTACTCTGAAATGAGAAGCGTCTGTTTGGGATATGTCAAAGTATAGTTAAAAGTGAGAACAGTGTTCCTTTTCTCTGTAGAAGCTTTACTTTGAAAGATAATCACGTTCTTTGAAAGTGTATGAATTTCATGAAATGCTTTTGTGAGAAACGCACATGTGCTACTCTGAAAGGAGAAGCGTCTGTTTGGGATATGTCAAAGTATGGTTAAAAGTGAGAACAGTGTTCCTATTTCTCTGTAAAAGCTTTACTTTGAAAGATAATCACGTTCTTTGAAAGTCAATGAATTTCATGAAATGCTTTTGTGAGAAACGCACATGTGCTACTCTGAAATGAGAAGCGTCTGTTTGGGATATGTCAAAGTATGGTTAAAAGTGAGAACAGTGTTCCTTTTCTCTGTAGAAGCTTTACTTTGAAAGATAATCACGTTCTTTGAAAGCGAAAGAATTTCATGAAATGCTTTTGTGAGAAACGCACATGTGTTACTCTGAAATGAGAAGCGTCTGTTTGGGATATGTCAAAGTATGGTTAAAAGTGAGAACAGTGTTCCTTTTCTCTGTAGAAGCTTTACTTTGAAAGATAATCACGTTCTTTGAAAGTGTATGAATTTCATGAAATGCTTTTGTGAGAAACGCACATGTGTTACTCTGAAATGAGAAGCGTCTGTTTGGGATATGTCAAAGTATGGTTAAAAGTGAGAACAGTGTTCCTGTTCTCTGTAGAAGCTTTACTTTGAAAGATAATCACGTTCTTTGAAAGTGTATGAATTTCATGAAATGCTTTTGTGAGAAACGCACATGTGTTACTCTGAAATGAGAAGCGTCTGTTTGGGATATGTCAAAGTATGGTTAAAAGTGAGAACAGTGTTCCTTTTCTCTGTAGAAGCTTTACTTTGAAAGATAATCACGTTCTTTGAAAGTGTATGAATTTCATGAAATGCTTTTGTGAGAAACGCACATGTGTTACTCTGAAATGAGAAGCGTCTGTTTGGGATATGTCAAAGTATGGTTAAAAGTGAGAACAGTGTTCCTTTTCTCTGTAGAAGCTTTACTTTGAAAGATAATCACGTTCTTTGAAAGTGTATGAATTTCATGAAATGCTTTTGTGAGAAACGCACATGTGCTACTCTGAAATGAGTAGCGTCCGTTTGGGATATGTCAAAGTATGGTTAAAAGTGAGAACAGTGTTCCTATTCTCTGTTAAAGCTTTGCTTTGAAAGATAATCACGTTCTTTGAAAGTCAAAGAATTTCATGAAATGCTTTTGTGAGAAACGCACATGTGTTACTCTGAAATGAGAAGCGTCTGTTTGGGATATGTCAAAGTATGGTTAAAAGTGAGAACAGTGTTCCTTTTCTCTGTAGAAGCTTTACTTTGAAAGATAATCACGTTCTTTGAAAGTGTATGAATTTCATGAAATGCTTTTGTGAGAAACGCACATGTGTTACTCTGAAATGAGTAGCGTCTATTTGGGATATGTCAAAGTATGGTTAAAAGTGAGAACAGTGTTCCTTTTCTCTGTAGAAGCTTTGCTTTGAAAGATAATCACGTTCTTTGAAAGGAAAAGAATTTCATGAAATGCTTTTGTGAGAAACGCACATGTGTTACTCTGAAATGAGAAGCGTCTGTTTGGGTTATGTCAAAGTATGGTTAAATGTGAGAACAGTGTGCCTTTTCTCTGTAGAAGCTTTACTTTGAAAGATAATCACGTTCTTTGAAAGTGTATGAATTTCATGAAATGCTTTTGTGAGAAACGCACATGTGTTACTCTGAAATGAGAAGCGTCTGTTTGGGATATGTCAAAGTATGGTTAAAAGTGAGAACAGTGTTCCTTTTCTCTGTAGAAGCTTTACTTTGAAAGATAATCACGTTCTTTGAAAGTGTATGAATTTCATGAAATGCTTTTGTGAGAAACGCACATGTGTTACTCTGAAATGAGAAGCGTCTGTTTGGGATATGTCAAAGTATGGTTAAAAGTGAGAACAGTGTTCCTTTTCTCTGTAGAAGCTTTACTTTGAAAGATAATCACGTTCTTTGAAAGTGTATGAATTTCATGAAATGCTTTTGTGAGAAACGCACATGTGTTACTCTGAAATGAGAAGCGTCTGTTTGGGATATGTCAAAGTATGGTTAAAAGTGAGAACAGTGTTCCTTTTCTCTGTAGAAGCTTTACTTTGAAAGATAACCACGTTCTTTGAAAGTGTATGAATTTCATGAAATGCTTTTGTGAGAAACGCATATGTGCTACTCTGAAATGAGAAGCGTCCGTTTGGGATATGTCAAAGTATGGTTAAAAGTGAGAACAGTGTTCCTTTTCTCTGTAGAAGCTTTACTTTGAAAGATAATCACGTTCTTTGAAAGTGTATGAATTTCATGAAATGCTTTTGTGAGAAACGCACATGTGTTACTCTGAAATGAGAAGCGTCTGTTTGGGATATGTCAAAGTATGGTTAAAAGTGAGAACAGTGTTCCTTTTCTCTGTAGAAGCTTTACTTTGAAAGATAACCACGTTCTTTGAAAGTGTATGAATTTCATGAAATGCTTTTGTGAGAAACGCATATGTGCTACATTCGAAATGAGAAGCGTCCTTTTGGGATATGTCAAAGTATGGTTAAAAGTGAGAACAGTGTTCCTTTTCTCTGTTAAAGCTTTGCTTTGAAAGATAATCACGTTCTTTGAAAGTAAATGAATTTCATGAAATGCTTTTGTGAGAAACGCACATGTGTTACTCTGAAATGAGAAGCGTCTATTTGGGATATGTAAAAGTATGGTTAAAAATGAGAACAGTGTTCCTTTTCTCTGTAGAAGCTTTACTTTGAAAGATAATCACGTTCTTTGAAAGTGTATGAATTTCATGAAATGCTTTTTTGAGAAACGCACATGTGTTACTCTGAAATGAGAAGCGTCTGTTTGGGATATGTCAAAGTATGGTTAAAAGTGAGAACAGTGTTCCTTTTCTCTGTAGAAGCTTTACTTTGAAAGATAACCACGTTCTTTGAAAGTGTATGAATTTCATGAAATGCTTTTGTGAGAAACGCATATGTGCTACTCTGAAATGAGAAGCGTCTGTTTGGGGTATGTCAAAGTATGGTTAAAAGTGAGAACAGTGTTCCTTTTCTCTGTAGAAGCTTTACTTTGAAAGATAATCACGTTCTTTGAAAGCGAAAGAATTTCATGAAATGCTTTTGTGAGAAACGCACATGTGTTACTCTGAAATGAGAAGCGTCTGTTTGGGATATGTCAAAGTATGGTTAAAAGTGAGAACAGTGTTCCTATTCTCTGTAGAAGCTTTACTTTGAAAGATAATCACGTTCCTTTGAAAGCAAAAGAATTTCATGAAATGCTTTTGTGAGAAACGCACATGTGTTACTCTGAAATGAGAAGCGTCCGTTTGGGATATGTCAAAGTATGGTTAAAAGTGAGAACAGTGTTCCTTTTCACTGTAGAAGCTTTACTTTGAAAGATAATCACGTTCTTTGAAAGTGTATGAATTTCATGAAATGCTTTTGTGAGAAACGTACATGTGCTACTCTGAAATGAGAAGCGTCCGTTTGGGATATGTCAAAGTATAGTTAAAAGTGGAGAACAATGTTCCTAGTCTCTTTTAGAAGCTTTACTTTGAAAGATAATCACGTTCTTTGAAAGCAAAATGAATTTCATGAAATGCTTTTGTGCGAAACGCACATGTGTTATTCTGAAATGAGAAGCGTCTGTTTGGGATATGTCAAAGTATGGTTAAAAGTGAGAACAGTGTTCCTTTTCTCTGTTAAAGCTTTGACTTTGAAAGATAATCACGTGCTTTGAAAGTAAAAGAATTTCATGAAATGCTTTTGTGAGAAACGCACATGTGTTACTTCTGAAATGAGAAGCGTCTGTTTGGGATATGTCAAAGTATGGTTAAAAGTGAGAACAGTGTTCCTTTTCTCTGTAGAAGCTTTACTTTGAAAGATAATCACGTTCATTGAAAGTGTATGAATTTCATGAAATGCTTTTGTGAGAAACGCACATGTGTTACTCTGAAATGAGAAGCGTCTGTTTGGGATATGTCAAGGTATGGTTAAAAGTGAGAACAGTGTTCCTTTTCTCTGTAGAAGCTTTACTTTGAAAGATAACCACGTTCTTTGAAAGTGAATGAATTTCATGAAATGCTTTTGTGAGAAACGCACATGTGCTACTCTGAAATGAGAAGCGTCTGTTTGGGATATGTCAAAGTATGGTTAAAAGTGAGAACAGTGTTCCTTTTTTCTGTAGAAGCTTTGCTTTGAAAGATAATCACGTTCTTTGAAAGCCAAAGAATTTCATGTAATGCTTTTGTGAGAAACGCACATGTGTTACTCTGAAATGAGAAGCGTCTGTTTGGGATATGTCAAAGTATGGTTAAAAGTGAGAACAGTGTTCCTTTTCTCTGTAGAAGCTTTACTTTGAAAGATAATCACGTTCTTTGAAAGTGTATGAATTTCATGAAATGCTTTTGTTAGAAATGCACATGTGTTACTCTGAAATGAGAAGCGTCTGTTTGGGATATGTCAAAGTATGGTTAAAAGTGAGAACAGTGTTCCTTTTCTCTGTAGAAGCTTTACTTTGAAAGATAATCACGTTCTTTGAAAGTGTATGAATTTCATGAAATGCTTTTGTGAGAAACGCACATGTGCTACTCTGAAATATGTAGCGTTCGTTTGGGATATGTAAAAGTACGGTTAAAAGTGAGAACAGTGTTCCTATTCTCTGTTAACGCTTTGCTTTGAAAGATAATCACGTCCTTTGAAAGCAAAAGAATTTCATGAAATGCTTTTGTGAGAAACGCACATGTGTTACTCTGAAATGAGAAGCGTCTGTTTGGGATATGTCAAAGTATGGTTAAAAATGAGAACAGTGTGCCTTTTCTCTGTAGAAGCTTTACTTTGAAAGATAATCACGTTCTTTGAAAGTGTATGAATTTCTTGAAATACTTTTGTGAGAAACGCACATGTGTTACTCTGAAATGAGCAGCGTCTATTTGGGATATGTCAAAGTATGGTTAAAAGTGAGAACAGTGTTCCTTTTCTCTGTAGAAGCTTTACTTTGAAAGATAATCACGTTCTTTGAAAGTGTATGAATTTCATGAAATGCTTTTGTGAGAAACGCATGTGTTACTCTGAAATGAGAAGCGTCTGTTTGGGATATGTCAAAGTATGGTTAAAAGTGAGAACAGTGTTCCTTTTCTCTGTAGAAGCTTTACTTTGAAAGATAATCACGTTCTTTGAAAGTGTATGAATTTCATGAAATACTTTTGTGAGAAACGCACATGTGTTACTCTGAAATGAGAAGCGTCTGTTTGGGATATGTCAAGGTATGGTTAAAAGTGAAAACAGTGTTCCTTTTCTCTGTAGAAGCTTTACTTTGAAAGATAACCATGTTCTTTGAAAGTGTATGAATTTCATGAAATGCTTTTGTGAGAAACGCATATGTGCTACTCTGAAATGAGAAGCGTCTGTTTGGGATATGTCAAAGTATGGTTAAAAGTGAGAACAGTGTTCCTTTTCTCTGTAGAAGCTTTGCTTTGAAAGATAATCACGTTCTTTGAAAGCCAAAGAATTTCATGTAATGCTTTTGTGGGAAACGCACATGTGTTACTCTGAAGTGAGAAGCATCTGTTTGGGATATGTCAAAGTATGGTTAAAAGTGAGAACAGTGTTCCTGTTCTATGTAGAAGCTTTACTTTGAAAGATAATCACGTTCTTTGAAAGTGTATGAATTTCATGAAATGCTTTTGTGCGAAACGCACATGTGTTACTCTGAAATGAGAAGCGTCTGTTTGGGATATGTCAAAGTATGGTTAAAAGTGAGAACAGTGTTCCTTTTCTCTGTAGAAGCTTTACTTTGAAAGATAATCACGTTCTTTGAAAGTGTATGAATTTCATGAAATGCTTTTGTGAGAAACGCACATGTACTAATCTGAAATGAGTAGCGTCCGTTTGGGATATGTCAAAGTATGGTTAAAAGTGAGAACAGTGTTCCTATTCTCTTTTAAAGCTTTACTTTGAAAGATAATCACGTTCTTTGAAAGCAAAAGAATTTCATGAAATGCTTTTGTGAGAAATGCACATGTGTTAATTTGAAATGAGAAGAGTCTATTTGGGTTATGTCAAAGTATGGTTAAATATGAGAACAGTGTTCCTTTTCTCTGTAGAAGCTTTACTTTGAAAGATAATCACGTTCTTTGAAAGTGTATGAATTTCATGAAATGCTTTTGTGAGAAACGCATATGTGCTACTCTGAAATGAGAAGCGTCTGTTTGGGATATGTCAAAGTATGGTTAAAAGTGAGAACAGTGTTCCTTTTCTCTGTAGAAGCTTTGCTTTGAAAGATAATCACGTTCTTTGAAAGCAAAAGAATTTCATGTAATGCTTTTGTAAGAAACGCACATGTGTTACTCTGAAATGAGAAGCGTCTGTTTGGGATATGTCAAAGTATGGTTAAAAGTGAGAACAGATTTCCTGTTCTCTGTAGAAGCTTTACTTTGAAAGATAATCACGTTCTTTGAAAGTGTATGAATTTCATGAAATGCTTTTGTGAGAAATGCACATGTGTTACTCTGAAATGAGAAGCGTCTGTTTGGGATATGTCAAGTATGGTTAAAAGTGAGAACAGTGTTCCTTTTCTCTGTAGAAGCTTTACTTTGAAAGATAATCACGTTCTTTGAAAGTGTATGAATTTCATGAAATGCTTTTGTGAGAAACGCACATGTGCTACTCTGAAATGAGTAGCGTCCGTTTGGGATATGTCAAAGTACGGTTAAAAGTGAGAACAGTGTTCCTATTCTCTGTTAACGCTTTGCTTTGAAAGATAATCACGTCCTTTGAAAGCAAATGAATTTCATGAAATGCTTTTGTGAGAAACGCACATGTGTTACTCTGAAATGAGAAGCGTCAATTTGGGTTTGGTTAAAGTATGGTTAAATATGAGAACAGTGTGCCTTTTCTCTGTAGAAGCTTTACTTTGAAAGATAATCACGTTCTTTGAAAGCCAAAGAATTTCATGTAATGCTTTTGTGAGAAACGCACATGTGTTATTCTGAAATGAGAGGCGTCTGTTTGGGATATGTCAAAGTATGGTTAAAAGTGAGAACAGTGTTCCTTTTCTCTGTAGAAGCTTTACTTTGAAAGATAATCACGTTCTTTGAAAGTGTATGAATTTCATGAAATGCTTTTGTGAGAAACGCACATGTGTTACTCTGAAATGAGAAGCGTCTGTTTGGGATATGTCAAAGTATGGTTAAAAGTGAGAACAGTGTTCCTTTTCTCTGTAGAAGCTTTGCTTTGAAAGATAATCACGTTCTTTGAAAGCAAAAGAATTTCATGAAATGCTTTTGTGAGAAACGCACATGTGTTATTCTGAAATGAGAAGCGTCTGTTTGGGATATGTCAAAGTATGGTTAAAATTGAGAACAGTGTTCCTTTTCTCTGTAGAATCTTTACTTTGAAAGATAATCAGGTTCTTTGAAAGTGTATGAATTTCATGAAATGCTTTTGTGAGAAACGCACATGTGTTACTCTGAAATGAGAAGCGTCTGTTTGGGATATGTCAAAGTATGGTTAAAAGTGAGAACAGTGTTCCTTTTCTCTGTAGAAGCTTCACTTTTAAAGATAATCACGTTCTTTGAAAGTGTATGAATTTCATGAAATGCTTTTGTGAGAAACGCACATGTGTTACTCTGAAATGAGAAGCGTCTGTTTGGGATATGTAAAAGTATGGTTAAAAGTGAGAACAGTGTTCCTTTTCTCTGTAGAAGCTTTACTTTGAAAGATAATCACATTCTTTGAAAGTGTATGAATTTCATGAAATGCTTTTGTGAGAAACGCACATGTGTTACTCTGAAATGAGTAGCGTCCATTTGGGATATGTCAAAGTATGGTTAAAAGTGAGAATAGTGTTCCTTTTCTCTGTAGAAGCTTCACTTTGAAAGATAATCACGTTCTTTGAAAGTGTATGAATTTCATGAAATGCTTTTGTGAGAAACGCACATGTGTTACTCTGAAATGAGTAGCGTCTGTTTGGGATATGTCAAAGTATGGTTAAAAGTGAGAACAGTGTTCCTTTTCTCTGTAGAAGCTTTACATTGAAAGATAATCACGTTCTTTGAAAGTGTATGAATTTCATGAAATGCTTTTGTGAGAAACGCACATGTGTTACTCTGAAATGAGAAGCGTTTGTTTGGGATATTTCAAAGTATGGTTAAAAGTGAGAACAGTGTTCCTTTACTCTGTAGAAGCTTTGATTTGAAAGATAATCACGTTCTTGGAAAGCAAAAGAATTTCATGTAATGCTTTTGTGAGAAACGCACATGTGTTACTCTGAAATGAGAAGCGTCTGTTTGGGATATGTCAAGGTATGGTTAAAAGTGAGAACAGTGTTCCTTTTCTCTGTAGAAGCTTTACTTTGAAAGATAACCAAGTTCTTTGAAAGTGTATGAATTTCATGAAATGCTTTTGTGAGAAACGCATATGTGCTACTCTGAAATATGAAGCGTCTGTTTGGGATATGTCAAAGTATGGTTAAAAGTGAGAACAGTGTTCCTTTTCTCTGTAGAAGTTTTGCTTTGAAAGATAATCACGTTCTTTGAAAGCAAAAGAATTTCATGTAATGCTTTTGTGAGAAACGCACATGTGTTACTCTGAAATGAGAAGCGTCTGTTTGGGATATGTCAAAGTATGGTTAAAAGTGAGAACAGTGTTCCTGTTCTCTGTAGAAGCTTTACTTTGAAAGATAATCACGTTCTTTGAAAGTGTATGAATTTCATGAAATGCTTTTGTGAGAAATGCACATGTGTTACTCTGAAATGAGAAGCATCTGTTTGGGATATGTCAAAGTATGGTTAAAAGTGAGAACAGTGTTCCTTTTCTCTGTAGAAGCTTTACTTTGAAAGATAATCACGTTCTTTGAAAGTGTATGAATTTCATGAAATGCTTTTGTGAGAAACGCACATGTGCTACTCTGAAATGAGAAGCGTCGGTTTGGGATATGTCAAAGAACGGTTAAAAGTGAGAACAGTGTTCCTATTCTCTGTAGAAGCTTTGCTTTGAAAGATAATCACGTCCTTTGAAAGCAAAAGAATTTCATGAAATGCTTTTGTGAGAAACGCACATGTGTTACTCTGAAATGAGAAGCGTCTATTTGGGTTTGGTCAAAGTATGGTTAAATATGAGAACAGTGTGCCTTTTCTCTGTAGAAGCTTTACTTTGAAAGATAATCACGTTCTTTGAAAGTGTATGAATTTCATGAAATACTTTTGTGAGAAACGCACATGTGTTACTCTGAAATGAGCAGCGTCTATTTGGGATATGTCAAAGTATGGTTAAAAGTGAGAACAGTGTTCCTTTTCTCTGTAGAAGCTTTACATTGAAAGATAATCACGTTCTTTGAAAGTGTATGAATTTCATGAAATGCTTTTGTGATAAACGCACATGTGTTACTCTGAAATGAGAAGCGTCTGTTTGGGATATGTCAAAGTATGGTTAAAAGTGAGAACAGTGTTCCTTTTCTCTGTAGAATCTTTACTTTGAAAGATAATCACGTTCTTTGAAAGTGTATGAATTTCATGAAATGCTTTTGTGAGAAACGCACATGTGTTACTCTGAAATGAGAAGCGTCTGTTTGGGATATGTCAAGGTATGGTTAAAAGTGAGAACAGTGTTCCTTTTCTCTGTAGAAGCTTTACTTTGAAAGATAACCATGTTCTTTGAAAGTGTATGAATTTCATGAAATGCTTTTGTGAGAAACGCATATGTGCTACTCTGAAATGAGAAGCATCTGTTTGGGATATGTCAAAGTATTGTTAAAAGTGAGAACAGTGTTCCTTTTCTCTGTAGAAGCTTTGCTTTGAAAGATAATCACGTTCTTTGAAAGCAAAAGAATTTCATGTAATGCTTTTGTAAGAAACGCACATGTGTTATTCTGAAATGAGAAGCGTCTGTTTGGGATATGTCAAAGTATGGTTAAAAGTGAGAACAGTTTTCCTGTTCTCTGTAGAAGCTTTACTTTGAAAGATAATCACGTTCTTTGAAAGTGTGTGAATTTCATGAAATGCTTTTGTGAGAAATGCACATGTGTTACTCTGAAATGAGAAGCGTCTGTTTGGGATATGTCAAAGTATGGTTAAAAGTGAGAACAGTGTTCCTTTTCTCTGTAGAAGCTTTACTTTGAAAGATAATCACGTTCTTTGAAAGTGTATGAATTTCATGAAATGCTTTTGTGAGAAACGCACATGTGCTACTCTGAAATGAGTAGCGGCCGTTTGGGATATGTCAAAGTACGGTTAAAAGTGAGAACAGTGTTCCTATTCTCTGTTAACGCTTTGCTTTGAAACATAATCACGTCCTTTGAAAGCAAATAATTTCATGAAATGCTTTTGTGAGAAACGCACATGTGTTACTCTGAAATGAGAAGCGTCAATTTGGGTTAGGTCAAAGTATGGTTAAATATGAGAACAGTGTGCCTTTTCTCTGTAGAAGCTTTACTTTGAAAGATAATCACGTTCTTTGAAAGCCAAAGAATTTCATGTAATGCTTTTGTGAGAAACGCACATGTGTTACTCTGAAATGAGAAGCGTCTGTTTGGGATATGTCAAAGTATGGTTAAAAGTGAGAACAGTGTTCCTTTTCTCTGTAGAAGCTTTACTTTGAAAGATAAACACGTTCTTTGAAAGTGTGTGAATTTCATGAAATACTTTTGTGAGAAACGCACATGTGTTACTCTGAAATGAGAAGCGTCTATTTGGGATATGTCAAAGTATGGTTAAAAGTGAGAACAGTGTTCCTTTTCTCTGTAGAAGCTTTACTTTGAAAGATAATCACGTTCTTTGAAAGTGTATGAATTTCATGAAATGCTTTTGTGAGAAACGCACATGTGTTACTCTGAAATGAGAAGCGTCTGTTTGGGATATGTCAAAGTATGGTTAAAAGTGAGAACAGTGTTCCTTTTTTCTGTAGAAGCTTTGCTTTGAAAGATAATCACCTTCTTTGAAAGCAAAAGTATTTCATGTAATGCTTTTGTGAGAAACGCACATGTGTTACTCTGAAATGAGAAGCGTCTATTTGGGATATGTCAAAGTATGGTTAAAAGTGAGAACAATGTTCCTTATCTCTGTAGGAGCTTTACTTTGAAAGATAATCACGTTCTTTGAAACTGTTTGAATTTCATGAAATGCTTTTGTGAGAAACGCACATGTGTTACTCTGAAATGAGAAGCGTCTGTTTGGGATATGTCAAAGTATGGTTAAAAGTGAGAACAGTGTTCCTTTTCTCTGTAGAAGCTTTATTTTGAAAGATAATCACGTTCTTTGAAACTGTTTGAATTTCATGATATGCTTTTGTGAGAAACGCACATGTGTTACTCTGAAATGAGAAGCGTCTGTTTGGGATATGTCAAGGTATGGTTAAAAGTGAGAACAGTGTTCCTTTTCTCTGTAGAAGCTTTACTTTTAAAGATAACCATGTTCTTTGAAAGTGTATGAATTTCATGAAATGCTTTTGTGAGAAACGCATATGTGCTACTCTGAAATGAGAAGCGTCTGTTTGGGATATTTCAAAGTATGGTTAAAAGTGAGAACAGTGTTCCTTTTCTCTGTAGAAGCTTTGCTTTGAAAGATAATCACGTTCTTTGAAAGCCAAAGAATTTCATGTAATGCTTTTGTGAGAAACGCACATGTGTTACTCTGAAGTGAGAAGCATCTGTTTGGGATATGTCAAAGTATGGTTAAAAGTGAGAACAGTGTTCCTGTTCTATGTAGAAGCTTTACTTTGAAAGATAATCACGTTCTTTGAAAGTGTATGAATTTCATGAAATGCTTTTGTGAGAAACGCACATGTGTTACTCTGAAATGAGAAGCGTCTGTTTGTGATATGTCAAAGTATGGTTAAAAGTGAGAACAGTGTTCCTTTTCTCTGTAGAAGCTTTACTTTGAAAGATAATCACGTTCTTTGAAAGTGAATGAATTTCATGAAATGCTTTTGTGAGAAACGCACATGTGCTACTCTGAAATGAGTAGCGTCCGTTTGGGATATGTCAAAGTATGGTTAAAAGTGAGAACAGTGTTCCTAGTCTCTGTTAAAGCTTTGCTTTGAAAGATAATCACGTTCTTTGAAAGCAAAATAATTTCATGAAATGCTTTTTTGAGAAACGCACATGTGTTAATTTGAAATGAGAAGCGTCTATTTGGGTTATGTCAAAGTATGGTTAAATATGAGAACAGTGTTCCTTTTCTCTGTAGAAGCTTTATTTTGAAAGATAATCACGTTCATTTGAAAGTGTATGAATTTCATGAAATGCTTTTGTGAGAAACGCACATGTGTTACTCTGAAATGAGAAGCGACTGTTTGGGATATGACAAAGTATGGTTAAAAGTGAGAACATTGTTCCTTTTCTCTGTAGAAGCTTTACTTTGAAAGATAATCACGTTCTTTGAAAGTGTATGAATTTCATGAAATGCTTTTGTGAGAAACGCACATGTGCTACTCTGAAATGAGAAGCGTCCGTTTGGGATATGTCAAAGTATGGTTAAAAGTGAGAACAGTGTTCCAATTCTCTGTTAAAGCTTTGCTTTGAAAGATAATCACGTTCTTTGAAAGCAAAAGAATTTCATGAAATGCTTTTGTGAGAAACGCACATGTGTTACTCTGAAATGAGAAGCGTCTATTTGGGTTATGTAAAAGTATGGTTAAATATGAGAACAGTGAGCCTTTTAAACTGTAGAAGCTTTACTTTGAAAGATAATCACGTTCTTTGAAAGAGTATGAATTTCATGATATGCTTTTTTGAGAAACGCACATGTGTTACTCTGAAATGAGAAGCGTCTATTTGGGATATGTCAAAGTATGGTTAAAAGTGAGAACAGTGTTCATTTTCTCTGTAGAAGCTTTGCTTTGAAAGATAATCACGTTCTTTGAAAGTGTATGAATTTCATGAAATGCTTTTGTGAGAAACGCACATGTGTTACTCTGAAATGAGAAGCGTCTGTTTGGGATATGTCAAGGTATGGTTAAAAGTGAGAACAGTGTTCCTTTTCTCTGTAGAAGCTTTACTTTGAAAGATAACCACGTTCTTTGAAAGTGTATGAATTTCATGAAATGCTTTTGTGAGAAACGCACATGTGTTACTCTGAAATGAGAAGCGTCTGTTTGGGATATGTCAAAGTATGGTTAAAAGTGAGAACAGTGTTCCTGTTCTCTGTAGAAGCTTTACTTTGAAAGACAATCACGTTCTTTGAAAGTGAATGAATTTCATGAAATGCTTTTGTGAGAAACGCACATGTGTTACTCTGAAATGAGAAGCGTCTGTTTGGGATATGTCAAAGTATGGTTAAAAGTGAGAACAGTGTTCCTTTTCTCTGTAGAAGCTTTACTTTGAATGATAATCACGTTCTTTGAAAGTGTATGAATTTCATGAAATGCTTTTGTGAGAAACGCACATGTGCTACTCTGAAATGAGTAGCGTCCGTTTGGGATATGTCAAAGTATGGTTAAAAGTGAGAACAGTGTTCCTATTCTCTGTAGAAGCTTTGCTTTGAAAGATAATCACGTTCTTTGAAAGCAAAAGATTTTCATGTAATGCTTTTGTAAGAAACGCACATGTGTTATTCTGAAATGAGAAGCGTCTATTTGGGATATGTCAAAGTATGGTTAAAATTGAGAACAGTGTTCCTTTTCTCTGTAGAAGCTTTACTTTGAAAGATAATCACGTTCTTTGAAAGTGAGTGAATTTCATGAAATGCTTTTGTGAGAAACGCACATGTGTTACTCTGAAATGAGAAGCGTCTGTTTGGGATATGTCAAAGTCTGGTTAAAAGTGAGAACAGTGTTCCTTTTCTCTGTAGAAGCTATACTTTGAAAGATAATCACGTTCTTTGAAAGTGTATGAATTTCATGAAATGCTTTTGTGAGAAACGCACATATGCTACTCTGAAATGAGAAGCGTCTGTTTGGGATATGTCAAAGTATGTTTAAAAGTGAGAACAGTGTTCCTTTTCTCTGTAGAAGCTTTACTTTGAAAGATAATCACGTTCTTTGAAAGTGTATGAATTTCATGAAATGCTTTTGTGAGAAACGCACATGTGTTATTTTGAAATGAGAAGCGTCTATTTGGGATATGTCAAAGTATGGTTAAAAGTGAGAACAGTGTTCCTTTTCTCTGTAGAAGCTTTACTTTGAAAGATAATCACGTTCTTTGAAAGTGTATGAATTTCATGAAATGCTTTTGTGAGAAACGCACATGTGTTACTCTGAAATGAGAAGCGTCTATTTGGGATATGTCAAAGTATGGTTAAAAGTGAGAACAGTGTTCCTTTTCTCTGTAGAAGCTTTACTTTGAAAGATAATCACGTTCTTTGAAAGTGTATGAATTTCATGAAATGCTTTTGTGAGAAACGCACATGTGTTACTCTGAAATGAGAAGCGTCTGTTTGGGATATGTCAAAGTATGGTTAAAAGTGAGAACAGTGTTCCTTTTCTCTGTAGAAGCTTTACTTTGAAAGATAATCACGTTCTTTGAAAGTGTATGAATTTCATGAAATACTTTTGTGAGAAACGCACATGTGTTACTCTGAAAGGAGAAGCGTCTGTTTGGGATATGTCAAGGTAGGGTTAAAAGTGAGAACAGTGTTCCTTTTCTATGTAGAAGCTTTACTTTGAAAGATAACCATGTTCTTTGAAAGTGTATGAATTTCATGAAATGCTTTTGTGAGAAACGCATATGTGCTACTCTGAAATGAGAAGCGTCTGTTTGGGATATGTCAAAGTATGGTTAAATGTGAGAACAGTGTTCCTTTTCTCTGTAGAAGCTTTGCTTTGAAAGATAATCACGTTCTTTGAAAGCCAAAGAATTTCATGTAATGCTTTTGTGGGAAACGCACATGGGTTACTCTGAAGTGAGAAGCATCTGTTTGGGATATGTCAAAGTATTGTTAAAAGTGAGAACAGTGTTCCTGTTCTATGTAGAAGCTTTACGTTGAAAGATAATCACGTTCTTTAAAGTGTATGAATTTCATGAAATGCTTTTGTGAGAAACGCACATGTGTTACTCTGAAATGAGAAGCGTCTGTTTGGGATATGTCAAAGTATGGTTAAAAGTGAGAACAGTGTTCCTTTTCTCTGTAGAAGCTTTATTTTGAAAGATAATCACGTTCTTTGAAAGTGTATGAATTTCATGAAATACTTTTGTGAGAAACGCACATGTGTTACTCTGAAATGAGAAGCGTCTGTTTGGGATATGTCAAGGTATGGTTAAAAGTGAGAACAGTGTTCCTTTTCTCTGTAGAAGCTTTGCTTTGAAAGATAATCACGTTCTTTGAAAGCAAAGAATTTCATGTAATGCTTTTCTAAGAAACGCACATGTGTTATTCTGAAATGAGAAGCGTCTATTTGGGATATGTCAAAGTATGGTTAAAAGTGAGAACAGTGTTCCTTTTCTCTGTAGAAGCTTTACTTTGAAAGATAATCACGTTCTTTGAAAGTGTATGAATTTCATGAAATGCTTTTGTGAGAAACGCACATGTGTTACTCTGAAATGAGAAGCGTCTGTTTGGGATATGTCAAAGTCTGGTTAAAAGTGAGAACAGTGTTCCTTTTCTCTGTAGAAGCTTTACTTTGAAAGATAATCACGTTCTTTGAAAGTGTATGAATTTCATGAAATGCTTTTGTGAGTAACGCACATATGCTACTCTGAAATGAGAAGCGTCTGTTTGGGATATGTCAAAGTATGGTTAAAAGTGAGAACAGTGTTCCTTTTCTCTGTAGAAGCTTTACATTGAAAGATAATCACGTTCTTTGAAAGTGTATGAATTTCATGAAATGCTTTTGTGAGAAACGCACATGTGTTATTCTGAAATGAGAAGCGTCTATTTGGGATATGTCAAAGTATGGTTAAAAGTGAGAACAGTGTTCCTTTTCTCTGTAGAAGCTTTACTTTGAAAGATAATCACGTTCTTTGAAAGTGTATGAATTTCATGAAATACTTTTGTGAGAAACGCACATGTGTTACTCTGAAATGAGAAGCGTCTATTTGGGATATGTCAAAGTATGGTTAAAAGTGAGAACAGTGTTCCTTTTCTCTGTATAAGCTTTACTTTGAAAGATAATCACGTTCTTTGAAAGTGTATGAATTTCATGAAATGCTTTTGTGAGAAACGCACATGTGTTACTCTGAAATGAGAAGCGTCTGTTTGGGATATGTCAAAGTATGGTTAAAAGTGAGAACAGTGTTCCTTTTCTCTGTAGAAGCTTTACTTTGAAAGATAATCACGTTCTTTGAAAGTGTATGAATTTCATGAAATACTTTTGTGAGAAACGCACATGTGTTACTCTGAAAGGAGAAGCGTCTGTTTGGGATATGTCAAGGTAGGGTTAAAAGTGAGAACAGTGTTCCTTTTCTATGTAGAAGCTTTACTTTGAAAGATAACCATGTTCCTTTGAAAGTGTATGAATTTCATGAAATGCTTTTGTGAGAAACGCATATGTGCTACTCTGAAATGAGAAGCGTCTGTTTGGGATATGTCAAAGTATGGTTAAATGTGAGAACAGTGTTCCTTTTCTCTGTAGAAGCTTTACTTTGAAAGATAATCACGTTCTTTGAAAGCCAAAGAATTTCATGAAATGCTTTTGTGAGAAACGCACATGGGTTACTCTGAAGTGAGAAGCATCTGTTTGGGATATGTCAAAGTATGGTTAAAAGTGAGAACAGTGTTCCTTTTCTATGTAGAAGCTTTACTTTGAAAGATAATCACGTTCTTTGAAAGTGAATGAATTTCATGAAATGCTTTTGTGAGAAACGCACATGTGTTACTCTGAAATGAGAAGCATCTGTTTGGGATATGTCAAAGTATGGTTAAAAGTGAGAACAGTGTTCCTTTTCTCTGTAGAAGCTTTACTTTGAAAGATAATCACGTTCTTTGAAAGTGTATGAATTTCATGAAATACTTTTGTGAGAAACGCACATGTGTTACTCTGAAATGAGAAGCGTCTGTTTGGGATATGTCAAGGTATGGTTAAAAGTGAGAACAGTGTTCCTTTTCTCTGTAGAAGCTTTGCTTTGAAAGATAATCACGTTCTTTGAAAGCCAAAGAATTTCATGTAATGCTTTTCTGAGAAACGCACATGTGTTACTCTGAAATGAGAAGCGTCTATTTGGGATATGTCAAAGTCTGGTTAAAAGTGAGAACAGTGTTCCTTTTCTCTGTAGAAGCTTTACTTTGAAAGATAATCACGTTCTTTGAAAGTGTATGAATTTCATGAAATGCTTTTGTGAGAAACGCACATGTGCTACTCTGAAATGAGAAGCGTCTATTTGGGATATGTCAAAGTATGGTTAAAAGTGAGAACAGTGTTCCTTTTCTCTGTAGAAGCTTTACTTTGAAAGATAATCACGTTCTTTGAAAGTGTATGAATTTCATGAAATGCTTTTGTGAGAAACGCACATGTGTTATTTTGAAATGAGAAGCGTCTGTTTGGGATATGTCAAAGTATGGTTAAAAGTGAGAACAGTGTTCCTTTTCTCTGTAGAAGCTTTACTTTGAAAGATAATCACGTTCTTTGAAAGTGTATGAATTTCATTAAATACTTTTGTGAGAAACGCACATGTGTTACTCTGAAATGAGAAGCGTCTATTTGGGATATGTCAAAGTATGGTTAAAAGTGAGAACAGTGT
Source organism: Microtus agrestis (assembly GCA_902806775.1). Lineage (NCBI taxonomy): Eukaryota > Metazoa > Chordata > Mammalia > Rodentia > Cricetidae > Microtus > Microtus agrestis. The sequence continues at coordinate 12,978 of CADCXT010006940.1, read as the reverse complement.
TCCTTTTCTCTGTAGAAGCTTTACTTTGAAAGATAATCACGTTCTTTGAAAGTGTATGAATTTCATGAAATGCTTTTGTGAGAAACGCACATGTGTTACTCTGAAATGAGAAGCGTCTGTTTGGGATATGTCAAAGTATGGTTAAAAGTGAGAACAGTGTTCCTTTTCTCTGTAGAAGCTTTACTTTGAAAGATAATCACGTTCTTTGAAAGTGTATGAATTTCATGAAATACTTTTGTGAGAAACGCACATGTGTTACTCTGAAAGGAGAAGCGTCTGTTTGGGATATGTCAAGGTAGGGTTAAAAGTGAGAACAGTGTTCCTTTTCTATGTAGAAGCTTTACTTTGAAAGATAACCATGTTCTTTGAAAGTGTATGAATTTCATGAAATGCTTTTGTGAGAAACGCATATGTGCTAGTCTGAAATGAGAAGCGTCTGTTTGGGATATGTCAAAGTATGGTTAAATGTGAGAACAGTGTTCCTTTTCTCTGTAGAAGCTTTGCTTTGAAAGATAACCACGTTCTTTGAAAGCCAAAGAATTTCATGTAATGCTTTTGTGAGAAACGCACATGGGTTACTCTGAAGTGAGAAGCATCTGTTTGGGATATGTCAAAGTATGGTTAAAAGTGAGAACAGTGTTCCTGTTCTATGTAGAAGCTTTACGTTGAAAGATAATCACGTTCTTTGAAAGTCAGTGAATTTCATGAAATGCTTTTGTGAGAAACGCACATGTGTTACTCTGAAATGAGAAGCGTCTGTTTGGGATATGTCAAAGTATGGTTAAAAGTGAGAACAGTGTTCCTTTTCTCTGTAGAAGCTTTATTTTGAAAGATAATCACGTTCTTTGAAAGTGTATGAATTTCATGAAATACTTTTGTGAGAAACGCACATGTGTTACTCTGAAATGAGAAGCGTCTGTTTGGGATATGTCAAGGTATGGTTAAAAGTGAGAACAGTGTTCCTTTTCTCTGTAGAAGCTTTGCTTTGAAAGATAATCACGTTCTTTGAAAGCAAAAGAATTTCATGTAATGCTTTTCTAAGAAACGCACATGTGTTATTCTGAAATGAGAAGCGTCTATTTGGGATATGTCAAAATATGGTTAAAAGTGAGAACAGTGTTCCTTTTCTCTGTAGAAGCTTTACTTTGAAAGATAATCACGTTCTTTGAAAGTGTATGAATTTCATGAAATGCTTTTGTGAGAAACGCACATGTGTTACTCTGAAATGAGAAGCGTCTGTTTGGGATATGTCAAAGTCTGGTTAAAAGTGAGAACAGTGTTCCTTTTCTCTGTAGAAGCTTTACTTTGAAAGATAATCACGTTCTTTGAAAGTGTGTGAATTTCATGAAATGCTTTTGTGAGTAACGCACATATGCTACTCTGAAATGAGAAGCGTCTGTTTGGGATATGTCAAAGTATGGTTAAAAGTGAGAACAGTGTTCCTTTTCTCTGTAGAAGCTTTACTTTGAAAGATAATCACGTTCTTTGAAAGTGTATGAATTTCATGAAATGCTTTTGTGAGAAACGCACATGTGTTATTCTGAAATGAGAAGCGTCTGTTTGGGATATGTCAAAGTATGGTTAAAAGTGAGAACAGTGTTCCTTTTCTCTGTAGAAGCTTTACTTTGAAAGATAATCACGTTCTTTGAAAGTGAATGAATTTCATGAAATACTTTTGTGAGAAACGCACATGTGTTACTCTGAAAGGAGAAGCGTCTGTTTGGGATATGTCAAGGTAGGGTTAAAAGTGAGAACAGTGTTCCTTTTCTATGTAGAAGCTTTACTTTGAAAGATAACCATGTTCTTTGAAAGTGTGTGAATTTCATGAAATGCTTTTGTGAGAAACGCATATGTGCTACTCTGAAATGAGAAGCGTCTGTTTGGGATATGTCAAAGTATGGTTAAATGTGAGAACAGTGTTCCTTTTCTCTGTAGAAGCTTTGCTTTGAAAGATAATCACGTTCTTTGAAAGCCAAAGAATTTCATGTAATGCTTTTGTGAGAAACGCACATGGGTTACTCTGAAGTGAGAAGCATCTGTTTGGGATATGTCAAAGTATTGTTAAAAGTGAGAACAGTGTTCCTGTTCTATGTGGAAGCTTTACTTTGAAAGATAATCACGTTCTTTGAAAGTGTATGAATTTCATGAAATGCTTTTGTGAGAAACGCACATGTGTTACTCTGAAATGAGAAGCGTCTGTTTGGGATATGTCAAAGTATGGTTAAAAGTGAGAACAGTGTTCCTTTTCTCTGTATAAGCTTTACTTTGAAAGATAATCACGTTCTTTGAAAGTGTATGAATTTCATGAAATACTTTTGTGAGAAACGCACATGTGTTACTCTGAAATGAGAAGCGTCTGTTTGGGATATGTCAAAGTATGGTTAAAAGTGAGAACAGTGTTCCTTTTCTCTGTAGAAGCTTTGCTTTGAAAGATAATCACGTTCTTTGAAAGCCAAAGAATTTCACGTAATGCTTTTCTGAGAAACGCACATGTGTTATTCTGAAATGAGAAGCGTCTATTTGGGATATGTCAAAGTATGGTTAAAATTGAGAACAGTGTTCCTTTTCTCTGTAGAAGCTTTACTTTGAAAGATAATCACGATCTTTGAAAGTGTATGAATTTCATGAAATGCTTTTGTGAGAAACGCACATGTGTTACTCTGAAATGAGAAGCGTCTGTTTGGGATATGTCAAAGTCTGGTTAAAAGTGAGAACAGTGTTCCTTTTCTCTGTAGAAGCTTTACTTTGAAAGATAATCACGTTCTTTGAAAGTGTGTGAATTTCATGAAATGCTTTTGTGAGAAACGCACATGTGCTACTCTGAAATGAGAAGCGTCTGTTTGGGATATGTCAAAGTATGGTTAAAAGTGAGAACAGTGTTCCTTTTCTCTGTAGAAGCTTTACATTGAAAGATAATCACGTTCTTTGAAAGTGTATGAATTTCATGAAATGCTTTTGTGAGAAACGCACATGTGTTATTCTGAAATGAGAAGCGTCTATTTGGGATATGTCAAAGTATGGTTAAAAGTGAGAACAGTGTTCCTTTTCTCTGTAGAAGCTTTACTTTGAAAGATAATCACGTTCTTTGAAAGTGAATGAATTTCATGAAATGCTTTTGTGAGAAACGCACATGTGTTACTCTGAAATGAGAAGCGTCTGTTTGGGATATGTCAAAGTATGGTTAAAAGTGAGAACAGTGTTCCTTTTCTCTGTAGAAGCTTTACTTTGAAAGATAATCACGTTCTTTGAAAGTGTATGAATTTCATGAAATGCTTTTGTGAGAAACGCACATGTGTTACTCTGAAATGAGAAGCGTCTGTTTGGGATATGTCAAGGTATGGTTAAAAGTGAGAACAGATTTCCTTTTCTCTGTAGAAGCTTTACTTTGAAAGATAATCACGATCATTTGAAAGTCAGTGAATTTCATGAAATGCTTTTGTGAGAAATGCACATGTGTTACTCTGAAATGAGAAGCATCTGTTTGGGATATGTCAAAGTATGGTTAAAAGTGAGAACAGTGTTCCTTTTCTCTGTAGAAGCTTTACTTTGAAAGATAATCACGTTCTTTGAAAGTGTATGAATTTCATGAAATGCTTTTGTGAGAAACGCACATGTCCTACTCTGAAATGAGAAGCGTCTGTTTGGGATATGTCAAAGTACGGTTAAAAGTGAGAACAGTGTTCCTATTCTCTGTTAGAAGCTTTACTTTGAAACATAATCACGATCCTTTGAAAGCCAATAATTTCATGAAATGCTTTTGTGAGAAACGCACATGTGTTACTCTGAAATGAGAAGCGTCTATTTGGGTTTTGTCAAAGTATGGTTAAATATGAGAACAGTGTGCCTTTTCTCTGTAGAAGCTTTACTTTGAAAGATAATTACGTTCTTTGAAAGCCAAAGAATTTCATGAAATGCTTTTGTGAGAAACGCACATGTGTTACTCTGAAATGAGAAGCGTCTGTTTGGGATATGTCAAAGTATGGTTAAAAGTGAGAACAGTGTTCCTTTTCTCTGTAGAAGCTTTACTTTGAAAGATAAAAACGATCTTTGAAAGTGTATGAATTTCATGAAATGCTTTTGTGAGAAACGCACATGTGTTACTCTGAAATGAGAAGCGTCTATTTGGGATATGTCAAAGTATGGTTAAAAGTGAGAACAGTGTTCCTTTTCTCTGTAGAAGCTTTACTTTGAAAGATAATCACGTTCTTTGAAAGTGTGTGAATTTCATGAAATGCTTTTGTGAGAAACGCACATGTGTTACTCTGAAATGAGAAGCGTCTGTTTGGGATATGTCAAAGTATGGTTAAAAGTGAGAACAGTGTTCCTTTTCTCTGTAGAAGCTTTACTTTGAAAGATAATCACGTTCATTTGAAAGCCAAAGAATTTCATGAAATGCTTTTGTGAGAAACGCACACGTGTTATTCTGAAATGAGAAGCGTCTGTTTGGGATATGTCAAAGTATGGTTAAAAGTGAGAACAGTGTTCCTTTTCTCTGTAGAAGCTTTATTTTGAAAGATAATCAGGTTCTTTGAAAGTCAGTGAATTTCATGAAATGCTTTTGTGAAAAACGCACATGTGTTACTCTGAAATGAGAAGCGTCTGTTTGGGATATGTCAAAGTATGGTTAAAAGTGAGAACAGTGTTCCTTTTCTCTGTAGAAGCTTTACTTTGAAAGATAATCACGTTCTTTGAAAGTGTATGAATTTCATGATATACTTTTGTGAGAAACGCACATGTGTTACTCTGAAATGAGAAGCGTCTGTTTGGGATATGTCAAAGTATGGTTAAAAGTGAGAACAGTGTTCCTTTTCTCTGTAGAAGCTTTACTTTGAAAGATAACCATGATCATTTGAAAGTCAGTGAATTTCATGAAATGCTTTTGTGAGAAACGCACATGTGTTACTCTGAAATGAGAAGCGTCTGTTTGGGATATGTCAAAGTATGGTTAAAAGTGAGAACAGTGTTCCTTTTCTCTGTAGAAGCTTTACTTTGAAAGATAATCACGTTCTTTGAAAGCCAAAGAATTTCATGTAATGCTTTTGTGAGAAACGCACATGTGTTACTCTGAAGTGAGAAGCATCTGTTTGGGATATGTCAAAGTATGGTTAAAAGTGAGAACAGTGTTCCTTTTCTCTGTAGAAGCTTTACTTTGAAAGATAATCACGTTCTTTGAAAGTGAGTGAATATCATGAAATGCTTTTGTGAGAAACGCACATGTGTTACTCTGAAATGAGAAGCGTCTGTTTGGGATATGTCAAAGTATGGTTAAAAGTGAGAACAGTGTTCATTTTCTCTGTAGAAGCTTTACTTTGAAATATAATCACGTTCTTTGAAAGTCAGTGAATTTCATGAAATGCTTTTGTGAGAAACGCACATGTGTTACTCTGAAATGAGAAGCGTCTGTTTGGGATATGTCAAGGTATGGTTAAAAGTGAGAACAGTGTTCCTTTTCTCTGTAGAAGCTTTACTTTGAAAGATAACCACGATCATTTGAAAGTCAGTGAATTTCATGAAATGCTTTTGTGAGAAACGCACATGTGTTACTCTGAAATGAGAAGCGTCTGTTTGGGATATGTCAAAGTATGGTTAAAAGTGAGAACAGTGTTCCTTTTCTCTGTAGAAGCTTTACTTTGAAATACAATCACGATCTTTGAAAGTCATTGAATTTCATGAAATGCTTTTGTGAGAAACGCACATGTGTTACTCTGAAATGAGAAGCGTCTGTTTGGGATATGTCAAAGTATGGTTAAAAGTGAGAACAGTGTTCCTTTTCTCTGTAGAAGCTTTACTTTGAAAGATAATCACGTTCATTTGAAAGTGTATGAATTTCATGAAATGCTTTTGTGAGAAACGCACATGTGCTACTCTGAAATGAGAAGCGGCCGTTTGGGATATGTCAAAGTACGGTTAAAAGTGAGAACAGTGTTCCTATTCTCTGTAGAAGCTTTACTTTGAAACATAATCACGATCCTTTGAAAGCCAATAATTTCATGAAATGCTTTTGTGAGAAACGCACATGTGTTACTCTGAAATGAGAAGCGTCAATTTGGGTTATGTCAAAGTATGGTTAAATAGTGAGAACAGTGTGCCTTTTCTCTGTAGAAGCTTTACTTTGAAAGATAATCACGTTCATTTGAAAGCCAAAGAATTTAATGTAATGCTTTTGTGAGAAACGCACATGTGTTACTCTGAAATGAGAAGCGTCTGTTTGGGATATGTCAAAGTATGGTTAAAAGTGAGAACAGTGTTCCTTTTCTCTGTAGAAGCTTTACTTTGAAAGATAAAACGTTCTTTGAAAGTGTATGAATTTCATGAAATACTTTTGTGAGAAACGCACATGTGTTACTCTGAAATGAGAAGCGTCTATTTGGGATATGTCAAAGTATGGTTAAAAGTGAGAACAGTGTTCCTTTTCTCTGTAGAAGCTTTACTTTGAAAGATAATCACGTTCATTTGAAAGCAAAAGAATTTCATGTAATGCTTTTGTAAGAAACGCACACGTGTTATTCTGAAATGAGAAGCGTCTGTTTGGGATATGTCAAAGTATGGTTAAAAGTGAGAACAGTGTTCCTTTTCTCTATAGAAGCTTTATTTTGAAAGATAATCAGGTTCTTTGAAAGTGTATGAATTTCATGAAATGCTTTTGTGAGAAACGCACATGTGTTACTCTGAAATGAGAAGCGTCTGTTTGGGATATGTCAAAGTATGGTTAAAAGTGAGAACAGTGTTCCTTTTCTCTGTAGAAGCTTCACTTTTAAAGATAATCACGTTCATTTGAAAGTGTGTGAATTTCATGATATACTTTTGTGAGAAACGCACATGTGTTACTCTGAAATGAGAAGCGTCTGTTTGGGATATGTCAAGGTATGGTTAAAAGTGAGAACAGTGTTCCTTTTCTCTGTAGAAGCTTTACTTTTAAAGATAACCATGTTCTTTGAAAGTGTATGAATTTCATGAAATGCTTTTGTGAGAAACGCATATTCTTACTCTGAAATGAGAAGCGTCTGTTTGGGATATTTCAAAGTATGGTTAAAAGTGAGAACAGTGTTCCTTTTCTCTGTAGAAGCTTTGCTTTGAAAGATAATCACGTTCTTTGAAAGCCAAAGAATTTCATGTAATGCTTTTGTGGGAAACGCACATGTGTTACTCTGAAGTGAGAAGCATCTGTTTGGGATATGTCAAAGTATGGTTAAAAGTGAGAACAGTGTTCCTGTTCTATGTAGAAGCTTTACTTTGAAAGATAATCACGTTCTTTAAAGTGTATGAATTTCATGAAATGCTTTTGTGAGAAACGCACATGTGTTACTCTGAAATGAGAAGCGTCTGCTTGGGATATGTCAAAGTATGGTTAAAAGTGAGAACAGTGTTCATTTTCTCTGTAGAAGCTTTGCTTTGAAATATAATCACGTTCTTTGAAAGTGAGTGAATTTCATGAAATGCTTTTGTGAGAAACGCACATGTGTTACTCTGAAATGAGAAGCGTCTGCTTGGGATATGTCAAGGTATGGTTAAAAGTGAGAACAGTGTTCCTTTTCTCTGTAGAAGCTTTACTTTGAAAGATAACCACGTTCTTTGAAAGTGTATGAATTTCATGAAATGCTTTTGTGAGAAACGCACATGTGTTACTCTGAAATGAGAAGCGTCTGTTTGGGATATGTCAAAGTATGGTTAAAAGTGAGAACAGTGTTCCTGTTCTCTGTAGAAGCTTTACTTTGAAATACAATCACGTTCTTTGAAAGTGTATGAATTTCATGAAATGCTTTTTGAGAAACGCACATGTGTTACTCTGAAATGAGAAGCGTCTGTTTGGGATATGTCAAAGTATGGTTAAAAGTGAGAACAGTGTTCCTTTTCTCTGTAGAAGCTTTACTTTGAATGATAATCACGTTCTTTGAAAGTGTATGAATTTCATGAAATGCTTTTGTGAGAAACGCACATGTGCTACTCTGAAATGAGTAGCGTCCGTTTGGGATATGTCAAAGTATGGTTAAAAGTGAGAACAGTGTTCCTATTCTCTGTTAAAGCTTTGCTTTGAAAGATAATCACGTTCTTTGAAAGCAAAAGAATTTCATGAAATGCTTTTGTGAGAAATGCACATATGTTACTCTGAAATGAGAAGCGTCTGTTTGGGATATGTCAAAGTATGGTTAAAAGTGAGAACAGTGTTCCTTTTCTCTGTAGAAGCTTTGCTTTGAAAGATAATCACGTTCTTTGAAAGCAAAAGATTTTCATGTAATGCTTTTGTAAGAAACGCACATGTGTTATTCTGAAATGAGAAGCGTCTATTTGGGATATGTCAAAGTATGGTTAAAATTGAGAACAGTGTTCCTTTTCTCTGTAGAAGCTTTACTTTGAAAGATAATCACGTTCTTTGAAAGTGTATGAATTTCATGAAATGCTTTTGTGAGAAACGCACATGTGTTACTCTGAAATGAGAAGCGTCTGTTTGGGATATGTCAAAGTCTGGTTAAAAGTCAGAACAGTGTTCCTTTTCTCTGTAGAAGCTATACTTTGAAAGATAATCACGTTCTTTGAAAGTGTATGAATTTCATGAAATGCTTTTGTGAGTAACGCACATATGCTACTCTGAAATGTGAAGCGTCTGTTTGGGATATGTCAAAGTATGTTTAAAAGTGAGAACAGTTTTCCTTTTCTCTGTAGAAGCTTTACTTTGAAAGATAATCACGTTCTTTGAAAGTGTATGAATTTCATGAAATGCTTTTGTGAGAAACGCACATGTGTTATTTTGAAATGAGAAGCGTCTGTTTGGGATATGTCAAAGTATGGTTAAAAGTGAGAACAGTGTTCCTTTTCTCTGTAGAAGCTTTACTTTGAAAGATAATCACGTTCTTTGAAAGTGTATGAATTTCATTAAATACTTTTGTGAGAAACGCACATGTGTTACTCTGAAATGAGAAGCGTCTGTTTGGGATATGTCAAAGTATGGTTAAAAGTGAGAACAGTGTTCCTTTTCTCTGTAGAAGCTTTACTTTGAAAGATAATCACGTTCTTTGAAAGTCAATGAATTTCATGAAATGCTTTTGTGAGAAACGCACATGTGTTACTCTGAAATGAGAAGCGTCTGTTTGGGATATGTCAAAGTATGGTTAAAAGTGAGAACAGTGTTCCTTTTCTCTGTAGAAGCTTTACTTTGAAAGATAATCACGTTCTTTGAAAGTGTATGAATTTCATGAAATACTTTTGTGAGAAACGCACATGTGTTACTCTGAAAGGAGAAGCGTCTGTTTGGGATATGTCAAGGTAGGGTTAAAAGTGAGAACAGTGTTCCTTTTCTATGTAGAAGCTTTACTTTGAAAGATAACCATGTTCTTTGAAAGTGTATGAATTTCATGAAATGCTTTTGTGAGAAACGCATATGTGCTACTCTGAAATGAGAAGCGTCTGTTTGGGATATGTCAAAGTATGGTTAAATGTGAGAACAGTGTTCCTTTTCTCTGTAGAAGCTTTGCTTTGAAAGATAATCACGTTCTTTGAAAGCCAAAGAATTTCATGTAATGCTTTTGTGGGAAACGCACATGGGTTACTCTGAAGTGAGAAGCATCTGTTTGGGATATGTCAAAGTATTGTTAAAAGTGAGAACAGTGTTCCTTTTCTATGTAGAAGCTTTACGTTGAAAGATAATCACGTTCTTTAAAGTGTATGAATTTCATGAAATGCTTTTGTGAGAAACGCACATGTGTTACTCTGAAATGAGAAGCGTCTGTTTGGGATATGTCAAAGTATGGTTAAAAGTGAGAACAGTGTTCCTTTTCTCTGTAGAAGCTTTATTTTGAAAGATAATCACGTTCTTTGAAAGTGTATGAATTTCATGAAATACTTTTGTGAGAAACGCACATGTGTTACTCTGAAATGAGAAGCGTCTGTTTGGGATATGTCAAGGTATGGTTAAAAGTGAGAACAGTGTTCCTTTTCTCTGTAGAAGCTTTGCTTTGAAAGATAATCACGTTCTTTGAAAGCCAAAAGAATTTCATGTAATGCTTTTCTAAGAAACGCACATGTGATATTCTGAAATGAGAAGCGTTTATTTGGGATATGTCAAAGTATGGTTAAAATTGAGAACAGTGTTCCTTTTCTCTGTAGAAGCTTTACTTTGAAAGATAATCACGTTCTTTGAAAGTGTATGAATTTCATGAAATGCTTTTGTGAGAAACGCACATGTGTTACTCTGAAATGAGAAGCGTCTGTTTGGGATATGTCAAAGTCTGGTTAAAAGTGAGAACAGTGTTCCTTTTCTCTGTAGAAGCTTTACTTTGAAAGATAATCACGTTCATTTGAAAGTGTATGAATTTCATGAAATACTTTTGTGAGTAACGCACATGTGCTACTCTGAAATGAGAAGCGTCTGTTTGCGATATGTCAAAGTATGGTTAAAAGTGAGAACAGTGTTCCTTTTCTCTGTAGAAGCTTTACATTGAAAGATAATCACGTTCTTTGAAAGTGTATGAATTTCATGAAATGCTTTTGTGAGAAACGCACATGTGTTATTCTGAAATGAGAAGCGTCTATTTGGGATATGTCAAAGTATGGTTAAAAGTGAGAACAGTGTTCCTTTTCTCTGTAGAAGCTTTACTTTGAAAGATAATCACGTTCTTTGAAAGTGTATGAATTTCATGAAATGCTTTTGTGAGAAACGCACATGTGTTACTCTGAAATGAGAAGCGTCTGTTTGGGATATGTCAAAGTATGGTTAAAAGTGAGAACAGTGTTCCTTTTCTCTGTAGAAGCTTTACTTTGAAAGATAATCACGTTCTTTGAAAGTGTATGAATTTCATGAAATACTTTTGTGAGAAACGCACATGTGTTACTCTGAAAGGAGAAGCGTCTGTTTGGGATATGTCAAGGTAGGGTTAAAAGTGAGAACAGTGTTCCTTTTCTATGTAGAAGCTTTACTTTGAAAGATAACCATGTTCTTTGAAAGTGAGTGAATTTCATGAAATGCTTTTGTGAGAAACGCACATGTGCTACTCTGAAATGAGAAGCGTCTGTTTGGGATATGTCAAAGTATGGTTAAATGTGAGAACAGTGTTCCTTTTCTCTGTAGAAGCTTTGCTTTGAAAGATAATCACGTTCTTTGAAAGCAAAAGAATTTCATGTAATGCTTTTGTGGGAAACGCACATGGGTTACTCTGAAGTGAGAAGCATCTGTTTGGGATATGTCAAAGTATTGTTAAAAGTGAGAACAGTGTTCCTGTTCTATGTAGAAGCTTTACTTTGAAAGATAATCACGTTCTTTAAAGTGTATGAATTTCATGAAATGCTTTTGTGAGAAACGCACATGTGTTACTCTGAAATGAGAAGCGTCTGTTTGGGATATGTCAAAGTATGGTTAAAAGTGAGAACAGTGTTCCTTTTCTCTGTAGAAGCTTTACTTTGAAAGATAATCACGTTCTTTGAAAGTGTATGAATTTCATGAAATACTTTTGTGAGAAACGCACATGTGTTACTCTGAAATGAGAAGCGTCTGTTTGGGATATGTCAAGGTATGGTTAAAAGTGAGAACAGTGTTCCTTTTCTCTGTAGAAGCTTTGCTTTGAAAGATAATCACGTTCTTTGAAAGCAAAAGAATTTCATGTAATGCTTTTGTGAGAAACGCACATGTGTTATTCTGAAATGAGAAGAGTCTATTTGGGATATGTCAAAGTATGGTTAAAAGTGAGAACAGTGTTCCTTTTCTCTGTAGAAGCTTTACTTTGAAAGATAATCACGTTCTTTGAAAGTGTATGAATTTCATGAAATGCTTTTGTGAGAAACGCACATGTGTTACTCTGAAATGAGAAGCGTCTGTTTGGGATATGTCAAAGTCTGGTTAAAAGTGAGAACAGTGTTCCTTTTCTCTGTAGAAGCTTTACTTTGAAAGATAATCACGTTCTTTGAAAGTGTATGAATTTCATGAAATGCTTTTGTGAGTAACGCACATATGCTACTCTGAAATGAGAAGCGTCTGTTTGGGATATGTCAAAGTATGGTTAAAAGTGAGAACAGTGTTCCTTTTCTCTGTAGAAGCTTTACTTTGAAAGATAATCACGTTCTTTGAAAGTGTATGAATTTCATGAAATACTTTTGTGAGAAACGCACATGTGTTACTCTGAAATGAGTAGCGTCCGTTTGGGATATGTCAAAGTATGGTTAAAAGTGATAAGAGTGTTCCTATTCTCTGTTAAAGCTTTGCTTTGAAAGATAATCACGTTCTTTGAAAGCAAAAGAATTTCATGAAATGCTTTTGTGAGAAAACGCACATGTGTTACTCTGAAATGAGAAGCGTCTATTTGGGTTATGTAAAAGTATGGTTAAATATGAGAACAGTGAGCCTTTTAAACTGTAGAAGCTTTACTTTGAAAGATAATCACGTTCTTTGAAAGAGTGAATTTCATGATATGCTTTTTTGAGAAACGCACATGTGTTACTCTGAAATGAGAAGCGCCTATTTGGGATATGTCAAACTATGGTTAAAGTGAGAACAGTGTTCATTTTCTCTGTAGAAGCTTTGCTTTGAAATATAATCACGTTCTTTGAAAGTGTATGAATTTCATGAAATGCTTTTGTGAGAAACGCATATGTGTTACTCTGAAATGAGAAGCGTCTGTTTGGGATATGTCAAAGTATGGTTAAAAGTGAGAACAGTGTTCCTTTTCTCTGTAGAAGCTTTACTTTGAAAGATAATCACGTTCTTTGAAAGTGTATGAATTTCATGAAATGCTTTTGTGAGAAACGCACATGTGTTACTCTGAAATGAGAAGCGTCTGTTTGGGATATGTCAAGGTATGGTTAAAAATGAGAACAGTGTTCCTTTTCTCTTTAGAAGCTTTACTTTGAAAGATAACCACATTCTTTGAAAGTGTATGAATTTCATGAAATGCTTTGTGAGAAACGCATATGTGCTACTCTGAAATGAGAAGCGTCTGTTTGGGATATGTCAGGGTATGGTTAAAAGTGAGAACAGTGTTCCCTTTCTCTGTA